>CM062297.1:677381223-677831860 GCA_031216915.1 Pictodentalium vernedei | reverse complement strand
AACTGTCAGAGAAAGAATCTTGAAAGTTTTCCACCTCTCCTAAAAAAAGAAAAAAATAGATAACAGTAAGATTTGACGAAATGGCAAATAACATTTTTTTTATATATATTAGGGTTTAACGACATATTAACAGCCAGGGTCATATCATGTCGGTGACAGTTTTACGGGTGGAGGAAGCCGGAGTACCCGGAGATAACCACCGAGCAACGACGAGCAGCTGTCAGCTCTCTAACATCATAACTCTGAATTCTGTATCGCGGCACAAGCAGGGTTAGACTGGTTGAAGACATGCGTACCATCGACGTGCAGTACGCCTTAGTAATAATAATAAAACACTTTGGCCAGCCGCTGATTTGTCGCTGTCTGGGACGAGAAGGCCTTGGTTACCCCGTGTACTCCCAACTGCCTCCCTATTCCCATGCTTCTCCTCTCCTCACAGCACTCGTAGACGAACTGGTTGATGACATCCCTTGGCCCATTCTTCCCAATCTCCCCGATTAGCATATTAACCCTCTCCTTTGAGTCTCCACCTAACCACATGTCCTTCATTCTCCCATCCCACTTCCCCATTATACTCCAGTGAATCTTATTCTTTTAGACTGGTACTTTGGGCATTCTAGAAGAAAGTGTTCCAGGGATTCCCACCATGACCAAATTACGCATCTGGCAATCCTTTCACTGTCTTTCCCAATTTTTCCCCTCAGCTCCAGGGATCGCGACCTCATCTTGAACAATAGTGCCCCCCTAAAGCTGCCATCAAGGTACTCTTCAAAACTGGCTCCTCTTTATCACGCAGGCCACCCAAAGATCTCTTTGATTTGACCCTCTCTCGCCAATTACGGTTACAATCCTCCATGACCCTTTCTCTGATGTTTTTTTACCCTGGTTTGCCCCAACGTCCAGGTCCGAGATCTCAATGAGTAGTTTTCTACTAGCTCCCTCACTTGGACCAACCACCCTGTCTTGATATTTGAGTTGAAAGTTCTCAGGAACATTACTTTACACCATCGGCTATCGGGGAGATTTACCAAATAATTAAGATAACCGAGTTTCAACAGGTCTATCCTGTCCTTGATCCTCATCCACCCAAGCTCACCCCTGATTGCTTCTAGCGCTGCGGCATTACTCGAGCTCGTTATCCATCGGCCCTGCATCGTTCTGCAGGATTTCCAAGCTCTTTATGGCGGTCTGGTTTAGGGGTACCACTTCCGTACCGTATAATAATATTACCACTTCAGCCGGCCGCTGATTTGGTCGCGGTTCTCGTATGAGAAGGCCTTGGTTACCCATGTTCTACCAACTGCCTCCCTATTTCCCGCGCTTCTTCTCTCCTCCCAACACCCGGAGCCGAACTGCTTGATGACATCCCTATAAGTTTCATTTGGTTACGGATTCGTTCCCCTTCAGAATCAATTTATTTGTGTGGTTTCGGTTGATGCCTCTTCCTGTAATGTTTATATTTACCCCCAAATACTCGTAATCACCTGTCTCCCCTACACTGAGAAGTTTGCTGCTACCTTCTGGAATGCAGAACTCACCCACTCTCCACCTCGAGCGGGTCACTTTGCAGCCCACAGGTATAACTTTGCTCTTGCTTTCATTAAGTTCGAGTCTCCATTTGCTCCCATATTTCCCAACAATTCCCATCATTTTCGTTAGTCCCTCTTCGCTTTCTGACACTGGCACCATATCGTCTGCAAAAATAGCTCTGGGATCTTCAACCCCCCCCCCCCCCCGCTACCCCCTCCCCGCTGTGCAGGAGTTCATCTCCTAAATCTTTGATATACAATGCAAACAGGATTGACGAAAGGATACACCCTTGTTGTAGGCCTATCTCCATAGGCACACGTTTTGTTGTAATGTTTCCCAGGCTAAGTTCTCTCTGTACGTCTTTATATAAAGCTTTGATAATTCCAACAAACTCGTCTCCTAAGCCCAGAGCCTCCAGCTTGCGCCACATGCCCTCCCTCCAAACTCTATCGTATGCCTTTTTGACATCCAAAAAGGTCATAAACAGCTTTTCTTTTTTGCTTTCGCGGATTCTATCATTTGGGATAGCGTGAAAGATGTCAGTAACTCGCCTTCCCTTCCTGAAGCCATTCTGGATTTCTTCCAAAAAACCCTTCTCTTCAATCACCTCCTCTAGTCTCCCATAAAGGACTTTACAGAAAACTTTTCCAATGTTGCTACTGACAGAGATCCCTCGATAGTTATCCAAAACGTCTTTTTCCCCCTTTTTGTGAATAAATGTCACTTTGCTTTCTCTTCACTTCTTTGGGACCTCTTGATTTTCTATGGCTAGATTGAATAGGGCAGTTAGGCTTTCACGAATTCCTCTCCCCCCTTTTTGATAAACTCGTTTGGAATTTCATCCACTCCCGCGTTTCCATCCCTTAATTTTGAGATCACATTTCGCACCTCCTACGTTTAATTTCTCTGCACACGAAGTTCGATAGGTTTTCCTCGACCTGATTCGGACACTCAGGTGGGATCCCCATCGTTTACCTTTTCCCAGTGCTTGACTAGTTCTGATGCGACTGATCTTGCTCGTCTGTAACTCTGTTATCTACTTTAATACTCTGTGGGTTACTTCCTTTGTTACGTTTATTGACCCATTTCCAAAATACGTTCGAACTCGACACTCCCCCCCCCCCCCCCCCCCCCCCCTGTCGTTCTTATCGTCCTAATAAGACAGTAGACAGTACACAGCGTCATCGTGCCCCCGCCAATATCATCAATAGAAGGGAAAAGAATTCTTGCAGTTTCCCTGTAACTTGTTTTGAAAAATAGTGTAGTTGAACGGATGTAAGTAAATTAACCCTGTGAACATTGGTGGTACCTTCAATGTCGGTTCACATGCAGCAATTAGAAGAGTTCATATTCATTATTTGAGGGTAGACCATGCCTTGGGGCTGCACATTGAAATATTGATAGGCCTACCCCCACCCTTCACTTAAAAAGGCATCCTACTTTATGAAAGTATGACGTAAATGTCCCTGGGCCGATAAAGTGGCCTCTCGTGTTCAAAGGATGAAAAGAATAATTAAGTAGAAAAGGTGACGTCAAAGGATGATGCAAAAAGCGTGTCTTCCCACTTGACCAATTCCGCTTTAGACCAACTCTCACAAAGGCCAATTCCCCAACAAACAAGTCCCCTTAGACCAACTATTTACTGTTATTAATTAAGGATAATTAGGAAAACATTTGTATACTGAAAAGCACTTTATTTGAGAAAATATTTATATGCATAACATTATTGTTATTGAAGGATAATTAGGAAATCATATATTAATACAAATATATTTTTTGTATTTGTGAAATTTCTTAATTTCTCAAATACAAAAAAAGAGATTTATAACATGACATTTCTTTGATACACATGATGTGGGAAGATATGCCTTGAAACACCAAAATCAGTAAATTACACTCTAAAATCAATTGGGTTAAAAATCAACCCAAAGCAACTAGGTTGGGTTCATTTTCACCCAACCCACTTTAACCCAACTGGTTTTAGAGTGTTTTTGCACTGCCCCACCCCCCCCCGCCCCTCCCCAGCATCTATTAACTTTACCTTCAATATATTCATAACATACAAAAAGTAGCTTTATAACAACAGCAATACATGTAACAATGAGGACAAATACTTGACTTGGTCGAGAAATGATTCTGAATTGACCTCCTCATTTACTTGCTTTTCATCATTTGAAAGTTTGTGATTACTGTTATCTATAAACTACTGTTGGCCACACATTCACTAAAATCATATATAACACAAAGGATTGTGTTGTTTGTTTTGTTACGAAAATCAGTCCAACATCTGTTACAAATTACAAAAACAATAAAAAAGAATCACATCCTTTGAAAGTGTGTGATTACAATAACAATTGTTAGGAAAAATCAGCCCAATATCTATAAAATATCAATTACATTAAATACATTTAGAAATATTTATAAATATATCAAATTATATTTCTGAAGACGACGTGTGGTCTCCACTACCGATTTATATACCTTGTGCTTGTGTAATGTATACAAGCACCGTTTAAACTAAGTACTAAAATTAATCATACCTGCCATTGCAACTAGTACATGTAACTCTTTGTAATCTTGTTCTGACTGGAAACGGCCTTGTATAAGCTTATAGCTTACTGCCGAATCCACATTAATGTATGTAACAACTTTTTTATATGTACTCTTGAAATAAATAATGTTTTAAACTAAATTATTGATAAATATATCAAATTATTGATATAAAATGATTTTAATTAAAAAGTAGAACATCATCTCTATCACGTCCGCCAGAGGCTAATTTATACCCGGTTCAACCGAACGGCTTTCAACAATAAGGCCACTACCAGCGAAGGACACAACAGGAAAGAAACACCCTCGGGTGTGGTCTAGTGTACTAGACCTGTTACCGTCCCCGCTGCAAACTCACTCGCAGACAAGGAAGCTCAGCCCACTTAAAACGCTCGCAATCCCCGGCACCTTCAAAGAACTTAAACGAACCTAAATAAAAATCGCCAACAGCGAAGGGTACAGCAGGAAAGAAACACCCCTTGAGTGGTCTAGTGTGCTAGACCTGTTAACCCTCCCGCTACAGCAAACCAAGGCAGCCTCACTCAGCCCGGTAGCTCTGTCACTCGGGTAAGAATCGCAAAACGGCCACGGGAAGACACAACCAGACAGGGGTGGGGCTTAGACCTGTTAACCCTCCCGCTACAACAAACCAAAGGCAGCCTCGCTCAGCCCCGGAAGCTCTGTCACTCGGGTAAGAATCGCAAAACGCCCACGGGATGACCCAACCAGGCAGGGCTCAATCTTCAATGAACCGAACTTCGACCAAAGGCATGAAGACGGGGACGACAATGAATTAACCGAACCAATAAGCGTAGAAGAGGTCATGGGTATAATCAGAAAATGCAGGTCATCTTCGTCCCCAGGAGAAGACGAAGTCTCTTACAAAATAATGAAACAGTGCCCCAACATCTTCTACTGCAGACTTACCAAACTCTTAAACTGCTGTCTCTCCTGTGGGTACTTCACAAAATGCTGGAAAGTGGCCACGGAATCATGATACCTAAACCCGACAAAGACCTTACCAACCCTTCTAACTACCGCCCAATCAGCTTGCTCAGCTGTGTTGGGAAATATTTGAGCGGATTCTCACTACGAGACTTCGTAGCTATCTCGAATCAATCAATTTTTTCAACAATGGCAAAGAGCGTATAGGAGTCAGAAAGAGGGAATCGAACACGTATATAGATTGGTCGATTATATGAAAACAGCATTTAGTCAAAACGAAATCGGAACCGCGCTTTTCTTGGATGTAGAAAAAGCGTTCGACTCGGTATGGCACAATGGCGTGAGATATAAACTAGCGAAAATGGGATTACCCACTAAAATTCTAAGGATCATATCATCATTTCTAACTGACCGAAAAATCAAGGTGAGGGTTAATCGCGAGGTGTCAGAGGAAGTAATACTCGAAGCGGGAACACCACAAGGGTCGGTTCTAAGTCCGCTTCTTTTCATAATATATGTGAATGATATAGAAAAAGTAGGGAAAAACTTTGTTGAACTATCGCAGTTCTCAGACGACAAAGGCATTTGGACAGCCAACAAGTCCAGAAACATAATTAAAAATCGTCTACAGGATACCATTCGCGATCTTGAGAGCTGGTGTGCCCTGTGGCGCATCAAACTCAATGCCGCCAAAACTCAAAAATTACGTTCTTCAAAAAGCAAAGGAAAAAACCAGTCCCGAGTATCGATCTCCAGTTATACGATCACAAACTAGAAGCAAACAAAGAGGCCAAATTTTTGGGATTTATCCTAGATAGCAATCTCAGTCTAAACAGTCACGTAAACTCCATTACGGTTAGAGCTACTAAACGTATCAATTTTCTGAAGATGATCAGAGGTAGAAATTGGGGAGCAAACAAAGATGTGCTTCTCAAGCTCTACAAAACATTTATACGTCCGGTACTAGAATACGGTGCCATAATAACAAGCGACCTAAGCAAAACCAACATTCAGAAGCTACAGAGGGTTCAAAATTATGCCCTGCGAGTGGCACTATGCAAACCGAAATGGACACCGATAAAGGAACTTCACGAGCTAGCAAAAATAGAAACTATTGATACGCGATTAAAAGACCTACAAACCAAAACCCTCAACAGACTCCAAGATAGTGAATTAATGGTTGAGCTGAACGAACACCGATCCCTTTACAGAAAAACAAAATAAGTTTCCAGAAAATAGAAAAAGAAAAAAAAAAAAAAAAAAAAAATAATAAAATAAAATAAAATAAAAATTATACAATATAACTAAATCGCGTGGGGAGTCAGTGAGGATTGCCTCGCTACTCATTGGGAACTTTAGGATAGAGTCTGTGAGGACTGCCTCGCAACTCTGCTGAAGCGCGATTGAAACGCGTTTAATAAGATCTATATAACAAAACCCTCCACATACTCCAGGATAGTGAATCAATGGTGAAGCTGAACGAACACCGAACCCTAAACAGAAAAACAAAATAATCCACAGTAAATTAAAATTACTCAATAGAATTAAACTGCTTGGAGTCAGTGAGGATTGCCTCGCTACTCATTGAGATCTTTAGGATTAAGTCTGTGAGGATTGCCTCGCAACTCTGCGTGTGGGGAGTGGGCTCCGAAGAAACACACCCCTTACCCCATCCATAGCAACAATCACACAGCAGGCACAATATACAATAGCGGATACCTATCTTTCTCCCTGCCTTTTACTTTTCTAACTGAACATTCTCAAATTTTCTTGCAACACTCTTATCAAGAAGACGCATGGAAATGGTAGACAAAGCGTAGGAGGAGTTGGTGCAACCTACCTTTCTGCAACATATACAAGAAACCACCAAACGCTAGGCAAGGATTGAAACAAGCTTGTCTGGCTGGGAACGAGTGTACATTTGATATAAATAAACATTTGAATAAAGATTTATCAGCCCTTTTAAGGGCTTGAGGGTGTGTGTCAGTGAGTGTTTTTTTTGGGGGGGGGGGGGTGGAGGAGGTCATTTGGAATTCCCGAAGGATAACCAGATACCTCAAAATCACGTACGGCATCCTATCTCCCAGAAGGCTTGATGGATGACTCCCGGTTTCTTAAAACTAAACTGTTGGAGCTTTCTCCACTTCTCTTTTGTAACCGCTATGGTCATATACCGGGGCCGCTACCAAACCGGCGTTGCTGTTTGGTTTTCTTTTCTCTTCTTCCCTTAAACTTGCCATCGCACAACATTACATTCTGGTTCGCCACCATGGTGGGACTCAAACCTCTACCATCGCCGAACTGGAACCGAATAGAGCTCGCTCTCTAATAGTTTTAAAGGCGTTGAGGGATTGAGTATTGACCATCTAACACTCCAGCGTAAACTGCCGGGTATTCTAACCGCGTGCATAACCCCCTCAGACTCCATTTTGGGCAATAGGAAAGCTAGGCCTGTGTGATCCAAGGGAAAAAAATAAGGTTAACCGGGTCGCAAGGGATTTGTAAATCCCACATCGTCCCTGCGCGCCTTCGGCGAGCCAAAACCTTTCATTCATTCGATACCCATATCAATAAATGTACTAATAATGGAAGTTGACGCCGATAATTGCTGTATCCACTGTAGTCAGGAAGTTAGACCTCGGCAACAAGCTCTTGAATGTGAAATTTGTAGAAGTTGGCAACATCGTACGTGTTGTGATACGAAAGTCAGTCAGGCAGAACACTAAGGAATGGATTTGAAGAAACCTGAACGTAACATGCCCTCCCACTCCACCCCTGCTCATAGAGCCCAGATATTAAGCTAAGGACTCACATTGAACAAACTTGAATCTGATCCTCCTTGAGCTGTTATATACCAAACAGGAAAGAATTCTGACTGGTGGATGTGAAGAAGGTTTTTAAAGAATTCACCTCACATTGCACTAAGTTAAACTTTGGGTTCAAATAGGGAGCCAAAATATTAACCGAGGGTCCCGATTTGAACAAACATGAATCTGACCCGCCTAGAGATGTTGTATACCAAATATGAAAGGATTCTGATTTTTTTGGATCTGAAGAAGAAGATTTTAAAAGAAATTCCTTCTTATTGCACTAAATTAAAACACAGGCCCCCATAGGTAGCTCAAATTAATAACCCCGGGACCAGGTTTGAGCAAACTTGAGTCTTACCCTCCAAGAGGTGTTGTATATCAAATATGAAAGGATTCTGAATGGTGGATCTGAAGAATATTTTCAAATAAATTTTCTTATATTGTACTAAGTTAATATTTCGGCTCCCATAGGGAGCCCAAATATCAACCCAGGGACTAGGATTGAACAAACTTGAATCTCACCCCCTAAGGATGCTGCATACCAAATATCAAAACATTCCGACTGCTGAATCTGAAGAAGATTTTTAAAGAAAGTTCCTCATTTTGAACTAAGTTATCATTCGGGCTCCCACAGTGAGCCCAAATATGGACCTAGGGACATGGCTTGAACAAACTTGAATCTCACCCCCCTTAAGGATGCTACTCACCACATATCACAACAGTCCGGCTGCTGGATCTGAAGAAGAATATTTTTAAAGAAAATTCCTCATTTCGAACTGAGTTACAATTCAAGCTCCCACAAGGTGTCGTGGCTGACTTTGAAGCCTCAGCTTGGCAAGCTGTTCGCAGAGTTTTTCCTTCGGCAGAGATAATGGGGTGTGCCTTTCACTGGACTCAGGCGTTGTGGCAAAAGGTTCAGAAAATTGGATTATCAAAAGAATACATGACACAAAGTGATACCAATTCATATGTAAGAAAACTCATCATAGCTCTACCGTTTTTGCCTCATGAACAAATCACCTGCATGTTCACCAAACTCGAGGCTGATGCAACCAGTGATAAATTGAAACGATTTGTAGAGTACTTGAGAAGGACATGGATTGAAAACTCCACGTGGTGTCCTGAAAATTGGTCAGTGTTCAACCAGAGTGTGCGAACAAACAATGACGTTGAGGGCTGGCACCGAAGATTGAACTATGTTGGTCAAGCCGGCATGCACATTAGTCAGAAATTATTTGAAGAGAGCAATTTAATGACTGTTCAGGTCAAGGTAGTTTCCGGCCGCAAAATTATGAGGTTGCAACGAAAAAAATTTAGAGAACTACAAGCAAAACTCTTCGCCGCATGGGATGAATTCATTGCTGGTGAAATATCTGAAAAAAACTGTTGAAGACCTGTGCTAAACTTAATGGTCCACAAACATGACTTTCACAAAACATCAATCCTGTTATTATATATAGAGGATATTCACGAAAATTTGATGAATACCGAAAATATCTCGTGAGTGGCTACAAAGAAATATGAGGATCTTCACGAGCGACGCAGTCGCGAGTGAAGATCCTCATATTTCTTGTAGCCACGAACGAGATATTTTCGGTATTCATCCAATTTTCGTGAATTTTCTTTTTATTTAATGCTCTACGACTACAAACTCTCCAATTTGTGGCCTTTATTTGCCATTAAGGCGCAAAATTTATGTGCCGAACCGGCGTCCATACAAAAATTACAACAACCAAACTCCAACAATTGGAATGTGTGAATATCCGCACAAAAAGTAGTCCCGTCTTATTTCTCCCCTAACTTTACGATTTACCAAGGCTGGCGAATTGAAATAATTTGTTTCGAAGAAATAGAACAATAACAAAAAACACCACTTTCTTATTTTCAATAACAAGACACGTCATTTTATTTTTTTTGAACTCAATGCACTGAAGACGTGTGAAGTTGAACTGAAGAAATTTGAAAGTGATTTCGGCTTTTCGCTGGAAGGTGAATGAGAAAGTCAAACTTTGAAACCGCTGATTTAATGAATTGATTTAGTCACTGTCACTATCAATTATTCGAATTCGTTTGTATTTGGGACTCTGGAATTCATTACTGATGTGCTGACTCGTTTAAAGTACATGTGATTCGTCATCCGAACCTACGATGAAATATCGATTTCTAAATATCATTTTGATATTTCGTTTTGCCGACCGACAGGGGAATATGACTTAATTTTTCAGCGTGAATTGATGCCTGAGCATTAAATAAATTAATATATTCTGTGTTGATTTGTTATATATTCGTCAAATATCACTCCACCTTCCAACTCACTGTTACTCACACTGACAAGAGTTATATTCTATTGCCGTAATATAATTTCCGATGCTATGTACCCTGCGGGATATCTTGCACTGAATATTATATTACGGCATAAGGTGCATAGACATAGACTCCGCAATATTAGGTTCAGGATGGCTGAAAAGCACCCAATATTAATTTAATATTTTATATCATTATATCCAACAAAAGGTTTAAAATATCCCGTTCATCGTTTATTGAGGTGGAGTTTTTCACATTTCATAGCGAAACTTCAAGAGAGAAGCCTCGACTGGAGCGTTCAGGAAAATCCCCAAAATATGCTACAAACCAGCCCAAGACGCCGAAATGTGCGCATAATTTAACTATTCGTTGAATTAACTTCCCCTCAACTAATATAAAATGAACCTCTTTGAAAAAGATGGGCAGTTTCTTCCAAAGGGTCCGAAGTCACTTCCAACGGGTCCGAAGTCACTTGGTCCGAAGTCACTTTTTTGGGTCCGAAGTCACCAAAATGGACCGAAGTCACTCAGGTCCGAAGTTGCAGAGGTTCGAAGTCACTGTAATTCCTTTAAACGAGGACAAGAGAGTAAAGTAACACCCCCGGGTGTGGCTCTGTGTGTAAGCCTGTTCTTCGCCTCGAAATAGGGTACGAGAAGGTGAACTAACAGGCAGATTAACAGCTTAGCTGTGGCCTTCTACCATGGCTGCCTTCACCGACTCGGCTAAATTACATCACATTAAAAGACTGTTTAAAACTAAAAATGCTATACAGTACAGTCGCCGTGGGCAGTCACTTTTCCACATGTCCACAGTGGGCGCCCACTGATTTTCCACAGAAATCCGTTTGATACCAATTTCTGTGGACTCTGTGGGCAAAAGCCCGTGGACTTCTGTGGAAAAGATTACTGAACGATGATAATGCGGGACGGCAGTGTCCACATAATTAATCCGAAACACGTCTGCCCACAGAAATGTAACTGAACGTAATTTTTAACACGTCTTGAGAGAATATGACTCTGATTAAAAATATTTATTTCTTCATCATTTCAATTTGCAAGCACAGGTTTTTGATCATTTGTGTATTTACAAAAAGGAAAAAAATTATAACTTGTTAAAATTACGTCACATTTTCTCAATCTGAAAAGTGAATAACACAACCCACACTGTGAAAACAAGACATACAGTGGCAAACCCATGTCGATTGCGAACGAGTGCTTTGAAAAAAATGTGTACAAAACGCAAAAAATAGTTGAAAATAAAAGAGTGCACCTGCGAATATCGCTGATATGCAATTAGGTATCCGGACAAAATACCCTCGGACAAAATACCCTTAGGACATAATACCCTAAAAAAAATACCCTTAGGACATAATACCCTCAATGGGTAGGACAAAATACCCTCGGACAAAATACCCTCAGACCAAATGTATATAAAGTTGGATTTTTGGTGTTGGGGGGGGGGGGGGGGAGGGGGGAGGGGGGTGCGGGGTAATTGCATATAAGGCAGTAGCCGGCGTTTTGTTTGAAATAACAAGTACCAATATTTTTAATTTTTTTTATTAACCCTTTACCTAACGTAACGGCCAAAACCGGCCAGCGCTATTATCAAAAATCGCCAATTCATTTTCACTGCTTTTTAATTTTTTGTCTCAAAAACATAGGTTATGACCCCTCGTTGGAATGAGCTCGTCGAGCTCGTTCCAACGAGGGGTCATAACCTATGTTTTTGAGACAAAAAATTAGTTATTCAAGAATTATTTTTGTGTCGTCTGCTTTTCAGGTTAGGTAAAGGGTTAAACTAAATAGATATGAAGCACAATACCAATGGCAGATGGCAATTGAATATGAAGCACAATATAAATGGCAGATAGCACAGAACATGAAACAAATATGAGGGTATTTTGTCCGAGGGTATTTTGTCCTACCCATTGAGGGTATTATGTCCTAAGGGTATTTTTTTTTAGGGTATTATGTCCTAAGGGTATTTTGTCCGAGGGTATTTTATCCTACAATCATGCAATTATGTATTGATATGATCTTTCTGTTAAACCGAATCTGATTTTCGATCGACTATTGAACAATTCGTTCGCTTTCGTTGACAACTCTGAGCTCGGGCGGGAAGGGGAACATTCGGCTTCTAGAATTTTCGGCCTGGAAATATTTTGACAAAGGAACATCAGCTCGGTGAAATTAGCGCCGAGTTCTCAGGCCCATTTATTTATTTATTTATTTATTTATTTATTTATTTATTTATTTATTTATTTATTTATTTATTTATTTATTTATTTATGCAGAAAGAGGCTAATCACGAAAGCACCCCCTCGCCTTGAACATTTTTTAATTCTGATTGTTCAGCGTACAATACAAATGCATCGTCAAATTAATTTCGTTTTTTATACCCCCGTCAGTCCGTCTATCCGTCAGTCCTTCCGTCGCGAAATTGTTTAATGGAGGGTACCGTCATGCTGTAATTTTAACTTAGATTTTTTTAAATTCTTCTGTTTTCATTTGGGATATTTTATCTGATAGTTCAGCATACAATAAAAATGCATTGTCAAATTAATTTCATTTTTTTAACCTGACCCTATCGATAAATTACTTCGGAATTATTCACTAAAAAGTGCAATATGAAAGTCGCCCTTTTTAGTGGATAATTTCGGAGTAATTCTGATTGTTCAGCGTACGATAAAAATGCATCATCAAATTAATTTCGTTTCTTTTTTAACCTGGCCCTATCGATAAATTACTTTGGAATTATTCACTAAAAAGTGCAATATGAAATTCGCACTTTTTAGTGGATAATTTCGGAGTAATTCTGATAGTTCAGCGTACAATAAATCGTCAAATTAATTTCGTTTTTTTTTTAACCTGGCCCTGTCGATAAATTACAATGCACATGTATATTTTTAATTGTTAAAGTGAAAGAATGAAAAAATATAAACCAAACATTTTTATTCTCTAGGTTGTTAACATTTTCCTGCAAGATTGTTTGTTATTCATCAATGATTAAATTAATTAACTTGATTGACTTATGTTAATCAGCAATTAATGGTGCTCTTGTGCTTATGATTTATGACCTGCTATAATCCTTCTGAAGTAGTTTTACAGAAGTTAGTGGCATGTGTATACTATATACAGCAGCGTTTGAAAGGATTAAAAACTTCAAACGACATGTGTTCACAAGACTAATGGATCTAACTTGTCTGACGCAGACCACTGGGGCTAACTTTAATTAATATCGACGTACTTGTACTTGTTTTCCATGGTTTTTAATGGACACATAGGTGACAAGGAAGAAGGCATAGAGGGTGGGGACAAGAAAGTCAACAGGAATGGAAGGAAGCTGTTGAACTTTACAAATGAGCTCGGTCTGAAGATTCTGAACAGGGACGCTAGATGTAAGGGGAAATGGACCTGGGAGAGAAACGACAGAAAATCAATAATTGACTACATTCTCATAGATATGAATTTATGGAGGGAGGTGATAAGGGTAGAAGTGGATGATGAGGGCAAAATGGAGTTGGATGGTGATCACAACTTGATTACAGTGACGATGAGGGCCAAAAACCTAGAGAAAAGGAAAGGAAGCTTCAAGGAGATTTGGGAACTCAAAAAGGATGCCGACTGGGCGAAGTTCGAAGAAAAACTGAAACCAAAGCTTCCAGCCGTACACAAGGGGGGTAGTGTCCAGAAGATAGCCGACGCCATAGTTGCGAGCCTAGTGGAGGCAGGGAAGGAAAGTGTAGGAAAGATTAGGGTGCCAACACGGGAACTTGGGTACAGAGTGAACAAAGAACTGAAAAGGGCCATAAAGGTTAGAAAAGCTAAATGTGCTGCATACAGGAGAAGTAGAAAACTTAAGGGGGTGGAAAGCAACGAGGCCATGGTAGCAAAGGAAGAATACCAACAAGCACGAAATAAAGTAAACAAGATTAAAGACGACAACCGGAGAGTGCGAAATAGCAGTCTTATTAGGACGATAAGAACGACAGGGGGGTCGAGTTCGAGCGTATTTTGGAAATGGGTGAACAAACGTGACAAAGGGAATAACCAACAGAGCATTAAAGTAGATGGCAGAGTTACAGAAGAGCGAGATCAAATCGCATTAGAACTGGTCAAGCACTGGGAAAAGGTAAACGATAAGCGATGGGGCATGGGGAACCCACCGGAGTGTCCGAACCAGGTCGAGGAAAATCTCTCGGACTTCGTGTGCAGCGAAATCAAAACTGAGGAGGTGCGAAGGGTGATCTCAAAATTGAGGGATGGAAAAGCGGGAGGGGTGGACGAAATTCCTAACGAGTTTATCAAAAAAGGGGGAGAGGAACTCTTGGAAAGCCTAACTGCCCTATTCAATTTAGCCATAGAAAAACAAGAGGTCCCAAAGGAGTGGAGGGAAAGCAAAGTGACATTTATTCACAAAAAGGGGGAAAAAGACGTTTTGGATAACTATCGAGGGATCTCTGTCAGTAGCAACATTGGAAAGGTTTGCTGTAAAGTCCTTTATGGGAGACTAGAGGAGGTAATTGAGGAGAAGGGTTTTTTGGGAGAAATCCAGAATGGCTTCAGGAAGGGAAGGAGAGTAACCGACCATCTTTTCACGCTATCCCAAATGATAGAATCCGCGAAAGCAAAACAGAAAAAGATGTTTATGGCCTTTTTGGATGTCAAAAAGGCATACGATAGAGTATGGAGGGAGGGTATGTGGCGCAAGCTGGAGGCTCTGGGCTTAGGAGGCGAGTTTGTTGGAATTATGAAAGCATTATATAAAGATGTACAGAGTGAACTTAGCCTGGGAAACATTACAACAAAACGTGTGCCTTTGGAGATAGGCCTAAAACAGGGGTGTATCCTTTCGCCAATCCTGTTTGCATTGTACATCAAAGGTTTAGGAGATGAACTCCTGCGTAGCGACGAGGGGGTAGCAGTTGGGGACTTGAAGATCCCAGGGCTATGTTTTGCAGACGATATGGTTCTAGTGTCAGAGAGCGAAGAGGGGCTAACGAAAATGCTGGGAATTGTTGGGAAATATGGGAGCAAATGGAGACTCGAACTTAATGAAAGCAAGAGAAAAGTTATATCTGTGGGCCGCAAAGTGGACCCCACTCGAAGGTGGAGAGTGGGTGAGTTCTGCATTCCGGAAGGGAGCAGCAAACTTCTCAGTGTAGGAGAGACAGGTGATTACGAGTATTTGGGGGTAAATATAAACATTACAGGATGAGGCATCTACCGAAACCACACAAATAAATTGATTCTGAAGGGGAAGCGAATCCTTAACCAAATGAAACTTATAGGGAGAAACAGTTTCAATAAGTTTTTCGTGGGGAAAACCATTTGGGAAATGGTGGGGCTGCCAAGTATAACATACGGTACGGAAGTGGTACCTCTAAACCAGACGGCCGTAAAGAGCTTGGAAATCTTGCAGAACGATGCAGGCCGATGGATAACGGGGTCGAGTAATGCCGCAGCGCTAGAAGCAATCAGGGGTGAGCTTGGGTGGATGAGGATCAAGGACAGGATAGACCTGTTGAAACTCGGTTATCTTAATTATTTGGTGAATCTCCCCGACAGCCGATGGTGTAAAGTAATGTTCCTGCGAATTTTCAACTCAAATATCAAAAAGGGGTGGATGGTCCAAGTGAGGGAGCTAGTAGAGAACTACTCATTGGAAATCTCAGACCTGGACGTTGGGGCAAACCAGGGTAAAAAAATCGTCAGAGAAAGGGTCATGGAGGATTGTAACCGTAATTGGCGAGAGGGAGTCAAATCAAAGAGGTCTTTGGGTGGCCTGCGTGATAAAGAGAGGCCAGGTTTTGAAGAGTACCTTGATGGCACCTTTGGGGGTCACTGCTGTTCAAGCTGAGGTCGCGATCCCTGAAGCTGAGGGGGAAAATTGGGAAAGACGGTGAAAGGGAGTGCCAGATGTGTAACTTGGGCATGGTGGAGACCCTGGAACACTTCCTTCTAGAATGCCCAAAGTATCAGTCTAAAAGAATGAGATTCACTGGGAGTATAATGGGGAAGTGAGATGGGAGAATGAAGGACCTGTGGTTAGGGGGGGGACTCAAAGGAGAGGGTTAATGTGCTAATCGGAGAGATTGGGAAGAATGGGGCAAGGGATGTCATCAAGCAGTTCGTCTCCGAATGTTGGGAGGAGAGGAGAAGGGTGGGAACAGGGAGGCAGTTGGGAGTTCAGGGGTAACCAAGGCCTTCTCGTTCGAGAACCGCGACAAATCAGCGGCTGGCCAAAGTGTTATTATTATATTCCATCTTTTATACAATCTAATGAAAACTAATTCTGACTTCTTCTTTTAGCAGGTACACAGAAGATGCTGTTTGACCAGCACCCCAATAGCCGCTATGGACACTATAACCGTTATGGAAACTGTAACCCCCATGGTTCCTGAACATCCTCCACTCCATCCCTAAAAGTGGTCGACCACTTCAAGGGAGGCGAGCGTTGGTCCTGCGTCCCGCCTCTACCCCCTTTTTGTAAGCGTCCACATTGTGCATCTTTTGTCCCAACCAAATATGATTATAATGCAGGCCTGCCCCCGAACAGGGAAGTTCGGGTCTTCTTTCTGGCGGTCCCCGAAAGGGGTCGTTGTTGTTTTCTTTGTAAGATATCCTACCACACAAACAAAGACAGCCTGAGGCAGATTATACTTGCCAGTGATGGCCCGCGATTGAAATCATCTTCGAAGTGGCAGACTATACTTGCACGAAAACTTAAGACTACTGCACCCTCGGGGAGAGGTAGTACCTTTGTGAGAGGACCCAACCTCCCACACTGGTCCTCACCCGAGGGTTCGACCCACATCAGTCAACGAAGCCACACACCCATAACACCTCAACCGGAGACACCTGTCGAGTACCAGAACCTCTTCCTCCTTCAACACGCCTTGACATGAGACAAAACTGATCATATACAGTCATTGAGGGTCGAAAGGGACTTGCCTCAAACCGTCCCTGCGCGCCTTTGGCGCGCGAAACCATTCCGTCCAGTAGAACATATCGGTTGGTCTAAGGGGTATTTGTGTTTTGGGAATTGGCCTTGTGAGAGTTGGTCCAAAGGAAATTGGTCTAGTGGGAATGAACCGCAAAAAGAACCTCCGCCATCTCCGATGCCGCACCCCAGTCCACAATTCTGCAAAGGATAATGACAATGTGCACAAGTTCTTACTCTGTTTTTTCGATATACAAAATATATCTCTCTCTCATTTTTGGTGTTTATAATGTTTATAACATAACACAGTAGAATACAGGGATTGAAAACCGGGAACCTGGTTTTGGATATATTGTAGCTTTTTAGCTGTTTTTAACCCTTTGAACCCTAGCGGCCGTTTTCCAGGCAAGGAACATGATACACCATAATTTCATTAAATAGAATGAATGCTAAGTGCATGTGTGTGGTAGACCAATCAATATTTTCAACGTGCAGCCTAAGGCTGCACGTTGAAAATATTAATTGTTCTACCCCTAAATAATGAACATGGACTCTACCAGTTGCTGCCGGGGGCGCGGTGGCATTGCGGTAACCGGTTCCTCGGATGGGTGACCGTCTGAGCGATCGATTCGGATGCCCGCGTTGTGTCCTTGGGCAAGGCACTTAACCCCGATTGTCCACATGGGGGCCCGATGACGCCGTGTACTAAGGCGTACTGCATGTCGATGGTGCACATGTCTTCAACTAATCTAACCCTGCCTGAGCCGCAGTGCGGAGTTACGATGTTGGGGAGCTGGCAGTTGCTCGGTGGTTCTCTCTGTGTACTCCGGCTTCCTCCACCGTAAACTGTCACGGTCATGATTAGCTATTGTGCATAAGTATGTGACCTTAACCATCAATAAATAAATAAATAAATAACCAGTTGCTGTCATTGAACTAATATGGAAGATACCACCATGGTCAAAGGGTTAATGTTAAAACAGAGATTTTCAGTCAAGTTTGAATTTTCTCTCTCTCTCTTTACAGATTTTCTAAATGCCAGGCATCATGTAAATCTAATTTTTTCGTATGAGACTTGATGCATGCATTACTTTTTATATTATTTTTGTGTAAATAATTTTTGGTATCTGTATCGTAATCCATGGGAACATTCCAGTCCCCACCAATTATTACTGTTGTGTTACCTATGCATTCAATGCTCTCAAATAGATTTTTATAAAAAGTGGGGATATTATCATTTGGACTATATACCACTACAATGGAGAGTCTCTTCCCCCGCACCTCAATATCTAAAATAATAAAATTTCCAGCTGTGTCGAGAATTTGGTCTTTTATATCATATTTAAAGGTGTTTCTGAACAGAATGGCCGTTCCTCTTTTGTGGCTCGAGTTTGAGTGGGAAAATGGCGCTAGTTCCCCATTCTTGCCGCCATACATTTTCCTTCTGTTTCGTAGTGTGTGTGTCAACTAAAAAGGTAATGTCGTATTTTGCTCTGTACAGTAGAGCGGTTTCTGGGTTTAAAGGTTCAAATAAATACCGCTTGGAGAATTAGCGATTTATTTTCAAATTTAGGACAAAAATGAACAATCGAGCCTCCGACTTGAAAGTAGAATGGTGACTTTCGCAGAGACCCCTAACACAAAGTGAATTAAAGAAGAACGAGAGAAACAAATGGTTTCGCATGCCGAAGTCGCACAGGGACGCTGTGGGTCAAGCCCCTTTCGACCCTCTGTAACTGTGTGGTTTGAGTCATGTCTGGCAGCGGTAAAGGAGGGGAATGTGCGAGTACTCAGCGGCGCTTGTGTCTTTTATGTTTTTCTTGAGAGGAGGTGGTTTGGACGGAGAGACCGTGGCCGTCGGCATTGTTGGCAGATTGCCCGGAGGTGACTGGCTTGGCTCGTATGGTCTGGTCCTGGCCGAATCTGGAGTAGTAGTAGGCTTTTGTTGTGGTTGTGCATCCACCGGTTTAGTAGGTATCCCTTTGTTGTCGGTCCGCTTCCTTTTGCTCTTTCTGGTGTTTCTGGCTCTCCCATTTAATCTGCTCCAGACACGTGTCCAGATCCTGGTGTTCTGGTTCCAAAGGGAGAGGTGAGTGAGGATAAGGAAGTGGCGAGAGGGCAACTTCCATTTCAGCCTCTGTCTGCACAGACACTTCCTCATCCGACATCTCCGGCTGGGGTGCCGGCAGTTGGATGGGTCTGTCTGTGGGAGAGGAAGTGGTGGCCGCCTCTGGCTCTTTCTTGTCCTCACCTTTCTCTCTCTCTTCTTCTCCAAGAATGCATTCAAGCGACAGGCATTCCTCCACTTGGTGGTCGGGCTCTTTCTTCTCTGTCTTTTTTCTCTTTTCAGGGCCTCCAGACCCCTAGGGTGAGGACCAGTGTGAGAGGGTCCTCTCACTGAAGATGCTACCTCTACCCATGGGGTGGTGTGGTGTTCTCATTGATAGTCATACTAAATTCCAAAGTCAGATAGATGCTCTCGCCCTTCTCCTGGACACTGCAGGTGATGCGACGAGAGACACCCTGAGCTGAGATGGTCTTTTGTAGTACTGTAGGTAAATCCAGTGCTTCCATGTTGTTTCAGCTGAGATGTTCACACTCTGAGAGCAGAGGTGTGAATTAAATGCAAAAGCAGCAATATATATACAACTAGAGGCTCTAAAGAGCCTGTAATTGCTCACCTGGAACTACATATAAAAACGTGATTTTCCATAGGCTTTCCATTGTAACTATGAGCTGCAATTGTGGCCATGTTTGCAACATTACTTCAACATTACACGAGGATCATTGGTAGAAGGTGCCCCAGTCCTCAATCATGTGAAGTTTCAAAACAATTGACTTTGTAGTTTCAGGGGGGAGGATTTTTGCAAAATCCATCAGTCAGAATCAGAGAATGTCTCTGGTGGCCATATTTTTCAACCAATGGGAACAAAACGAGGGTTGTTTGTAGAGGGCCTCCTATAAACCATTCCTGCAACGTTTGGTTCACGTCGGCTCATTAGTTCCAGAGAAAAAGATGAAAATGTGATTTCCCATAGAGTTTCTATAGTAAACATAAGCCACAATTGTGGCAATGGTTGCAACACAATCAACGTTAAATGAAGATTGTTATTAGAGGGTGCCCCAGTCATCAACCATGCAAAGTTTCAAAACATTTGGCCCCTGTAGTTTCAGAGGAGAAGATTTTTCAAAATCCACCAATCGGAATCAAAAAATGCTTCTGGCAGCCATGTTTTCAATGCACCGTAACAAAAATAAGGAGCATTTGTAGAAGACCTCCCATAGACTATCCCTTCCAGGTTTGGTTCACGTCGGCTGAGATGTTCCAGAGAAGAAAACTAGAAAGTGTTTTAGCACACTAAAACATATGTCTCCCCTTCCTTTTGAGGTCAGAGGTCAAGGTCACATGCAGTTTATCAAGGTAGCGGACATGCGGTTTCATGGTGACACATCCACATGTCCAAAAAAAAAATTGTGGTCTGGACAATTACTCCCTATTTAAAGTACATAAATTTGACCTTGAAGCCAAGGTCACATGAAGGTCATGATAACATGTGGTCTCATTGTGATACATCCAGATGTCAATCATCTAAGTCCTAGGTCAAAAAACAAAAAAGTTCTGATCTGCACAATTATTCCCTATTTGAAGTACATAAATTTGACCTTGAGGTCAGAGGTCAAGGTCACATGCAGTTCATCAAGGTAGCGGACATGCGGTTTCATGGTGACACGTCCACATGTCCAAAAAAAAAATCTGGTCTGGACAATTACTCCCTATTTAAAGTACATAAATTTGACCTTGAGGTCAAGGTCATGATTACATGTGACATGCAGTCTAATTGCGATACATCCACTTGTCAAATATCTAAGTCCTAGGTCAAAAAACAAAAAACTTCTGGTCTGGATAATTATTCCCTATTTGAAGTACATAAATTTGACCTTGAGGTCAAGGTCACATGAAGATCACGACATGCGGTCTCATGGTGACACATCCACATGTCAAATAACCAAGTCCTAGGTCAAAAAACAAAACAATTCTGGTCTGGACAATTACTCCCTAATTGAAGTACATAAATTTGACCTTGAGGTCAAGGTCATATGAAGGTCACGACATGCGGTCTCATGGTGACACATCCACATGTCAAATAACCAAGTCCTAGGTCGAGAAACCAAAAAATTCTGGTCTGGACAATTACTCCCTATTTGAAGTACATAAATTTGACATTGAGGTCAAGGTCACATGAAGGTCACGACATGCGGTCTCATGGTGACACATCCACATGTCAAATAACCAAGTCCTTGGTCAAAAAAACAAAAATATTCTGGTCTGGACAATTACTCCCTATTTGAAGTACAAAAATTTGACCTTGAGGTCAAGGTCACATGAAGGTCACGACATGCGGTCTCATGGTGACACATCCACATGTCAAATAACCAAGTCCTAGGTCAAAAAACAAAAAATTCTGGTATGGACAATTACTCCCTATTTGAAGTACATAAATTTGACTTTGAGGTCAAGGTCACATGAAGGTCACAGTGGTATGCGAAACACCGGCTTATGGTGATACATCCACGTACCAAATATCTAAGACCTGGCTCAAAAGACAAACAAGTTTTGGTCCGGACAAAGTTTCCTTGAAAAAAGCACAAATCTAACCTTCAGATCAAAGGTCAAGGTCACATGAAGGTCGCAATGGTACACTACACACCGGCTCATGGTGATACATCCACATGTCAAATATCTAAAGCCTGACTCGAAATACAAAAAAGTTCTGGTCCAGACAGATTACCTTAAAAAAGCGCATAAATCTGACCTTCAGGTCAAAGGTCAAGGTCACATGAAGGTCACTATAATACACTGCACACCGGTTCATAGTGATACATCCACATGCCAAGTATCTAAGGTGTAGGTCAAAAGACAAAAAAGTTATGGCCCGGACAAACTTTGTGTGATGTTTCCCTTAAAAAAACACATAAATCTGACCTTCAGGTCAAAGGTCAAGGTCACATGAAGGTCACTATGGTACACTGCACACCGGCTCATGGTGATACATCCACATGCCAAGTATCTAAGGTGTAGGTCAAAAGACAAAAAAGTTATGGCCCGGACAAAGTTTGTATGAAAAGAAGAAGAAGAAGAAGAAGAAGAAGAAGAAGAAGAAGAAGAAGAAGAAGAAGAAAAGAAGAAGAAGAAGAAGAAGAAGAAGAAGAAGAAGAAGAAGAAGAAGAAGAAGAAGAAGAATATGCACTAAAACAAGGGAAGGGGAGACATAATGAAAATGTGATTTCCCATAAGGTTTCTATAGTAACTATAAGCCGCAATTGTGGCCATGTTTACAACCCAATCAACATTAAATGAGGATCGTTGGTAGAGGGGGTCCCAGTCATCAACCATGCAAAGTTTCAAAACATTTGGCTCTGTGGTTTCAGAGGAGAATATTTTTCAAAATCCACCAATCAGAATCAAAGAATGCCTCTGGCGGCCATGTTTTCAAACGCATGGGAACAAAATGAGGATCGTTTGTAGAGGAGCTCCTATAGACTATCCCTGCCAGGTTTGTTTTCACGTCGGCTCAGTAGTTCCAGAGAAGAAGATGAAAATGTGATTTCCCATAGGGTATCTATAGTAATTATAAGCCGCAATTGTTGCCATGTTTATACTACGATCAACATTAAATTGGGATTGTTGGTAGAAGGGGTATCAGTCATAATTTGTGTGAAGTATCAAAACATTTGGCCTGGCAGTTTCAGAGGAGAAGATTTTTTAAAATCCACCAATCAGAATCAAAGAATGCCTCTGGTGGCCATGTTTTTCAACCCACGGGAACAAAATGAGGATAGTTTGTAGAGGACCTCCCACAGACTGTCCCTGCCAGGTTTGTTTTCACGTCGCCTCAGTAATTCGAGAGAAGAAGATGGAAATGTGATTTCCCATAGGGTTTCCATAGTAACTATAAGCCGCAATTGTGATGTTTGTAACCCGATCAACATTAAATAAGGATCGTTAGTAGAGTGGGGGGGGGGGGGTGGCAGTCATCATTTATGTGAAGTATCAAAACATTTGGCCTGGCAGTTTCAGAGGAGAAGATTTTTTAAAATCCACCAATCAGAATCAAAGAATGCCTCTGGTGGCCATGTTTTTCAACCCACGGGAACAAAATGAGTATCGTTTGTAGAGGACCTCCCATAGACCATCCCTACTAGGTTTGGTTCACCTCGGCTCAGTAGTTCCAGAGAAGAAGATGAAAATGTGATTTCCCATATGGTTTCTATAGTAACTGTAAGCCGCAATTGAGGTCATGTTTGTAACCGATCAATATTAAGTGAGGATCGATGGAAGAAAGGTTCCCAGTCATCAATTATATGAAGTTTCAAAACATTTGACCTGGCAGTTTCAGAGGAGAAGATTTTTGAAAATCCACCAACCAGACAAATACATTTCTTTACTGATGTACTACATATATATGCGTGTTATTTTTGTAAGATCAATCTGGGAAAAGTCTAAGATAAAGTTGTTTTCCTATCATTAAAAATACCAGTAATTAACATTAATTCTTGGAAAGCTCTCTCTCTCTCTCTCTCTCTCTTCTCTCTCTCTCTCTCTCTCTCTCTCTCTCTCTCTCTGAACTTTCCAAAAATTAATGTTTCTTACTGGTATTTTCAATAGTAAAAACATTTTGCATAGTTAGGACTTGTGTAGTTCAGACGCAATAGAAGCATATGCATGGGAAAAGTCTAAGATAAAGTCGTTTTCCTATCATTACAAATACCAGACTACGATACTGAAAGTTATTTCCTATCTTTAAGAATGTTACTTGCTGGTATTTTCTATTTTTAATGTGATGTAGTGCTAAAGATATATGATTAATTTTGCCAATGAATAGAAAAGTCCTATTTAACTGGGGTAATGTCAGCTAATCCTCTTAGGTATATCTTATTATGATGTCCATATCACCTTTTTTACCTGATCCTAATTGAGTAATTTTAATCCTGATTATTGAGTAATTGATGATGACATTCCATGTTTTCATACTTTTATGCAATAAATAAACATTTAAATAATTTTGATTTTTTTTTTATCAACCCTTGAATCACACACTTCCCCCACCCCACCCCCACCCCTACACCCACTTTTGGTCCTTGTACAAATAATTCAACTTTGATCAATTCCACTTTGACCAATGTTGGTCAAAATGGAATTGATCAAAGTGGAATTGATCAAAATGGAGTTGGTCAAATGGAATTGATCAAAGTGGAATTGACCAAAGTGGAACACACCTGTAGAGACCTCCCATGGATCATTCCTGTCAAGTTTGGTTCACACCGGCTCAGCGGTTACAGAGAAGAAGATGAAAATGTGAAAAGTTTACGGACGACGCCAAGTGATGAGAAAAGCTCACATGGCCTTTTTGGCCAAGTGAGCTAAAAACGAGACAACAGAACATTTGACGTGGCATGCAAGACCAGTTGAAACAGCTTCGCAAACAATACAAGTTATAACCAGGGAAATAAACGGAGCTGTGAAAAGCCGAGTAGCGAGTTTGATTGTTTTCGAGTCTGCCAGAAAGTTTAGAGATTAGCTTTAATCTTTACAGTTTATAGTACTTTTCAGCAGAATATGATGCATGTTGGGACAAATGACTAATTCGGTCCATTCAATGGCATCCTTTAAGTTTGCAGTGAATAATTATATTAATCTAACATTTTTGTGCGTAAATGCTGAAATAGTAGTTTATTGTATTTACAAAAAGAAAGATTGGCTGATGTTGGAAGTAAGTGTCGCCTGTCATTTTAACGCTGCCACACTGCACCTACAGAATATATCCTTTCACTTTACTGGGTTCGAGGATAGACCTCGGCAATTCAGGCACCCAAAAATAATGTCCGCCATTTTGAAGTGGGATTCTTTGTCCACGAATTATTACCGCCGAGCATACACGACCAGAGAAGAGGGGCCGTACATCAAAAAAGTTTCTTATACCGAGAGCGTTTATGTTCTTTTTTATTAATTTTTTGTAACAAAAGCACAAATACGAACAAGCACCGTTGTGTCTGTTCATATTTGGGATCAATTGGTTGGGGACCGGGATGTTCTGCTTGTGAAGTGCTGCTCGAATACAGAAAGGATTTCTATGTTTCTTTTAAAATGCTCCTTTTTTTACTCTTAAAATAATTCTAAATAACGCTATTCCTATTACAGACCATATTCGCGACTGCTATCCGCTAAAACTTGCTATTTTTAATGCTGCTCTATATACACCAAATAGATAGATAGATGGATAAAAATAAATAAATAAATAAATAAAATAAAGCTATTATAACTTCTAAGGTACTAATACTGGTGCTACTAATCTGTCACAATTTCCGCGACAACGGGAACCACCAATTCCACAACTACCAATACCATTATCACCACTACCGCTACAAACCACAGGCATAATAATAATAATAAATAATAAGGATATAATAATAATAAAATAATAAATGATACTAATAATAAGGATATAATAATAATAATATAACAATAACATGATGTTGGAGGGCATTATGGTTCATTAGCGGCCCTGCAGAAATGATGAACAGCCCGAGGGTTTATTAAAGGTCCGCGACGAAGTCGAGGGCCGTTAATAAGCCCAAGGGCTGTTCATCATTGCTGCAGGACCGCCAATGAATCATATGAATCATAAAGCCCGACAACAATCATGTTATTACTATTATTACCTCTCCCTGTTACAGCTAAGTGGAATCTAAAAATAGCCGGGCCGCGGGCCGCTAATGGCTATTTATACCATTATCCCCCGCGGCCCGGCTCCGTCGAATGACGTCACTGAAATTATGGAGTTTTAACGGGCCTCCAAACTTATGTTAATCGACTAGTAACTTATAGATTGAGTGGTAATAATAATAATAATAATAATAATAATGACCGGTATCGATGATGAGAGCTAGTTCCATTGGACTACAATTTTTACCTTACTGTAGATGGGCAGGGGGGGGGGGGGGGGGTCAAAATTTAATACGTTAAACACCTCCAATATCTATCATACGACGCTTGTTTCCAAGGCTAGAAGAACCGCCTAAATTACCATCCATAAACTTTATAAACTGTTGGTAGCTTGACTTTTTCATGAATGTCATCATAAGTTGTTTCATAAAAATAGCTACAATATATACAATACAATTCCAGATTCACTGTTTTTCACTTTTCCCTCCCAGTATTCCGGTATGTTGCATAATAAAACACTATACACACAAAGAAATGATCTTAGAGAGGAGCAGAGAGAGAGAGAGATAGAGGTAGAGAGAGGAGAGAGAGAGATAGAAAGAGAAAACAAAAAATTCAAACTAGATTGAAAATCTCTATTTTAACAATAAAATCTACAATAAAAACCAGGTTCCTAGTTTTCAATCCCTGTATTCTACTGAGAGAGAGAGAGAGAGAGAGAGAGAGAGAGAGAGAGAGAGAGAGACAGACAGACAGACAGACAGACAGACAGACAGACAGACAGACAGACAGACAGACAGACAGACAGACAGACAGACAGACAGACAGACAGACAGACAGACAGACAGACAGACAGACAGACAGACAGACAGACAGACAGACAGACAGACAGACAGACAGACAGACAGACAGACAGACAGACAGACAGACAGACAGACAGACAGACAGACAGACAGACAGACAGACAGACAGACAGACAGACAGACAGACAGACAGACAGACAGACAGACAGACAGACAGACAGACAGACAGACAGACAGACAGACAGACAGACAGACAGACAGACAGACAGACAGACAGACAGACAGACAGACAGACAGACAGACAGACAGACAGACAGACAGACAGACAGACAGACAGACAGACAGACAGACAGACAGACAGACAGACAGACAGACAGAGAGCAGAAAGAAGGAAAGCATTCAAAGCATTTTTCTTGATGTGGAATTGACCGGGAGTTTGGTTCATTCTATTCTTGGTTCCATATACATGGAAGTTTGGTTTTATCATAGAACGAAATGTTTCGGCAGTGTCTATTATCATCAACCAACATATGTGTTACAAAAAAACCACAACTATTAT
Source organism: Pictodentalium vernedei (assembly GCA_031216915.1). Taxonomy (NCBI): domain Eukaryota; kingdom Metazoa; phylum Mollusca; class Scaphopoda; order Dentaliida; family Dentaliidae; genus Pictodentalium; species Pictodentalium vernedei. The sequence goes on along the minus strand of CM062297.1, from coordinate 677,804,692 downwards.
ATTTGCTTCTTTGGCGTTTTTTTTTTTTGTTCCCCGTTATATACTGCATATGCTAGTTTTGAAAAAGTACAAAATAAAAAAAAAATTCGACGAAAGTTCGAAATGTGATCATTCGACGAAGTGTCCATTCGACGAAGTGTCTTTCGACGAAGTGTCACGTACCCCTATTAATCAGTTGAACCCGTAACATACTCGCAGCGTTTCGGCTCAGGGTCATGATATGTCCTAATTTCATAAAGTATATTACTCCTCAGTGAATTTGTGTGGTAAACCAATCAATATTTTCGACGGGGCACGTTGGAAATTTAAGTATTCTACCCCCGAAAAAATCAATATGGACCATTCATGTTGATGCCATTGAAATGGGCGATGCCATTGAAATGGGCGATACCATCAGAGTTCAGAAGCTTGAGCCTGTGGGATAATCAGTTGCATATACAAAGTCAAAACACAATACCTCTTCGTGTCCATTAATCAGTCTTACGTCCCAGTGCTTGTAAGAGCAAGTTCAGTTTCATGGGTAAAATAGGACATGGTAGACAACGCCTGCTTTGGAAGTCCTTCAAGGGAACAGCATAGGTGTAAACGTAACCTCACGCTTGTGTTGCGGTCATCGGTATAGCTATAAATGCTGAAAGCGACCTTAAACACCAATAAATAAATTATAAAAAATCTAATAAATTATTGATCGTATTTTGCTAATTACTCTATATCATGATGACCTATTTATTGCTTACTTTCAGAAAAAACAAACTACATGCCAGCGGGGTGTGTCTGCATTCCCCAAATTCCTTTTGGGTAGATACTAAAAGCGGATGTCTTTGAAAAAAAGAAGAAAATTTGCCATCATCCACCACCCCCTGAAACAATCTAACGCTTAGAAGTGAAGAATATCCAACAGCAGACAATGATTTGATCCAAACAAGGGTTATATCATGAAGGTCCTTACCCACGAAAAAATCCCTAAAACATGTCATGATTTGAGGGGGCGACAGAGGTATGAAATAAAGTAAGTTTCGGTTTCGTTAATTGTTGGATTGTTTCCAGCAATAAGACATACCCCCATCCAATTGAACATACCCACCGAAAACACCTCCACTATATATTAGAGGCATTCTATGGTATATTATTCACATACATATTAAGACCCCCAGTAAAAAAATGGACGAAGGAAACATTGTTCACTTTAAGAACATGCGCGCAAGCGCACTAACAACCACTCATCACCACAGCGATGGCGACATGATATGGGCACACAGGTGAGCTATCTACAATGCATCACGATATGAGATCACTCCTCTTCCCAATTCCCTCCCCAGATGGGGTTTTATCTCAACATACTTTTCGACATAAAAGATTCGGAGAATTTCGTTAGTTTTAAAACGTTATGGGCAGTTTGTGTACAAAACATATACAGCTAGTCGAAATCTATATAAGGCTGGGCGGCAGGGTGATCTGCCCTTTATCCACTCGTCCAAAACATTGGTACCCGGCTGCCTCTTCATGTTAAACAAATTAGAATTCTGTCATTTATTATTCATCGCATTTGCTAGCTCAGTATACAGAAAACTAGTTGCAAAAATATATCAGTGACACAATTAGTGGCCTAATATGGCGTGTTTAGTGTCATTTAATTCGATAGTGGGCGATAGTTATATGGAATTAAATGGGGGAGGCGAGGGGGATCTCAACTTGATCTCAGTTCCTTATTCGACATTCGTTATCAACCGATAAAATTGGTTGATAAGGAATGCCGCATAAGGAAATGAGAATAAGTAACGGTTGTCACGTCCGTAATTAAATGATACGACATACCATAATAATTTACTTTCATCTACTACTATAATATTAGAACGTTCCTTTTCATGTTCTATCGGTCGATAGTACCTGAGTTTGTGTGATTTCTGAAATAAAACCTGAAGCAGCAAAGCTGCTGAAGGTTTTATTTCAGAAATCACACAAACCCAGGTACTATCGACCGATAGAACATGAAAAGAAACGTTCTAATTATTTTATTATGCCGAACAAAATATAACTTTCATTGTTAAGCGTTAACTGCAACATGCCACCAATCTTGTAACAACAATGTAGTCGAATCCAAAAACATGACGTCATTTCGAACGAATGACGTCTCTTCGAAAATGACTTGTCACAAGTGCCGTCGCTTTGGGAGTTTCTATATCAACAAATGCCAATGTTTACAACTGCATCATGCTGTTCGTGTTATAATTCATTGTTAATGCTTGTGTGAAAAGTGATTTAAATTAATGGAATATAAATTCATATTTCTCGGACGACAACAGTTGATAAAATTAAGCGGAGTGAAACTATTTATTTTGAACTTGAGGTGGAGCCTCCGGAAGGTCGAGGAGTACTAAACTTGTGGAAATATAATTGATTGAAGTCATAACTGAGACACATATTCAGGATTCACTGAAGTGGTGAACAATACGTGAGTGAGTTTTTTAGTATTTCTGATTCTTTTGAATTCATTGTTTGCAGTTACAATTGAAAACACACCCACTGAAGATGATATATTTGTTGGTAAGTTTGTGTCTACTGGTGTTGAAAAAAGTTAAACGAACACGGAGCCAGCGTTTGGTGTTGAGAAATTCCAATCGACGCTGATCAATGGAAGTGGAGCTTACATTTTCTTCGTTCTCTTGTCTCCAGGAAAAAACGTTCCGATAGTACCCGTGTTTTGCCCCCAAACTCCAGTACTATGACTTTTAGAAGGTGTCAAATTAACCAATCACGGCTGATGTTACAAACTTGAGGAATAATAATACAAATTGGTTATGGTTGGCCCCAACAGTCTTAATCGGGTACCACAAAACTCCATTTGTAAAATTATTTCATTTTCTCTTTCGCATTAAAATAAGAATTTAATATATAAAAGTGGGTTTTAGGTCACACAATACACTCGGTTCAGGGTATTTGGTAGAGATGGGCAATACCCGAAAAACCAAACCGATACCGATACCATGGGGATACCGACAAACCGAACCGAAACAATCTATGGATACCGAAACCATCAGTATTTTCAGTTTCCCCTACATTCGCTATTTATAAGGCCTTGTTGAGGATTGATAGCAGTTGAAGTGTTCATTTTCATGAAAGAAGTGAGTGATTTTCTTTTTCAGTTTTGTTAAGCCGTAATGGCCTGGGTAGTTGAACTGAATTCTCAATAGACTACGACCTGTACATGCCCAATTGCTTAGCAGTGCTTTCTACCACTGTGACCCGATGGTGCACATATCTTCAACCGCTGTGACCCTGCTCGAACGGAGCTTGAACAGAGTTAGAATGTTGAGGAGCTGATAGTTGCTCGTCGATGCTCGGTGGTTCTCTCCCGAGTACTCCGGCTTCTTCCACCGGTAAAACTGTCACGGTCACGATTAGCCATTGTGCATAAGTATGTGACCTTAAACACCAATAAAATAAATAAATAAATAATGGCAGACTAGACTGCTGGTATTATTAGTTACTAGTTATTAGTTATATTTTGGAGATAAAAAATTAAAATATAATACATGTACACTGTAAAACTGGAATGACGCGTCTTCTACGGGGTATGGACAATTTGTAGATTTCGGAACGAGGCTTCCACTGGGTATGGGACATTTGTCAGTGGCTGGGCGGACGTATCGTGGGTTTCAATGAATATGATCTCATACCACGTATCTATCAACCAATCAAATAAAAAAATTCACTTTTGTCAATAGATAAATCTAAATGCCCTCTATGTGGACTGCCAGTGGCATTGCACTAGAGGCCAATCGACAATCTTTGCCATCAGATCCACTTCGTCTTTTGGTTATTTTCACGAAATTTCCTGCACCAACAGGTGTTGTGCTGCTTCTATTTTTGGGGCCCTGGGGGGTCCTAATGGGGGGGGGGGGGGGCGACGGGAAATTTGCTGGTGGACCATACGGCCATGCCGACTCTGTGTCATAGTTGGGAATTTCAAGGTAAACTAATTTTCCTTACTTATATTGCACCTTAAAAATTAACTGGATAAATAATAGCCGTGATCATCAAGGTATTCTTCAATTTAACTTTCAAACTGTTTTCAAACGATACAACATCAATTTGGAGCTCGTCAGTTAAATATGTTTCAATGGTAAATAAAACATGGTTATGCCAACGGAAAGGAAGGTGTTTGCCCGTCAGCAAATCTACCATGTATATTTATATTCCCAGGCTTGTATCTGCAGAAAAAGAATCCCGGACATTTGCCCGCCGGACATTTCCCCACCTGTTGTGGCGGAAATTTCCACAAAACGGACATTAATCCACCGGACATTCCCCCACTTTCTAAATATCAAAACGGACATTTACTCACTCTTTGTAGAAAGTGGGAAAATATCCGCCGTTATTTTTGGAAAGTGGGGAAATGTTCGGTGGGTAAATTTCCGCCTTGGGAAAGTGTGCGTTTTCTCAAAAAAGAAGGGTGGGAAAATGTCTGGCTACCGCATTTATATGTGCATGTAAGCTGATGTCGTCAAGACATATCCCGTAATGCCAGTTGTAAACACACTTATAATGAAAATATCGAAATGGAAACTAATGTTGCGAATTTCCGACCGTAGCGGTGGAACTAAAATAAAAGTGTGTGTGTGTGTGAGTGTGGAGGAGGAAAATGAGGGTTTTTTCAATTGTTTCCTAAAATCATAGCGTATTTCCCCTCAACGGAACAAGTTCGTTGGTCTCATTCAAATGCAGGGTCATACGGCGTGTTTTTAGGCAAATTTTTTTTCACTTAATTCAGATCTTTAGTGAGTAGTGAGTATAAGGATAATTAGAGAGTAATCGCTTGACTGGACTGGTTACGTGAAATAATTCATGAGAGGTGCGTACAAACACGAGTACGCGAATGCACACGAGTGTTTTACAATAAAGTCCCTCGCCTCGAATGAATTATTTCACGTAACCAGTCCAGTCAAGCGATTACTCTGTTTATTACTTTTCATTATTAACGATAATTATATTATTTAACCCTTTACCTAACGTAACGGCAAAACATGGCCAACGCTATTCTCAAAACTCGCCAATTATTTTTCATTATTTTTTCATTTTTTGTTTCTAAAATATAGGTTATGACCCCTCGTAGAGCTCGTCCCAATGAGGGGTCAAAACCTATATACTGAACCTTGTTTTGGGTTCCATCTGTGGTTCTTTCATTGAACCATTGCTTTTGGGTTTCATTATTTAATGAGCCACAGAACCAATTTTGGATCTGTAATGGAACCAATTAAATTTGGTTCTAATTTGGGTTCTATTTTTGGTTCCATATACGTGACGAGGCATGGAACCAATTTTGGTTCTATAATATAACCATTTAAATTGGGTTCCATAATAGAACCACTTAAATTTAGTTCTATAATAGAACCATTTAAATTGGGTTCCATAATAGAACCACTTAAATTTGGTTCTATAATAGAACCATTTAAATTGGGTTCCATAATAGAACCACTCAACTTTGATTCTATAAAAGAACCATTTAAATTGGGTTCTATAATAGAACCATTTAAATTTGGTTCTATAATAGAACCATTTAAATTGGGTTCTATAATGGAACCATTTAATATTGGTTCTATAATGGAACCATTTAAATTGGGTTCTATTTTTGGTTCTATAATGGAACCATTTATATTTTGTTCTATTATGGGTTCCATTTTTGGTTCCATATACGTGACAAGGTATGGAACCAATTTTGGTTCCATATAGAACCTTCATTTTTTGCAGTGTATGTTTTTGAGACAAAAAATGAAAATAATAGTTATTCAAGAATTTGTTTGGCAAGTGTCGTCTGCTTTTCATGTTAAGTAAAGGGTTAAAAAAGCAAAAATAAAAAAAATGATGTCCCCATTACACCCACGGCAAAGCGTCTTCGTTTGCGCGCACGGATACATGACACAATTGTTGATTGCATAATTCACAGGTGAAGTTATCGTTTATAATCAAACCTGGAAATTCCAGTAAATCACACTTTGAAAAGTAATAAAATACACAAATGTTGATTAAAAACGTCCATTGGGTATTTTTTTTCTTTATTCATCAAAAGACAGGGGTATATTACCGGGAAAAGCGGGGGTACCTCTGCCCCTGCCTCCCAACCTCACCTCTTCCGTCGTTTTCGTCGTCATTGACTTGCGAATGTCTGCTTTAGTGAGAGTCAGTATAGGAAATGTTAAAGAATCGATATCATCCGGAAGATGTTGCGTGACAACGGATTGCTACATATATATATCGTTAATAAGTGCGCACAACAAAGCGCCATCTGCGATGCCAAAGCATGTACTTTCCATAAACGAAGCACTCACGTGCGAGATGTTTTCGTTCATAAAATGTCCAAAACTAATTGTCTCCCCAATCAGGGGTGTCGCTAAGAGGTTTGGGGGTGGAGGACACCCCTAATAATGTTTCCAGTCGGGACAGTTTCGTCAGGATTGGAGTCTAAGTTATCGATTCTCTCTTGTCAGTAATTACGTACTTTATTAACCTTGTACCTGACAAAAAGCAGACGACACTTGCAAACAAAATTCTTGAATAACTAAATATTTTCATTTTTGCCTCAAAAGCGTATCTCGGGACCCCTCATTGGAGCAAGCTCGTTCCAGTGAGGGGTCATAAGCTACGTTTCAGAGGCAAAAAAATGAAAAAAAATAATGAAATTTAGATGGCATTTTTTTAGAATTGCGCTGGTCGGTTTTTGCCGTTACGTTGGGTAAAGGGTTAAAAGGCGAGATTTGATACTCGTGTCACACATTCAAGACTGTCGTATATACAAATGGTAGTCTGTAGTATCCTATTCGGGTTGCTGGGGAGTGGAATGACCAATTTATAGTAGTTGTACAGTTCGTGCTAATTGAACAAGGATTACGCATCGCCGGTGCGGGGGTTGAGCTTTTTTCGCACCTGTAAAGCGTGTCATTGTAAGAAAATCAAATCCATTGATATCAATTTTGTTCACGTTATCGCGCAAACGAGCTGAAAACAGGCAAAAAATAACTAATTTGGGGCCATAGCTCGCTCAGTACGGCCGAACCGTACCAGTTTTCTAAATCATTCAAGACATTGTTAAGGGGTAATGGAATTTTGTTTATTTTTAAAATTCTCACCTCTGATAGTCCTTCAATTCAAATTAAATTTACACAAAATGTACATCAGAATGAAGACTGAGATGTATAGAACACGAAACACACGTGTAATCAACTCATAGAGTCGACTGTAGATTTCCACTGGTTCCTGGAAGTCTGCTACCTAGTCGTACCAGAACTGATAATTTAATAATATTTCAAAAGAACAACTTGTAGCCAAATGTGCTTTACATATCCAAGAACAAAGCTAGGGTATCAACACTCTTCAAAAGACAGCGACAGGGCTGCATGGGGGTAAATTTCAAAACCTTTACTTTTGTTTACATATGAATTTACTTTCGGTTTCCGGTCGACGTCATCGGACGGAAAAAACATTTATGTACAACGTCGTCTAAAACCAAATTATGACAAGGATCGCCTTAATGCAGTATACTGTTATTAGATAGAGACTGCTCAGTTGCCATATTTAATGCAAGGTATCATGATACCTGTTGAAATTTCTTAGAATTACGATTTTGTTTTTCGATGAAAAATCGTGGTATCGAGTGATTTGCGCATGTCTGCCGAGCATGGAAACTATCTTCAATAAAAAAATGCAGACAGTGTTGCCCTTTTCCAAAATGCAGACCTCTCGCTGCACTCGAAAGTGTTTTGAATGCCTATAGCTTTGTTATTGAATATCTGAAGCACATTTGGCCACGAGTTGTTCTCGCGAAATATTATTTTATTATCAGTTCTGGTACGAATACGATATCAGACCAGTGGTGTCTGCTGTCAACTCTACGAGTTGATTACATATGTGTTTCGTGCTCTATACATCCCAACCTTCATTTTGCTGTATAATTTGTGTATATTTAATCTGAATTTAAGGAATATCAGAGGTGAGAATTTCAAAATAAACAAAATTCCATTACTTATATAGCCCCTTAAGAAAGTCTCACATACCAAATATTGACCAAATCCACTGATATTTGTTCAAGTTATCACGCCAATGAACTGAAAACGGTAAAAAATTAACCAAGGGCCATAACTCTGCTCAGTATGGCCGAACCGCACTGGTTTTCGAACTGAAGCAAGACATTATAAAGGAAGTTTTACATAAAAAAAACTGACCATGCATTAAGTATTCATCAACACATTTCCAAACATTGTTCAGTTTTTTATCTATAATATCCCAACTGACTAATATTCCACTTAAAACATTAAGGCATGCATTCGGGGTGCGGTGGCTCACTAGGTAGAGCTTCAGGCTGCAAGCCGAGAGGTCCTCGGTTCGAATCCCACCCGCGGCAACCGCGTTGTGTCCTTGGGCAAGACAATTCACCCCCACTGCCTACGTGGGGGCACGGCGATGTTGTGTACTAAGGCGTCGATGGTGCACCTGTCTTCAACCAATGCTAACTCTGCTTGTGTGGAGTTCGTATGTTGGGGAGCTGACAGTTGCTCGCCGTTGCTCGCCGTTGCTCGCCGTTGCTCGGTGGTTCTCTCCGACTGCTCCGGCTTCCTCCACCCGTAAAACTGTCGCGGTCATGATTAGCCATTGTGCAGAAATATGTAACCTTAAACACCAATAAATAAATAAATAAATAAATAAATAAATAAGGCATGCCTTCATGATATAGTTGGAAAATCAATCTGATCGATCTGGACTTGAGCCTTCACACGCGTGACAAATCAGGTTTACCGATTCACCAACCACCTCCACAGTCAGACAAATTAGGTTTAACAGCCCCCACCCCCACCCCTCAAACAGTTATCTTCGCGACACCCCTGTCGTTAATAAACAAACAAAACATTATAAACAAGGGGCCTTAATCGCTCACCTGAAAAGGTGGTTAAAAGAAATATTTTGGATCACATTCAGCTTGTCCTGGTTCATCAATACTACAGAGGAAGACATAAAATTATTCTAAACTCTAGTGTCCATGCCAGATGATTATTATCATAGGTCTTTCTAACTGCTTTCAATTCTATTAGATGTAGACAAGCACTGCCAAACTTCCAAAGGTTGTTATGTCACTGCAGTTTGAGAGAAAAAAAATTATGGTAAAACATTTTTTTTTTAAACAATATTTTATTCTCTTGAAATGGTTCGGTAAACAGGTTATAAGCCTATATAAATACCTTACTGTTACATATAAATACTTTTTTGAATTACAAACGATGGTGCATGAACAAGTGTGGAAATATGAGTAGAGTAATAGTTTATGTTGGCGTCTCACAAGGTTTGGTATCAAATCTGAACGTCTTAGACATTACTTCAATAATTCCATGTGCAAAACAGGCTATGTTTGGGATTAATTTTAATGGGGATTTTCAAGGATACTCTTTACACATATTAGATAATAAATAATACAAAATATGATTTGGAAGAAAAATTGATTTTTTCACTTAATTATGTAAAAAATAAATTTTTCTTCCAAATCATATGTTATGATTCAAAATTAAATTTTGGATCATAACACATCATTTGGAAGAAAAATTGATTTTATTCATTTAATTTTGAATACAAAAATGTATTTATATTACAAGATAAAAAATACATAAATATTTCAGAACAAACACACGTTTTATAGTCCTACAAGATGGGACACAGCGTCACCATAATGAAATGGAATAAGCAACCCTTTAAATCACATTTGAACACATTCCGAACAGCATTTTCCGAAGCAGTTTCAAAGTCGATATTTAGTAGAACCCTGCCTCATGTTTGCTTAATAGTTTTCAAAGGAATAAAAGAAAGACAATAAAAACAAATAAATGGCCCGAGTGACTTGAAATAATGTCATTTTACTTAGCCGACAAACAGAACACTCATTATTCAATCACAACTAACACTGTTTCTTGTAGTATTTATTAGTGTTTAAGGTCACATGCTTATACACAATGGCTAACCGTGATCGTGACAGTTTTCTGGGTGGAGGAATGCAGAGTACCTGGAGAGAACCACCGAGCATCGACGAGCAACTGTCAGCTCTTCAACATTCTAGCTCTGTTCAAGCTCCACTCAAGCAGGGTTACAGCGGTTGAAGACATGTGCACCATCGACGTGCAGTACGCCTTAGTACACGGTGCCATCGTGACCCCATGTAGGCAACCGGGACAAAGTGCCTTGCCCAAGGACACAACGCGGGTCGTCCCAGACGGGGATCGAACTCGGGACCTCTAGCATAGGAGTCCAACAGTCTACCACTGAACCACCGCGCTCCCGTTTCTTGTTGAAACACAAATTAAAACTGGTGTGAAATTTTGTTGTGCTAGTGTAAGCAGTTATATGAAACAAACTGTACCTAATTAACAATGACCTGTGCCGGCATAGCGAGAATGAATTTCAGTTTTATGATTACAGCATGCCGGCATTCCGAGAATAAACCACAAAAACAATATCAATATGGGGGAAAATGAAAAATAATAATTATTGCCATAACAATAATAATAATTATAATAATAATAATTGTAATGGGCAATTGGACTCAACAGTCTTGGAAGATCTGTTAAACATTGAGTTTTCAGCGAAATCTTCCTGTTTTTATAATAAAGTTCTGTGTAGCTATGAAGGTATTCCTATTTTCTATATCTGACATGGAGCTGGCAGATAAAAGTACTTCTGTGTCACATATTGTATAATCAATGCTTTCAAATAATATTTGTCGCTGTGTAATATATTTTGAACATGTTAGAAGAAAATGCTCGGAATCTTCATAATTGAATCCACATGAGCATCTTGGATCGCTAACTAAAAATCGTTCAAACGTATGACCTTTTAGGTCACTACACCTTTGTCTAAGTTTGCAGTGCAGAATCTGGCCATTCCTCCCACCGGCATAGTAATGCTTCGGAACCGCTATGTTGTTCCTTTTTAAATATCGCTTTAGGAGTTCTGTTGAGTCACAGGATCTAACATTTGGGTCTAAAGCATTCCAAAGCTTTACCGCAGATGGCAGGAATGAATCGGCAAAAAGCGAAAAATATCGCCTAGAAGAAATAGATCATTAATGGTGAGATACTTAATTGCGACGAAAAACTTAAAACAAAGGGGTCCCAGGAAGCCTGCTTACGATTCGTTCGCAGCACATAATTCATTGCGTTCGGGCAAATTTTGATGCACGAACAAATCAAATGACACAGAAACTGTCTAGATACCCAGTGACCGAATGGGTGTAGGAAGACCCAAGTCGAACACGGCACTAGAAATGTGAAGACAATACAAGCAACGTTCTAGCTCGATAACTACCGGGTTCAACCACAGAAAATTCAACTACAACAGAATTTTGTGTCTGCGACAGGCTGATTTGCTGTGGTAAAACAAATGTACTCAAAAGAATGTGTTTTATTTGTTTACTGGGGGTTAATGGTATTTTCAGCTGCACGGATCATATCTAGCGAAACGATGATCAATGACAAAGTAAATAAATGAAAGTGTCAGTGACACTGTGGGTTAACTTGTCTGTGTGTTATGTTTAATGAAAAGGATAATGTTCAATGTTTATGAAAGGATTATGAAATAAGACAAGAATTATTATAATGGGAATATGTTAATTTCTGTTCCCTGTATGCTATGTTTTCAATAAAATACTATGAGGTGTAGACTATACTAAAGGGGTGGGGTAATGTGACCCTCACAGTTAATGTATGTGGCCCTCACAGTTAATGTATATCAACAAAAGTTACCAATTTACAGTGAAGTTATTCCAAAACGAGTCATCCTATCAAGTTACAATGAAAGCCCTTCATAAATACGGCCAGTAGACTGTGCTAAAGGTTTTTGGGCTTCGGGCCTCTGTAGCAATCACGGTTGACCAATCGCAACCAAAAGGGGACGTCCTCATCTAGACATGATACTGATTCATCCTACTAAGTTACAATGAAATCCCTTCATAAATATGACCTGTAGTCTGTGCTAAAGTTTTTTGTGACTGTGCTTAGGGTTTTGGGGTTTTGGGCTCGGGCAGCCGTCATGGTTGAATGATCGCGACCAGAAGGGGATGTTCTCATCTAAACATTATCTGGAGTCATTCTGCCATGTTACAATGAAATCCCTTCATAAATATGACCTATAGACTGTGCTAAAGGTTTTTGGACTTCGGGCCCCTTGTAGCCGTCACAGTTGACCAATCGCGACCAAAAGGGCACGTTCTCATCTAGACATTATATGGAGTCAACCTACCAAGTTACAATGAAATCCCTCCATAAATATGACCTGTAGACTGTGCTTAGGGTTTTGGGGTTTTGGGCTCGGGCAGTCGTCACGGTTGACAGATCGCGAACAAATTGGGAAGTTCTCATCAAGACATCATCCGAAGTCATCTTACCGAGTTACAATGAAATCCCTCCATAAATACGACATGTAGACTGTGCTTAGGGTTTGGGGGTTTTGGGCTCGGGCAGCCGTCACGGTTGACAGATCGCGACCAAATGGGAAGTTCTCATCTAGACATCATCCGGAGTCATCCTACCAAGTTACAATGAAATCCCTCCATATTAAATATGACCTGTAGACTGTGCTAAAAGTTTTTGAGTTTCGGGCTTGGGCAGCCGTCACGGTTGACAGATCATGACCAAAAGGGGACGTTCTCACCTAGATATTATACAGGGGCATCCTACCAAGTTACAATGAAATTTCTTCATAAATACGACCTGTAGACTATGCTATCGGTTTTCGGGTTTTGGGCTCGGGCAGCCACCACGGTTGATCGATCGCAACCAAAAGAGGGCGTTCTAATCTAGACATGACCTCAAACCTGCGTATGAAATTTCGTGACGATCGGATAAGAACTACGGGGGTGTAGCCTGTGCTAAAGAAAAATGTGAACAGACTCGCAGACTAACAGACTTCCGCACGCGTGATGGCAATATCTTATCTTGACTTTGTCAAGTTAAGCTAAAAATGAAAAAAATATGTTCATTCCAACCAAACAGAACCTAGAATCGATCTGCTTGGCGAAACAAAGAGCATTTGCGTTTTACCGTCTGCCAGCCCCGTTTTAAGGACAAATGACCGGAAAGGGGATGCGTTTTTCATATAAAAATAGGAATTCAGGCAGAAAGAGTTTTGTGCAAATATGTTTACCAGTATGGGTGTTAAGTAAGGTTGAGATGAATGTTTGTCTATGAACGAACATGTCTTGAGATAAAGCCCAGAACTCATGCGCACTGGGAAATGTAATAATGTATAAGTTGCAAAAAGGGATGGGATGTCAGCACCTGTGCCTTTTGTCCGTGCATTGTTCGCCAGCAATCGGGGCTCCTTACGACGTCTTGTGCCAATTTTCGGTCTTGGTGTGTGGTAGAAAATATCATTCATTCCCACTATTAAAAATAAACGCCACTACCCAATAAACTAGAAGACGATAACTTAATATTTTTTTTCTTAACGAGTACATGGTATCAGTTCCCCTCTTTTCTCCTTTCTCTTTTTTTTTCTCTGAATATCTATCTACCGCCATAACACCGTTGCAATCTCGAATAGTGTAATTGTTTATTCGGACGTGTATATATTGAACAAATGCTGCCTTTACTTGTTAATCCTTTGAACCCTGGTGGTATCTTCTATGTCAGTTCAACGGCAACAAACTGGAAGAGTTCATATTCATTATTTGGAGGTAGAACAATTAACATTTTCAACGTGCAATCGTGGGGCGACGCGTTGAAATATTAATTGGTCTATCAATACATTCACTCAGCAGCCATCTTACTTAATGAAATTATGACGTATCATGTTCCTGGGCCGGAAAGGCGGTCGCTCGTGTTCAAAGTGTTAATCGTATACAAGGGAGAGAACGTGTCTTAAGTGTTCGGCACTTGTTGTCCAATCCTTTTTGTTAATTTTGACAACTAAAATATATTTAAACTAAACTAAACTAAACGATAACTTCACCATTTCACAACAAATGATGCAAGCGAAATCACCTAACAATTTCTTTTTTCCAAGATCATAGCTTATAAAGACTCGTCGACATTAGCTCAACGGGGTTGTTCAAATGACGTTTATGTTGGGTTTTGGGGTACTTTGGGAGAAAAAGCGATTGCCCGGGTAACTGTAACGGTTTGATAACAAACTAACAAAATGAGAAGTACATATTACTGTAACTGCGGAGTCCTCTAATAGTCCAGGCACATTAGACATAAAAATGAGAAAGTAAGGAAAAAAATCGGAGAAAGCTGATTTTTTTATATGTTTCCGGGACACACATTGCGGATAAAGTGTGAAAAGTCCCCGCGAATCCGAGTTGAGCTTTTTTAGTTATAGCGTTTTTTTTATGAAAAAAAAATTTTTTTTAAAAAATTCGACCCAGCTCCATATTTCTCATTCTTATTCGCCTTAGTAGGGTGAGAATCATAAATATCGTGCTGAATTATATTGAGAATACATATCCCCAACAGAAAATGCCAACTTTGTACCAATCCTCACACTCAATGGTGAAATATTCACGAAAATGTACAAAATTACGAAAAAAAATTTATTGTTTTCATACACACAACGGTACACAACGTCCATTAAATCAAATCTACGACTACTTTGGGAGTTAAATTATATATCAAAAATTGCAGAAAAGCAGTGGCTTTATAATGATATATAACAATAGTCATTTATTCCATAATGAACTGGTGAAACGTGTGAAATATTAACCATACCCCCTAAACTCAAATTCAAACGGCATCGACTTTTCTCATTCAAATACCGTATTATAGCATCATTGTTTCAATTTCCATGTTCGATTAAATCACATAATGTGGTGTTCGCCTACACTCAAGATGCATTGGCATGTAATGTGTGCACGCCCTTGATGTGTATATATCAAAGAAGTGGAGATTGTGTCTTCGTCAGATAAGCTGACAAAAGTTTTCGTTAGACTCGGCGGCTTCCATATGATTATGTCATATTTAGGGGCAATTGGTTCGATCTTGGCTGGTAGCGGCTTGGATGAACTTTGGGGGACTGTTTATGCTGGTGGGTCAATCCATCATTTGATCAGTGGTCATGCATATTCAAGAGCAGTTCGTGCCCATTTGCTATCACAAATTGCCATTACAAAACTTGTGTTTGAAGAAAGCCGAACACTAGATAACATAGACTGCACAGAAGTCAATGAAATATTCTGTGGACTTGCCAGAGGTGACTGTACAACAGCTGACGCTGTCAATCAAGAAAGTGTCAACCATCTACTGTCAAAATTACACGAACTGCTCCAGAATGCGTCCGTAGGACGCACAGGAAAGCTTTGGGTACAATACTACGAGCAAATAGGTCTTCTCCAGTTGTTCTTGAGAGCAGAGCGCACAGGCGACTGGGAACTCCACACATATTGTGTTCGCAATATGATTCCAGTATTTCACGCAGGTGGTCATTTTGCACACGCAAAAAGTTCTCATCTCCATTTGCAGCAGATGAATGAGCTAACAGAAATAATGCAACAGGATGATTTGAAGTTGTTCACTGAGAAAGGTTACTTTACCATAAGGCGCTCAGATAAATTCTGGGACGGGATATATTCCGATCAGACCATAGATCAGTGTTTAATGAGAATGTTCAAGCTCCCTGGTGGTCTCACACATGGCAGGGGAATAACCGATAGCACTGTTGCGAAATGGGTACATGGACTACCTCTTTGCCTTCCGATATGTAATGCTCTCGAAAATTTTGTTCATGTTCACACTGGTCATGGCGAACAACATCGGGATCTCCGTCAAAGTTCACAATTGACTGATGCCAATGATATCACCAAATTATTGAACTGGCTCAGAGAGCATTCCCCCTTTCAGAATAGAGATCCACTACAATTAGTCTCTATAGCGATCGGGCTTGTGGCCGACGAAACTGTGAACTGTGACCAAGTTCGCAAAATTGGTGAATGTTGCGTATCGAATGTTGTAAGCAAAACGTTCAACAGCATCAAACTACGACGTGTTGACACTGTGAAGTCTTTCGCATCGATGGCAAATAGCATCAAAGTCCGTGGAAGTAAGGTAGTGATTGACCCCACAATTCTGTTCAACCGCATCACATGTGTTATTCAGTCACAAGCAGAGATGGAAGAGTATCTCAAATATGAACTCGCCCCGAAACCACCAGCATTGTTTGATTCTGCTGGAATGAGGAAGACACAGAAAAGCACGCTCGGTAAGATCCTCAAAACATACGGTTCCGAGCAAACTAAAATCCCAGAACATTCTCTGTTTGTTGTAGATGGTGGATTTTTATTGAGGGCAGTTGTATGGCCTAAACAGTCGTCATATAAGGACATATGTACATCATATTCCAATTATCTAGTGAGACATTTTGGGGCGAACGTCGTGGTTGTTTTTGATGGTTATGCTTGTACAATGTCGACAAAGGGCATGGAACAAGCCCGTAGATCTAAAGACAGGTATTCCATTGATATCAATATCTCACCCGAGTTACCAGCCACCACACCCCAATCCGATTTCCTTGCAAATGCCAAGAACAAAACCCAACTGATCGATCTTCTAATGCAGGAGCTATCTGCTATCAATATTCAGTCCAAGCAGGCCGAGGCTGATGCTGATGTACTGATAGCCGAAACTGCACTTGACATCGCTCAAGATGACAACAATGTTGTCGTTGTGGGAACAGACACAGACTTGTTAGTCATTCTTACCTCTCGAGTTCAACCGAGATGTAATATTCACATGATGTATTCCATTACCCCAAACTTACTAGTTTCAGTTAGTGAAATAGCAACCAAAATGGGTGACCATAGAAGCAACCTCCTTGTAGCACATTCTATAAGTGGTTGTGACACTACTTCTGCACTCTTTCGAGTTGGTAAGAAGAAAGTATTCAGTACAATTGTCTCCGATGTTACTAGCGACTCACAACAGTATGTCAACACAATTTTGGCGGATGACAGTACACCAAGTGCAGTAGCCGCTGCCGGGGAACAATTTTTCCTGATCTTATACGGGAGTAAAACTGTTTCCTCTCTCGACCAATATAGATATGTCACTTACAAGCGTTATGTAGCAAAATCTAAACTGAATAAACCCATCGACCTAGCCTCACTCCCACCAAGCAGCGATGCTGCACAACAACATGTCTACAGATGTTATCTCCAGGTCCATCAATGGCTGGGCACTTCGCTTCCTCCGACGGATTGGGGTTGGTCGATAGACAATGGACTTCTTGTACCGACTGCAGCCACAAAGCCATGTGCCCCCGATAACCTACTGAATCTGATCAGTTGTGGTTGCAAGAGTGCTTGTACAAAAAGGTGTGGGTGTAAGAAGGCAGGACTCTCTTGCTCAGGTTTGTGTAATTGCAGTTCGGATTCTTGTAACAACCACAGAAACACTGTCCTGTCGGAAATTTCTGAGTTCGATGAATAATATGTATATAGGTCATGTCATTTCTGTATATAGCGTTGATAATAGTCAATGTAACTTAATCCATGTTGATTGATTTGTACATTCTGTAAATATTATTTATTGATTTTTGTACATTCTGTAAATATTATTTATTGATCTAATGCTGCCAGACACAGACGTGTCTGTTCGGTCCCAAGCCCGAAAATAGTTGAGTTCTCATGCTGACGAATTTGATGCCAAAAGGGGAACTCGGCCAGAAGCAGAGGGGGTCTTCCATAATGTCTATTTTGTAAGCAATGATAAAAGTCTTCAAATGGTGGTGGATTTTTTATCGTCTGTCCAACTAACATCCCGTTCTGTACTACGACCCTTTGGGCAAATCCGTTAGGAAAATCGTCATTTTTTGCGTAAATCCGATACTTTTTTGTGAATTTTCAATAATTTTTCGCAGAAATTGTCACAGAATGCACATTTTCCTCTAGGTAAATGTATATTAGACATTATGTAGCTCGAAATACGCGTAAACAAAAAATACAGTTGGATCAATTCGAGGTTACAAAGTTCGTGCGATTTTTTTAAAAATTTTTTTCAAACGCGTTTTCGAAAAAAGGCTGTAGAAAAAAAGCTCAACTGGGATTTTAGGGGACTTTTGTCTAATCGTTCAGTGACATGTACTCGACATTCCCTGAAAAAATCAGCTTTCTCCGATTTTTTTCCCTAGTGAAACCTAATGTTCTTGGGCTATAACCTTGACAAACGAAACCCACCTTGACGAACGAAACCCGTACATAACCCAACGCTCGGTATTACACAGTAATACTGAAAAAATGAACATCAGGTGCGTTTGATCGGGAACAGAATGAAGAGGAGGACAAGCAGTCGGACAAACTAACTGTAGTAATTCTAGAGCTATTCTTTTTCAGTTCAAACAAATTAGGAGAGAATAGTCCTGTCTCATTTGATTGATCCGTGAGAAGAGGGTTAATTTTTTCTATAGCACGTGTAGGGTCGGGAGAACGTTCGAGATTGTATTCGATTTCGAATCTTGTTACTGATTTCATACGATTCGAAACCATCTCGATTATTCGCGAAAATCGAATAATGGCGAGATTTGGATTTCACACAATTTTGTATTGTCGACTTTCTGAATATTAACAACTCCCCCTTGAGCGCGATGGCATTGTGGTAAGCGGTTCTCGTCAGATCACCGAAGTTAAGCAACGTCGAGCCCGGTTAATCCTCGGATGGGTGACCGCCGTCTGTGCGATCGATTCGGACTCCTGCGTTGTGTCCTTGGGCAAGACACTTAACCCCGAGTGTCCACATGGAGGCACGATAACGCCGTGTACTAAGGCGTACTGCACGTCGATGATGCGCATGTCTTCAACCAATCTAACCCTGCCTGTGCGGAGTTACGATGTTGGGAGCTGGCAGCTGCTCGTCGTTGCTCGGTGGTTCTCTCCGGGTACTCCGGCTCCTCCACCCGTAAAACTGTCACGGTCATGATTAGCCATTGTGCATACGTATGTGACCTTAAACACCAATAAATAAATAAATAAATAAATAAATAAATAACAACTCCCCCTACAGTTTTTTGATGAATAGGATTGAACGTATCAAGAGTCTATCTAGAAAGCACAAATTTAGTCAGACAATTCATAATTAACCCTTTGAACCCTGATGGTATATAGCATGACAGTTCAGAGCCATCTACTGGTGGAGTCTACATTCGTTACTTGAGGGGAAGACCAAATCAATATTTTCAACGTGCAGCCTTGGGGCTGCACGTTGAAAATCTTGATTGGTCTATCATACAAAATCACTGTGCAACTGTCTATTTTATTAATTCGGGTCGATCACGACCCTGGGCCGGAAAAGTGGCCTTAGGGGTTCAAAGGATTAAAGTGTCAATGACACTACAGCTTAACTTGACTGTGTGTAGTGTTTGATGAAAAGGATAATGTTCAATGTTTTTGAAAGGATTATGAAATAAGACAAGAATTGTGATAACTGAAAACATGTTAAGTTCTGTAGCCTACATGCTATGTTTTCAACAAGAATAATTTGAGGTGTAGAATGCACTAAAGAATTGAGGCCTGGGCTGACGTGGCCCTTACAGTTAACGTATGTCAAACAAAATTACCAAGTTACTGTAAAATCATTCCAAAAAAAACTACCTATAGAGTGTGGAGGACGAATTAGGCCTGACGAATTATACGCAGTCATCCTGCAAAGTTACAAGGAAAACCTTCATAAATACGACCTGCAGATTATGGTAAACGTTTTGGGGCTTCGAACACACGCAGCCGCCACGGCTGGCCGATCACGACCAAAATGGGGCGTTCTCATCTGGACATGACCTCCAACCTGGCACCTGCACATGGAATTTAGTGATGATCGGACAAGAACTACTGTATGTGAAGTTGTGAACAGACTCACAGACTTCCACACATATCGTCCGTTAAGTGCCTCAAGTCGCCATCTGCAATGCTTTTGCGTTGCAGATGGCGCCTTTTATACTCAAAGTACAATAAATGTCTTTTTCTTCGACCTGTGATGCCTGTCAATTTTCTAATAGTCTGGTATGCCTATTGATATTGGGTTCACGACAGAGGAAGACAGCACCAGTTGGCCATAGTATCGTAACAATTGAAATGTGGATTCGATTTGAGATTCAGTTTGGTTTCGAAGCCTTTTGCTTGATTCTATTCGAAAGAAACATTATGATTTTCCGTGCCCAAAGCAAGCGTGTTTCAATTCAAGCTAAAAAAACCGAAAGTATACTACTATACATAAACTCCCACCACATCAGCGTTCTGATCAATTCAGTTAAGGAAAATAAACCCACTGCATAAAATGAAACTTTTAGAACATGAGTCCTCAACATACCAGGTTGACTTGGTGAAGAAAATAAGCCTTTGTCCAAAAGAACTGGAGGACGACATTTTCTTCAGATCTTCTTGGATAACTTTAAATTTCATTTTCTGTCTCAAAAACATAGCTTATGACCCTCCATTGGAGCAAAAATACAAATAGAAGAGGGACATTTATTGTGTGAGTAGCTCGTTTATGAACTTTATGTAAGGTACAGGATTGATCATTTACCTTACGGAACGGACAAAACCGACCAGCGCTATTCATAAAAATCACCCTATAAATTTTATTATTTCATTTTTTATCTCAAAAACATAGCTTATGACCCCTCGTTGGAACGAGCTCGCTGAGCTCGTTCAAATGAGGTCATAAGCTATGTTTTGGGGACAAAAAATGAAAAAAAAATACTTAGGAAAATCATTAAAAAGCTTCGTCTTTAAAGTGTCGTCTGTTTTTCAGTTCACTAATGGGTTAACAGGAGCAAGGTGCTCGTTGATCTCGTTCCAATGAGGGGTCATAAGCTATGTTTTGGAGGCAAAAGAAAGAAAGTTTTTACTTATTAAAGACAATAAAGAACTTTTTCTGCATCATCTGTTTTTCATGTTGAGTAAGGTGTTAACTGGAACAATGACTCAAGGCATGCACGGAATATGGAAGTAACAGAATACAGTATGTATCTGTAACAAAACCTAATAGTATAGAGCTATTCTTATCACGAAATATTTTTGTTTATATGCATTGCTCGCTCCAACTAGGTTGCCATCTCATCAATGTTTATAAACGGATTTATTGAACTGGTACATATTTGCACGCGTGATCGTTGCGTGATGCTTCTATGCCAATATTTTCACAAATTGTGAAGGAAAAAACTGGACGTTTAGCCCTACATTCGAGCTGCCTTGAATCAGGAACAGTCAAGAAAGAGTGAATCACAATATAATATAATGAATAATTATGAAGATTATAATTATGGTATAAATAGAACACGTCCAAGAAACCAGAAAAAAATACATCTCTTAAACTCGTTTAGGGCACAACGTAGGCCCCTGCAAATATTCGATTATTCAAGTCGAAGTCGAGTCGATCAACAAATTCGAGTCGAAAATAAATCACGAATATAAAAATCGAATATGAAAAAAACCCTATTGCTAAAAGTCTCGGTATACGTTCATTCGTCATTTAGTACTGGCTAAATTGTCAAATTGCCAGGAACTGAGAGCGAACCGCAAGCACAAATCGTCAACATGGAACTTTCATTGTTTTACCAATGTCATTTGGAAGCACGCGTGTCGCGTGATTACAAATGACATCGGTAATATACTCATATGTTATAGTAGATAAAGCCACGGCTACATACACGTTTAATACACGTAAGACAAAACCCAAGCGACGGGGACCACATCTCACCTCTGGCACACTTCAGTAAGAAGCATTCATCGCTTCATGATAAGGCAAGATCGGGAGATGCTAAGCTTAAAGTCAGGACTGGAGCGAAGCAATCACAGGCACATAGATTCTTTGTCTCCTAATAGTCCAGGCACATTAGACATAAAAATGAGAAAGTAAGGAAAAAAATCGGAGAAAGCTGATTTTTTTATATGTTTCCGGGACACACATTGCGGATAAAGTGTGAAAAGTCCCCGCGAATCCGAGTTGAGCTTTTTTAGTTATAGCGTTTTTTTGATGAAAAAAAAAATTAAAAAAAAAAATTCGACCCAGCTCCATATTTCTCATTCTTATTCGCCTTAGTAGGGTGAGAATCATAAATATCGTGCTGAATTATATTGAGAATACATATCCCCAACAGAAAATGCCAACTTTGTACCAATCCTCACACTCAATGGTGAAATATTCACGAAAATGTACAAGATTACGAAAAAAAATTTATTGTTTTCATACACACAACGGTACACAACGTGCATTAAATCAAATCTACGACTACTTTGGGAGTTAAATTATATATCAAAAATTGCAGAAAAGCAGTGGCTTTATAATGATATATAACAATAGTCATTTATTCCATAATGAACTGGTGAAACGTGTGAAATATTAACCATACCCCCTAAACTCAAATTCAAACGGCATCGACTTTTCTCATTCAAATACCGTATTATAGCATCATTGAACGTTTGTCCAGTGACGTTTGACCAACCACTTTATATCAAAGCAGTGGAGATTGTGTCTTCGTCAGATAAGTTGACAAAAGTTTTCGTTAGACTCGGCGGCTTCCATATGATTATGTCATATTTAGGGGCAATTGATTCGATCTTGGCTGGTAGCGGCTTGGATGAACTTTGGGGGACTGTTTATGCTGGTGGGTCAATCCATCATTTGATCAGTGGTCATGCATATTCAAGAGCAGTTCGTGCCCATTTGCTAACACAAATTGCCATTACAAAACTTGTGTTTGAAGAAAGCCGAACACTAGATAACATAGACTGCACAGAAGTCAATGAAATATTCTGTGGACTTGCCAGAGGTGACTGTACAACAGCTGACGCTGTCAATCAAGAAAGTGTCAACCATCTACTGTCAAAATTACACGAACTGCTCCAGAATGCGTCCGTAGGACGCACAGGAAAGCTTTGGGTACAATACTACGAGCAAATAGGTCTTCTCCAGTTGTTCTTGAGAGCAGAGCGCACAGGCGACTGGGAACTCCACACATATTGTGTTCGCAATATGATTCCAGTATTTCACGCAGGTGGTCATTTTGCATACGCAAAAAGTTCTCATCTCTATTTGCAGCAGATGAATGAGCTAACAGAAATAATGCAACAGGTTGATTTGAAGTTGTTCACTGAGAAAGGTTACTTTACCATAAGGCGCTCAGATAAATTCTGGGACGGGATATATTCTGATCAGACCATAGAGCAGTGTTTAATGAGAATGTTCAAGCTCCCTGGTGGTCTCACACATGGCAGGGGAATAACCGATAGCACTGTTGCGAAATGGGTACATGGACAACCTCTTTGCCTTCCGATATGTAATGCTCTCGAAAATTTTGTTCATGTTCACACTGGTCATGGCGAACAACATCGGGATCTCCGTCAAAGTTCACAATTGACTGATGCCAATGATATCACCAAATTATTGAACTGGCTCAGAGTGCATTCCCCCTTTCAGAATAGAGATCCACTACAATTAGTCTCTATAGCGACCGGGCTTGTGGCCGACGAAACTGTGAACTGTGACCAAGTTCGCGAAATTGGTGAATGTTGCGTATCGAATGTTGTAAGCAAAACGTTCAACAGCATCAAACTACGACGTGTTGACACTGTGAAGTCTTTCGCATCGATGGCAAATAGCATCAAAGTCCGTGGAAGTAAGGTAGTGATTGACCCCACAATTCTGTTCAACCGCATCACATGTGTTATTCAGTCACAAGCAGAGATGGAAGAGTATCTCAAATATGAACTCGCCCCGAAACCACCAGCATTGTTTGATTCTGCTGGAAAAGCACGCTCGGTAAGATCCTCAAAACATACGGTTCCGAGCAAACTAAAATCCCAGAACATTCTCTGTTTGTTGTAGATGGTGGATTTTTATTGAGGGCAGTTGTATGGTCTAAACAGTCGTCATATAAGGACATATGTACATCATATTCCAATTATCTAGTGAGACATTTTGGGGCGAACGTCGTGGTTGGTTTTGATGGTTATGCTTGTACAATGTCGACAAAGGGCATGGAACAAGCCCGTAGATCTAAAGACAGGTATTCCATTGATATCAATATCTCACCCGAGTTACCAGCCACCACACCCCAATCCGATTTCCTTGCAAATGCCAAGAACAAAACCCAACTGATCGATCTTCTAATGCAGGAGCTATCTGCTATCAATATTCAGTCCAAGCAGGCCGAGGCTGATGCTGATGTACTGATAGCCGAAACTGCACTTGACATCGCTCAAGATGACAACAATGTTGTCGTTGTGGGAACAGACACAGACTTGTTAGTCATTCTTACCTCTCGAGTTCAACCGGGATGTAATATTCACATGATGTATTCCATTACCCCAAACTTACTAGTTTCAGTTAGTGAAATAGCAACCAAAATGGGTGACCATAGAAGCAACCTCCTTGTAGCACATTCTATAAGTGGTTGTGACACTACTTCTGCACTCTTTCGAGTTGGTAAGAAGAAAGTATTCAGTACAATTGTCTCCGATGTTACTAGCGACTCACAACAGTATGTCAACACAATTTTGGCGGATGACAGTACACCAAGTGCAGTAGCCGCTGCCGGGGAACAACTTCTCCTGATCTTATACGGGAGTAAAACTGTTTCCTCTCTCGACCAATATAGATATGTCACTTACAAGCGTTATGTAGCAAAATCTAAACTGAATAAACCCATCGACCTAGCCTCACTCCCACCAAGCAGCGATGCTGCACAACAACATGTCTACAGATGTTATCTCCAGGTCCAACAATGGCTGGGCACTTCGCTTCCTCCGACGGATTGGGGGTGGTCGCTAGACAATGGACTTCTTGTACCGACTGCAGCCACAAAGCCATGTGCCCCCGATAACCTACTGAATCTGATCAGTTGTGGTTGCAAGAGTGCTTGTACAAAAAGGTGTGGGTGTAAGAAGGCAGGACTCTCTTGCTCAGGTTTGTGTAATTGCAGTTCGGATTCTTGTAACAACCACAGAAACACTGTCCTGTCGGAAATTTCTGAGTTCGATGAATAATATGTATAGGTCATGTCATTTCTGTATATAGCGTTGATAATAGTCAATGTAACTTAACCCATGTTGATTGATTTGTACATTCTGTAAATATTATTTATTGATTTTTGTACATTCTGTAAATATTATTTATTGATTCAATGCTGCCAGACACAGACGTGTCTGTTCGGTCCCAAGCCCGAAAATAGTTGAGTTCTCATGCTGACGAATTTTATGCCAAAAGGGGAACTCGGCCAGAAGCAGAGGGGGTCTTCCATAATGTCTATTTTGTAAGCAATGATAAAAGTCTTCAAATGGTGGTGGATTTTTTATCGTCTGTCCAACTAACATCCCGTTCTGTACTACGACCCTTTGGGCAAATCCGTTAGGAAAATCGTCATTTTTTGCGTAGATCCGATACTTTTTTGTGAATTTTCAATAATTTTTCGCAGAAATTGTCACAGAATGCACATTTTCCTCTAGGTAAATGTATATTTGACATTATGTAGCTCGAAATACGCGTAAACAAAAAATACAGTTGGATCAATTCGAGGTTACAAAGTTCGTGCGATTTTTTTTGATTTTTTTCAAACGCGTTTTCGAAAAAAGGCTGTAGAAAAAAAAGCTCAACTGGAATTTTAGGGGACTTTTGTCTAATCGTTCAGTGACATGTACTCGACATTCTCTGAAAAAATCAGCTTTCTCCGATTTTTTTCCCTAGTGAAACCTAATGTTCTTGGGCTATAATCAACCACGCGTTCAAGTGTGCTGCATTGTTTGCGTACGGACTGTTCAGTGTTAGTATGAATGTGTAGATTAATCATCAGTACAATGCCAAAGCAATTACAATTTGGTTATTTTAAACTGGAAATATGGCGTACGAAACCGCACTTGGACACCTGGTGTCTACTAACTTGTTCGAATTTGATGTTCGGTCGACTCGAACACTTTTGGCAAGTTCGAGTCGAAAGTCCAGTAAAAAGAAAATCCATATCCGCAGGGACCTAGCAAAACTGGTTCCACCCAGATTTCCAGTAATTAAAAAAAAGATTCGGACGAAAAGTTATGAGTTCCTTCCGGTAGTCAGTTTTAAAGCCTTTTTTCATTTGCACAATGCAGATGGAATATTTCATGAGACGTGACAACCGGAAAAAAGTAGGTTCACACCCACCCCACAATCGGTCATCTTCGCGATATTCTTTTCATAAAGCGCTCTCCGGAGTAGGGCAATTTCCTCACGCATGACGTCTCTGGCATTGGCGAAGAAGTGGTGGGGTGGGGTGGGGGGGGGGGGGGGGGGGGTATTAGGCCCAAAAGTTTGTTTGATGAACTTCATGTCAATATTATAATGTGATTATACGCAGTTTACTGAAAAGCAAACCCCCATTGCCCATGTGGGGGCACAGTGACGTCGTGTACTAAGGCATACTGCACGTTGATGGTGCACTTGTCTTCAAACAATGCTAACCCTGCTTGTGTGGAGTTAGTATGTTGGGGAGCTGAGAGTTGTTCGCCGTTGCTCGGTGGTTCTCTCTGGGTACCCCGGCTTCCTCCACCCGTAAAACTGTCATGGTCATGATTAGCCACTGTGCAGAAATATGTGACCTTAAACCCTAATAAATAAATAAATAAATAAATAAATAAATAAATAAATAAATAAATAAATAAATAAATACTGAAAAGCAATAAAGCAAAAACTCGATTGTCCAACATGAACGTAATAAGTCTTACGACTTCCATATATCCCACCGATTTTGCTGCCTGTAACATGCATAAAATGAGTAAATGCGAACTGACACTGTGACACTGTGATCTTTTATATAGACAATAAACATATAGTGTGTTTTTATATCTGTGTTATACAACAAGTTGAAATATGGTTTATTTTTCGAGGCTTCGCCGAGAAAAAAATAAACCATATTTCAACGAGTTGTATAACACAGATATAAAAACACACTATATGTTTATTGTTTTTATCTGATAACAAACAGACACCCGTCTCGTGCGTCTACCCGACTTATATATGCTTCCCACGGGCCTCCAAAGAAAACCAGTCTACGAGACAAAAGAAATAGGACAAGATGCATAGAGTTGTGTCCCTTACATTACAAAATCGATGACGGCGATTGTAAAGTGCGATTGCACTTCTTGCATCATGTAACTGCGCTGGAACAAAATAAATTTCAACTATTTTATTAATAGTAACAAAACGGTGTTTCAGTAGAGTTATTCTTTTTTTGACATAGTTCCAGTTTTCTTCCGTGTTTTATGCTGTAGTCCCAATATAACAAATAATTTTGCGTTTGTTTACAATTTTTACGAAGTGTTTTTTTTTCAGGTAGAGCAGACGAACTTTTAATTAGCGCAGTTCCGCGAGTACTTTTGATCGAGGCCGTGACTATAAATAGTTCGCAGTCGCCGCATACTAATTACTATTAACATTCAAGTAATTTCTACAATGTTTTGAAGCAAAATTTTAGGTTGCCTTTATTGAAGCAAAATAAATAAGAAATGACACCATCAGAGGATTTTGACAAAGTGCAATAAGCGTACAATTAAAACCTGCCCTGTGATATAACGATGTTTCATGAATGAATGAATGAAAATGGAATTGAAAGAGGTGAGAGGTCGTTCGCATAAATTATAATTATATACAACACCCGTTGTATATACTTCAAGTATATACAACGGTTGTTATACTCTATGGTTATCAGATAAACAAATATAAATGGGGATTGTGTGCTTCCATGAATCTGTGATTCAGTCCATCCGTGACCAGCTAAAAACTGATATGCAATGCAACTAGAAATTTTCTGTCACATGGGCGGGGTTACCCGTCCCGGGACGTGTCGGCAGATTAGTTTTGTATAACTAAGTTTCTACACAGAATACAATACAATTATTTCAACTGAAAACTCAATCTGTACACAAAACAGAATGGATACAAATTTCAGCTCATTATCTCCGAAAAGGTAGGAGAGCATCTCAGAATTGTTCTGTTTGAAGAGTTAACGTGACATCGCACGTAACATTCACCCTGCCCAACTTACTCATGATAAAAAATGACCCCCAGGTTCCAAATTTCAGATCGATATTTCTGAAAGTGAAGGAGTGAATCACATTGCTGCTCGGGTTAATGTTTGCGGGTCAACACAACATCGAACGTAATATTCACATTAATGTGGTTATTCCTGATGAAAAAATTACTCCAACGTGCCAAATTTTAGACCAATATCTCAGAAAACGTTGGAGTGCGTCCTGATGTAGATGTGGTTGGAGGGTCAACACAACGCCGGACGAAACATTTATCCTGACTAGAGCTGAAACGGTTAACCGATTAATCGATTAATCAATGATCAACATCTTGATCGATCCAAAAAGTAATTGATCGATTATCCGTTACTTTTGAACTACTGTATTATATGGGTCAACAAAGGAACAAACTTGCTCCAAAACAGGCAAACATTGTCACACTGACTCACATCAATTAAATGAGACAGAGTAAAGCATGCAAGTTACTTGCTGACATACTTGTTTACTTGCATGATCACCATACTGTATCAGTAGCCGGAAATGGTCATTCTTAACCCTTCAACCATTGCGGGTAGCAGATGATACTTGCAAAATATATTCATGAATTACTAAAATTTCAGTTTTTGTCTCAAAAACATAGCTTATGACCCCTCATTGGAACAAGCTAGTTCCAATGAGGGGTCATAAGCTATGTTTCTGAGACAAAAATTAAAAACATAATAAATTTGAATGGAGATTTATGTATATGGGTCTAGTCGGT
Source organism: Pictodentalium vernedei (assembly GCA_031216915.1). Lineage (NCBI taxonomy): Eukaryota > Metazoa > Mollusca > Scaphopoda > Dentaliida > Dentaliidae > Pictodentalium > Pictodentalium vernedei. Next base: position 677,775,926 of record CM062297.1, on the reverse strand, counting down.
TTTGTTTGTTACGTTGGGTGAAGAGTTCATGCTGTAAATCTTCAACGGTATGGTAATTATTCAGATATCTATTTGGACAAGTGATTAATCAGTTAATCAAGGTTAATCCATGTTATTAATCGATCAAGAAAATCCCTTAACCGTTTCAGCTCTAATCCTGACCGTGTTACTCATGATCAAAAATACCCCTACACACAGAGAACAAAACTAGTTCTTCAGTTTCCTCCAGGAGCCAAAACTAGTTCTTCATTTTCTTCTGACAGGGAACCAAATTTGGTTACATGGAATCAAACATGCATATGTTTTGGTTCTTCAATCTTTCACATTAAGTGGACTGTCAAGGCCTCTGGACATTTTATAAATTGTAAAATATGAAGCCGTGCCAAGTTGAAGTTTTAATATGGCGACAAAAAGCAACGCCAGAAACGCGTTTTCAGTTGTTCCATCACGCATTTTTATTTTATTTTTTTTTAAATTTTTTTTTCTTCTTTTCTTTTGTTTTTTTTCTCTCACTTTTTTCTTGTTCATTTTTTTAAAACGGGAATGGCGGGAAGATAGCCACAAGTGGCTACGCCATCTCCCTGTGGTGCAATCATGTTGTTGTGAATAATGTTACCTCTATGTATATTTTTGGTTTTGCTTGTATACATGTTGCATTACTGAATAAAATCAATCAATAAACCATTTACCCAGCGCATACGATATCAAAATTTATTATTTCAATTAGTGTTTTTCAAAATTTTTCTAAAAAATACAACAAAACCATATCGTGTGACCCATCACTGGAACGAGCACGACGAGCCGTTCCAATCAGTGGTCACGTGATATAGTCTTTAAAACAATTTTTTGACAAATATAATTTCTTCAACTGCTTAATTTGTAAAAAATATTCCGGTATCCGTTTGTTAACCCACCACAGTCCGCTAAACGTCAAAAGTTTGTTAAAATGAGCTGTTTTCGGTCACCAACAGCACCAAATGGGTATGTCACACATAAACATAACTTCTTTGATCGGACGCAGAATTTATGAGGGATCATTTTTATAAATAGTAAGGGTATTAAACAAACCAAACCTTCACCCATTTTTGGCTGGTTAAAGAGAGATCCCATTCAAAAGCTCAAAATTCACGGTTTCATAGATTTCTCCAAACGCCACATGCAGATTTTCAAGAAAAAATTGGCCATTGGCAGGTTTTGACGTGGTATTTCATGTTGCATGGACAAAATATTCCGGTACGTGTTTGTTAACCCTCCATTGACTGCTACACATAAAAATAATTGATAAAATGGGCTGTTTTGGGGGCACCAACAGCACCCAAAGGGTATGTCAAAGATAAGCATAACTTCCTTTATCGGACCCAGAATTCACGGGGGATCATTTTTGTAAGAAGTAAGGGCATTCATAAAACCCAGCCTTAACTCATTTTTTGATGGTCAAATAGCGATACCCCTTAAAAGCTTAGAATTCACGTTTTTCAGAGGATTTCTCCAACGCGGTAACCGGTTCTCGTCAGATCACCGAAGTTAAGCAACGTCGAGCGCGGTTAGATGGGTGACCATTTTAGCGATTGATTCGAGCTCCGCGTTGTGTCCTTGGGCAAGGCACTTCACCCCGATTGCCTACATGGGGGCACGATGACGCTGTGTACTAAGGCGTACTGCACGTCGATGGTGCGCATGTCTTCAACCAGTCTAACACTGCCTGTGCCGCGGTGCAGAGTTCAGAGTTACGATGTTGGAGAGCTGACAGCTGCTCGTCGTTGCTCGGTGGCTCTCTCCGGATTCCTCCACCCGTAAAACTGTCACCGACATGATATGACCCTGGCTGTTAATGTATCCTTAAACCCTAATAAATAAATAAATAAATTTCTCCAACGCCTCTTGCAGTCTTTCAAGAAAAATTGGCCATCAACAGGTCTTGGTGTGATATTACATGTTAGTAGTATGTCTCGCACGTTTCAGGGATAGTTTGGATGACCTCGGTGGATGGCCTCGGAAGTGACGTCATGTCACGTGACCTAGTGGCGCCATGTTGTGTCGTCGTGGTAACCCGCATGAGCGGCCATGTTGTGACGTCATCTCCATAGTGATACGTGGTGTGAGTTCGCATGCGCAGCGCGTGTTGTTAGGGTGATACGTGTTTCCGTCGTTCATTTTGTATACTGGGGCCGCCATCTTGGTTTCTATGGTAGCACGTGGTTGCTATGTTACCCAATTTTTCTGCAATGGGACGGGGTATGTTCGGAGGGTATGTTCGATTGAATCGGAGTAATTCAAATTACCACAAACAACCCGACAATCCCTCCAAATCACCAAAATCCACCCCAAATCACAAAAATTGACTTTATTTGATACGGATTTCCCATTTTATCGGTATAGCACGCAGTGCTATAGTACCAAGAGGGTACAAGGGGTGCGTTCGATTAAATACGGGTAATTTTCTGGCTTAGAATTTCCCGATTCGTAGAATTACCTAAATAAACCCGACAAGTTTTACTATTTCGAATTCTTTCAGAATTCTCTACTTCCATCTATATATGCAATAGTTTTCGTCTATCTGGACATGTTCCTTTTTTTCTGGAGTATACTCCAATAGAGAAGAAGAGCCTATCCGCTGGAACAGCTTTGCTTATTATTACTATATTTAGCTATGCTAGTCTAATCTTGTTAGTTCTGACCCTATTCCGTGTGCTCTTGTTGTTTGGTCTCGTTACAGTTATTCAGGTGGAAATGTCGGCTTTTCAAGAAATGTTCAGCTTCTGATTAACACGGCCGAGCATATTTCGCATTTAAATTACCTCCCCTATTCACAATACTCACAATGTATATAGTTTCTGGAAGGTCTGAATATGGCACTTTCTGGAGACAACTGTACACACCAAACATCTTACAATATCACTCAAATACACTCAGCCGAATGACACAGTTGATGGTTAAAAAAATGGCTCAAAATGGTCAAAATTTTCTCATTTTGGGGATAAATCTCCAATTTTCGTACATCGATAGTGATAAAACTGTGTTATAGGAATTCCTCATTCCTCCACTGAGGATTTTACAGCATAACATGATCATTCTGACAAATAAAAAACAGATGGGTTTCTTATTCATTTTTTCAGAAGGCTTTCTCAAAGCAAATTTACACAAAAATTGTCCCATTTGTAAACTGCAAATTGCCAGGTCCCAAACAGGTCTGGGTTAGTCATTTAACACTTCCATGTGACCTTGACCCCCAATTGAAATGCACTTGACAATACACAGTTTGAATCAAGACCATCAACAGATTATTTTGATCATATCACCATGAATGAGAATTATTTACTAAATCCACACCACCATAAACTAAAACTATAGCCCAAAATAGCCATTTGGCTGAGGATATCCAATAACCTCGGAAATGACCTTTTAATAGGAAACGAGACCTTTTATTTATCTAGATCATTTATATAGATTATAACTAACCAATCAGATTGCTTGATTTCCCATAATCTGTACTTAATCGTACAGAGTTATCTCCCTTCTGTATAATAAAAGCCAATATCAATGGCAATATTCCCGGGCACCCCAATTTCGGCACCCTTTTTTGAAAAACATATGACCTTCGGCACCCCTTTTTGTCATATGTGCTTATGTGAAAAGCACAATGTGCCCTAGCACATAGGCACATACGGGTATTTGAGGATACCTATTGCCTGGTATTGTAGTATTTGAGGATACCTATCTAGGATACCTTCTGAAGAATCTCTTTTTGTCATATGTGCTTATGTGAAAAAGCACAATGCTTTATGTGCCGATATGTGCTTATGTGAAAAGGCACAATGTGACAAAATGTGCCCTAGCACATAGGCACATACGGGTATTTGAGGATACCTATGGCCTGGTATTGTATTATTTGAGGATATCTATCTAGGATACCTTCTGGAAAATCCCTTTTTGTCATATGTGCTTATGTGAAAAAGCACAATGTGACACAATTTGCCCTAGCACATAAGCACATGCTTTATGTGAAAAGGCACAATGTGCCCTAGCACATAGGCACATACGACCAAAAAGGCATTCCATAGCCACAGGTGTTTTCCAAAAGGGATTCTTAAAAAGGGATTCTGTAAAATGGGATTCCTATCCGACTCTGTAAAATGGGATTCAGTGTTTTAACATCAACACTCGAGGGTATGGAAAGGGATTAATACCGCCTAATTCAACAACTACAACAAGAACCTGAACAGAGACAATAAAACACTACAAGACAACGAAGGTACAGAACGAAGATCCAGCATTACCAAGATGGAAGGGAACACAACATAACAAAGTAAACGAAGATCGAACTAGTTGGATTGATCGAACACAACCAAGATCGAAGTAAACTGGCCCAATGAAGTTGGCGAAGTAAAATGAACATAAAATAGTGAACGAAGATCCAACACAACCAAGATCGAAGTGAACATAACAAATTGAAAGAAGGTCAAACTAGTCGGATTGATCGAACTAGTTGGACAGACTGAACAGAACAAAGTGAACAAAGATCCAACACAACTAAGATCGAAGTGAATTGACCATAACAAATTGAACAGAGTTCTGAACTATAACCCCAAATATAACCCAATGTTAACCCTTTAACTGTTTAAATGAACACTAACCCTAATGAAGGTATTAACACCCTTTGAACTGTTTGAATGAACTCTATTTTTCAACCATAACGTTAATGAAGGTATATATAATTAAAACCCTTGAACTGAACAACGTTTAACTGAATAAATTTTTTAAACTTAATGAAAATATAACACAGTGTTGACCCTCTTGAACTGTTTGAATGAACTATAACCCCTAAATATATCCCAATGTTAACACCCTTGAACTGAACGAACTGTATATAATTAACACCCTTTGAACTGAATAAATTTTTAAACTTAATGAAAATATACCGAAGGTGATCTGAATTCTAACTGAATGAACTACAACCCATTAAACTAAATTCTTTCAATAGGGGAGGGGAATACCCTCGAGTGTTGACGTTAAAACACGGAATCCCATTTTACAGAGTCGGATAGGAATCCCATTTTAAGAATCCCTTTTGGAAAACACCTGTGGGTATGGAATCCCTTTCTGGTCGTATGTGCCTATGTGCTAGGGCACACCGTGTCACATTGTGCCTTTTCACATAAGCACATATCGGCACATAAAGCATGTGCTTATGTGCTAGGGCAAATTGTGTCACATAGTGTTTTTTCACATAAGCACATATGACAAAAAGGGATTCTCCAGAAGGTATCCTAGATAGATATCCTCAAATAATACAATACCAGGCCATAGGTATCCTCAAATACCCGTATGTGCCTATGTGCTTGGGCACTTTTTGTCACATTGTGGCTTTTCACATAAGCACATATCGGCACATAAAGCATGTGCTTATGCTAGGGCACATTGTGTCACATTGTGCTTTTTCACATAAGCACATATGACAAAAAGGGATTCTTCAGAAGGTATCCTAGATAGGTATCCTCAAATAATACAATACCAGGCAATAGGTATCCTCAAATACCCGTATGTGCCTATGTGCTAGGGCACATTGTGTCACATTGTGCCTTTTCACATAAGCACATATCAGCATATAAAGCATGTGCCTATGTGCTAGGGCACATTGTGTCACATTGTGCCTTTTCACATAAGCACATATGACAAAAAAGGGGTGCCGAAGGTCATATGTTTTTCAAAAAAAGGGGTGCCGAAATTGGGGTGCCCGGGAATATTGCGATTGATATAGGCTTTTATTATACAGAAGGGAGATAACTCTGTACGATTAAGTACAGGTTATGGGAAATCAAGCAATCTGATTGGTTAGTAATAATCTATATAAATGATCTAGATAAATAAAACAACAAGAGTACACGGAATAGGGTTAGAACTAACAAGAATATACTAGCATAGCTAAATATAGTAATAATAAGCAAAGTTGTTCCAGCTGATAGGCTCTTCTTCTCTACTGGAGTATACTCCAGAAAAAGGAACATGTCCAGATAGACGAAAACTAGTGCATATATAGATGGAAGCAGAGAATTCTGAAAGAATTCGAAACAGTAAAACTTGTCGGGTTTATTTAGGTAATTCTACGAATCGGGAAATTTTAAGCCAGAAAATTACCCCTATTCAATCGAACGCACCCCTTGTACCCCCTTGGTACTATAGCACTACGTGCTATACCGATAAAATGGGGAATCCGTATCAAATAAAGTCAATTTCGGTGATTTGAGATAGATTTTGGTGATTTGGAGGGATTGTCGGGTTGTTTGTGGTAATTAGATTTACTCCGATTCAATCGAACATACCCTTCGAACATACCACGTCCCATTGCAGAAAAAATGGGTAACATAGCAACCACGTGCTACCATAGAAACCAAGATGGCGGCCCCCAGAATACAAAATGGACGACGGAAACACATATCACCCTAACAACACGCGCTGCGCGTACGCACTCACACCACGTATCACTATGGAGATGACGTCACAACATGGCCGCTTACGCGGGTTACCATGACAACAGAACATGGCGCCACTAGGTCACGTGACTGACGTCACTTCCGAGGTCATCCACCGAGGTCATCCAAACTATCCCTGAAACGTGCGAGACACACTACTCATGTTGCATGGACAAAATATTCCGGTAAGCGTTTTTAACCACCCACAGACTGCTATAAGTCACAATTTTGGTAAAATGGGTTGTTTTCTGGCGCCAACAGCACCCAATGGGTATGTCTCAGCTGAACGTAACTTATTTTACCAGACGAAGAATTCATGTGGAATAATATTTGTTAGTAGTAATGGAATTCCAAAAAGCAAGCCGTAACCCATTTTTGGCTGGTTAAAGAGAGATAAACATAACTTCTTTTATCGGACGCAGAATTTATGAGATAAACCTTAAAAGCTTCAAATTCACAATTTCCGTGGATTTCCAACGCCTCTTGCAGATTCTCAAGAAATATTGGACATTGGCAGGCCTTGGTTTGGCAATACATGATGCCAGAGCAAAATATTCCGGTGAGCGTTTGTTAACACTCCGTTGACTGCCAAACGTCAAAATGTGTTAAACTGGGCTGTTTTCAGGCACCCACAGCATCCAATGGGTACGCGACAGAAAAACATAACTTCTCTTACAGTTCGCGGAATTCATTTAGGATCAATTTTGCAAGTAATAATGGTATTCAATACACCCTTGAAATCTTAAAAATCCAAGTTTTCATGTCTCCAAATGCATCGTGCAGATTTTCAAGAAAATGACATTGGCAGGCCCTGGTTAGCTCTTATATGCTGCATGGAAGAACTATTCCGGCAAGTGTTCGTTAACCCTCCACAAACTGCCAAACTTAGAAATTTTGCTAAAACAGAGTGTTTTCAAGTGGCCACGGCACCCAATGGATATACGACAGGCAAACATAACTTCTTTTGTCACATGCAGAATTTATGTCAGATCAATTAGTAATGTAGTAAGAGTATTAAAAACACAAAACAAGAGTTAACCCTGTTTTGAGAAGTAAAAAGAGAAACCACTTAAAATTCACGTTTTCTGTGAATTTCGACAAATGCCTCTTGTAGACTTTCAAGACAAAAATGGTCATTTGCAGATCTTGGCTAGATAATATATACTGAACGGAGGAAGTATTCCGGTAAGCATTCGTTAACCCTCCACAGACTACCAAACAATTTTAATAAAATTATCTATTTCCGAGTACACGCAGCACAGAAAGGCTATATGACAGAGACATAAATTCTCTTATCGAATATGGAATTAATGGGGGATCAATTTTGTAAGTAGTAAAGGTATTCAAGAAACCAAGTTTTAACCCTGTTTTGACAGATTAATAAGACAGCCCTTAAGAACTTAAAATTCGAATTTTCTGTGGATTTCTTCAAGTGGTTCTTACAGATTTTCATGAAGAAATTGACTATAGAGAACAATTATTCCGACAAGCGTTCATTAACCCTTTACCCAACGCAGACGATACAGAAATTTATTATTTTAGATTTCATTTTTTAAAATTTTTCAAAAAATTTCAACAAACCCATATGATGTGACCCCCTCATTGGAACGAGCTCGACGAGCTCGTTCCAAAGAGGGATCACATGATATGGTTTTGTTGAATTTTTTTGAAAAATAGTATTTTTCAGCTGCTGAATTTGTTTAATACGCGAGCGGGTGTGGCCGATTCGTTAGGTAAAGGGTTAAGGCCCCAAAACAGCCAAACATAAAATTTTTAGATAAATGTGAGATAAAATGGGCTGTTTTCAAAAAGCCACAGAACTCAATGGGTATGTGGCAAACAAACATGTACAATGCTCACTATAGAACAAACATTAGTGGGAGATGACAGGTAGACAGCCAATCTGGCTATGTCATATCCTTACGGTATAGACATTTACTCATACTCTCATATTGCACTAATGTTTTGGTCATTTTTGTGCTTACAAAAAACTTATATTATTATACGTGCATTGCTGTAACTTCTACTATACCGTTAAATAAATAAATCTAATCTAATCTAATCTAACTCCTTTTGTCGGATGTAGACTTGTCGGACGACGATATTGATATTAATCCTCTCCACCAATAGTGATGATTTTAACCTAAACTTTTTTTTATCAAACGGAGTCATTTGAGAATGCTATACCCACCTTTCTCCGGATATCAATAAAGGTACTTTAGTGATACCGTCAAAAACAGAGGCGGCGGCAGCTCGATAAAAGTGGAGGGGCACAAATTTTTAAAGCTACCATGGTTCAGCTCAATGGGAGAAAAAGTTACAATCGTATGTCGGTAAATGTCTCGTTCAAAGAAGCATGCCACGGTGTGGTCAATGTCCTGTCCATTTCTTCTACTTCAATCATCTTCCAACCCGAAGTCTAGCTTTCGGGTTGGAAGATGGTCGAAGAAGAAGAAACGGCACGAATCGACGAAGGTGGAATACATTGGCCAAAAGTTGTTTGGATTTGCAAATAATATATTACAGGAATGCCTGTATATTATGAAAATCCACGTAGCACACATAAATTAGCCCTTTACCCAACGAATCGCCCGCATCCGCCCGCGTAATAAGCAAATTCAGCAGCTGAAAAAATATTATGTTTCCAAAAATTTCAACAAAACCGTATCATGTGACCCCTTTTTGGAACGAGCTCGTCGAGCTCCTTACAAAGAGGGCTCACATGATATGGTTTTGTTGAAATTTTTTGAAAAAATTATAAACAAGAGGCCCCACGGGGCCTGAAGCGCTCATCTTGTACAGAACACAATTTAAACAGAGTCCAAGAATGAGTCTACATTAAGCAAGCCATCTCCATAGGCTACACTGTCAATCCTTGAGTCCCTCAGGAGTGACAAAAATAATCTGGGCATCATGCCTTTTCTTCAGTTGATCATAAGTAAAATGTAGAGCCCCCCTATGAAGCCCCTTGATACAACCTATGTGGATTAATCTTAGTACCTCTAGAGGGTACTGAATACAAAATTTTTAATTCTTCAGCAAAATGGCCAATTCCGGCTCCCATAGAGAGCCAAATATTAACCCAGGCTCTTGATTTGAACACAGTTAAATCTGACTTCCCTAGAGATGTTGTGTTCCGAATATGAAAGCATTCTGACTGTTGGATCTGAAGAAGAGAAATTGTAAAGAAATTTCTTCGAATTGCACTAAGTTCAAATTTGGGCTACCATAGCGAGCCCAAATATTGACCTATGGATCCGATTTGAACAAATTTGAATCTGACCCCCCCCCCCCCCCCCAGAGATGTTGTATTCCAAATGTGAAAGCATTCTGACAAGTGAATCAATTGAACAACCTGGAATCTGACCCCCCCCCCCCCCCCCCAGAGATGTTGTATACCAAATATAAAAGCATTCCGACTGGTGTATCTGAAGAAGAAGATTTTTAAAGAAATTTTCTCATATTGCACTAAGTAAAAATTTGGGCTACCATAGCGAGCCCAAATATATACCTAGGGATCTGATTTGAACAAACTTGAATCTGACCCCCATAGAGATGTTGTATACCAAATATCAATGCATTCTGACTGATGGATCTGAAGAAGAAGATTTTTTTAAATTACCCTCCATATTGAACAAAGATAAAATTTGGGCTTCCATAGGAAGCCCAAATATTAACCTAGGGACTTGGTTTGAACAATCTAGAATCTGACCCTCATAACAATGATGTATACCAAATATTAAAAGATTCTGACTGGTGGTTCTGAAGAAGAAGATTTTTAAAGAATATTCCCCATATTACCCTATGGTAAAACTTCGGGCTCCTGTAGAGAGCCCAAATATGAACCAATGAGCTTTATTTCAACAAACTTTTATCTGACCCCCCTATGAATGCTGTATACCAAATATCAAAAGATTCTGATGATTGGTTCTGGAGAAAAGATTTTTTTAAATTTTTGCAAATATGCTGACTCAGCATTTTTTCGATGCCCATTACAAAACACCCTAACATAACCGATGGCAATTTTTTTTTACCATTCAATTCTACTGGTCATAAGGATACTTCACACCAAATAAAAGCTCTCTGTTCCGTGGGATTTGGGAAATATGGGCGTTTGAAAATATTTCTATTTTTAGCTCCCAGGGTTCCCATGGGGATGCGGGAATTTTTTTTTTACATGGGTCAAGTACTTATGACCCAATACTACCATAAACCAAATTTGGTTCATACCGGACCATCGGTTCAGAAAATAGAAATTTTGGGTGGGGCCAAAAATCTTACCCCTCCTATTACAAAGCCAAATATTACTTCACGAACTTCGTTTGAACAAACTTGATTCTACACCTCATATGGAAGCTCCATAGCAAATATCAAGTCATTGTACACATTGGTTCTTGAGAAGAAGATTTTAAAAATATTTTGGAGCATTCCCCCCCCCCCCCCCTCCCTCCCCATGGGGCTGGGCATGCTGAGTTGAACAAAAATGAAATGCCCCTTTGGGACCATCACTCACACAAACTTTCACTTGAATTGGCCCAGTGGCTTTGGCGGAGAAGACCAAAACATGGTGTTGACGGACGACGGACGACGGACGGGAAGCGATGAGATTAGCTCAGCTTGACTTTGTCAAGATGAGCTAAAAATTATATTTAAAATAATAAATTTTGACATCGTTTGCGTTGGGTAAATGGTTAATGAAACCAAAATTAATCAGAAACATATATCTACAGCACTTTACCAACAAATGAACTCGGAGGTGCTTTTAAAATAAAAACAAAGTGAGCGGGAGCTCACGAGAAATCCCCCCCCCCCCCCCCCCTTCCCATTCACCCATCTAAAGGCGATTCGGTTAACCGTTTATCCAACGAAATGGACAAAGTAAGCCAGCATTATTATACAAAAATCTCTATTCAATTTCAAAGTTTATTATGTTTTCAATTTTTGTCCCAAAAACAAGCTTAAGAATCCTCATTAGAACAAGCTCATTGAGCTCATTCCAAGGAGGGGTAATAAGCAATGTTTTTCTGACAATTTTTTTTTATAGTTACTCAAGAATTTATTTTCTAAGTGTCATCTGCTATCCGCATTGGGTGAAGAGATATCAGATTGTTGTCAGTACAGTGGAGCCCTGTTAATTGAATAACCACTTTGCCAGTAAAAATTATTCCATTAACAGGAGTATTCAATTAACAGGCATTAGTCATATTTCTATACTTTAGAGACAAACTGAACTTTTATTCTATTATATCTGGTTTGACAGAGCTCAAGGAGCTCTGTCAAACAAGACATATTAGATTAAATACCAGTATTTGATTTACTAAGGCAAAATTGATTTATAAACAAGGGGACTTTGGTGACTGTCAGGGTAATTTCTTGATATATCGCAGCTTTATTTATTCAATTAACAGGAGTATGCTCTATAACGTATATGCAATTAACAGGTCAAATCTGTACTGAAGGTATGGCAAATGGTTTTATGTTTGACAATTATATTCAAATAACAGGGATATGCAATTAAGAGAGATTCAATTAAGTGGGCTCCACTGTAGTATGAAGAGCAGGAATATGTCACCCATATTCAGTGTACCTGTTTAGTATGGAAAAACCAACACTAACTGGTGAATCTTTGATGATCTATCTGATCAGTGTAGTTCGGAGAAACCCATGCTGACTAATAGTGAACTAATTTTGCTCCTCCATGTTGAATAGATTTTTGTGAAGATTCTCTGTCCTGTCTGTTCAAGGTATGTTGTGGCGAGTATGTGAAATCTGATGAATTATGTTTTTTTCAAAGCCATGTTTTGGAAAGCAGATTATAGCACTCTTAGAATACTCATCATGACAAAGGCATCCGACATGACATGGTGAAAACTGAATGTTCAAAAGTGTCACATGGAGAAGAGTTTATAAAGAAACCTTAACTGGTAGAGAGCTAAGCTATTTTTGGTTATCAAAATTTGCTGGAATGTCTTTGCTTTGTTACAATTTATGGGAGAGTGCCTATAGGCACTCTCCCATAAATTGTAACAATGTAAATCCATATAGACCGAATAATGTCTTTTTTAAGATAATATGAAGCATACCTGTGGAATGGGAAGCCTTTAAGTTATGGCACCTACACTTCAAAATAAAGCCCAAAAATGGACTTCCAGCACTCTACCAGTTAAAGGCTGCTGGAACTGTAATATTTGGTGTGGTAAGAAAACGCTTCATTTCAGATTTGACTTTTTGCTTACAGTGATCTCTTCTGTTCATGAAATCAACTTTTTAATATGATTTTGAGAGCTTATTTATATTTAGATCTGTTTCTCTTAGCAGAACTGCTAGAAAGGAATTGCTGCTCTTATCATGAAATGGTCACTGTAGTAAACAGGAGTAATGCTGATGACAGGAGAGACATGTTTGTTGATAAAGATGACAACCAGTAATCCACCATATTTATGTGTGTGTTGATTAATTAGCTGTCTGAATCCATAATAACTCATCATTTCCAAAAGCTGATTGACAGGATGTTTCAATAAGTCAATATTGAAATCTCCAGTGACAACATTGGAATATTCATGTGAGGTACTTGTGCCATGATTTTCCAGCTCTTCCAGAAATGTGAGGGATTGTAGAAGTGGAGATCAGTAAACTAACACAACACCAAAGCACACATCTCTGTCAAAACGCAATGACAATATCAAGCTATAGCTTTGTACACAAAAGAAAACCAAAGTTATTGCATGGAAACCAAAAATGTATGAAAATCTATTTATAGTAACAGTGACCTTGACCTCTGACCTACTGAAACCAAATGCAATCCCAATGATCGACGCCTCAAATGCAATCACAATATGAAGTTATAGCTTCGTACACACAAGAAAACTAAAGTTATTGCACGGAAACCAAACAAAAATCTATTTATAGTAACAGCGATCTTGACCTTTGACCTATTGACTCCAAATGCAATCCCAACGATCGACATCTAAAGTGCAATCACAATATGAAGTTATAGCTTCGTACACAAAGAAAACAAAAGTTATTGCACGGAAACCAAATATCTATTTATAGTAACAGTGACCTTCACCTTTCACCTACAGATCCCAAAAGCAATCCCATTACAAGCAGCCTACCTGTGAAGTATGGGTACTGTTCGAGTAACGGAACAAAAGTTATTGCCCGGAAACGGGAGGGACGGACGAACGGACGGACGGACGAATGGATGAACGGACGGACGGAAGAATGAACGGACAAAGAGATTGCTATATACCCCCACTTTTATAAAGGGGGGGGGGGGGGTATAATGAATTAAAACATGTTTTTAATGTCCAGTCCAAAATATTTTTCCAATATCAACACCAAGACATGCCATCTGAAGACATGTAAGGTGTAGATAATACCTTGGTGATGTATTTGCTATATTGAACTGTAAGTTCTCCTGCAGGAAGGGCCAGAATTTCGAGTTATCTTCCGTGATTTTTCACGCACCAACGCGCACGCGATCATATTTGACATGTAATTGTCCCTGCAGTGCAAGAGATCCAAACCGTCCCCGACAATAGTTCCCTGTTAACTTTTTTTTATCTTCATATATATGAAATATATATATGAAATCAAGCACAACTGGCAAAGAGTTGTTTGCCTGAAACATTATTTTCTTATCAGTTCTGGTACGAATACGGTAGCAGACTTCCAGGAACTATTGATGCTTGCTGTTAACTCTGTGAGTTATACATTATCTATACACTAGATACAGAGACGCACATTCTTTCATAATTGTCTGTCTCCTCCTGAAAACATGTTCCTTATTTTGTAAATTCGACAAGTTTTTTTTTTATATATCTGGTCACAAAAAGGTAACTCTGGAAAAATTTGTCAAATCGATAAGTTTGTTTTAGACTTCATACTCATAATTCATACGACGTTTTAGAAAAATCCTGCTAACATTGTTGGAGTAGTTAAGGAGACAAACAATTAAAGTGGACATTCAATATAAAGGGCCATAACTCAAACAAACTGCGGAATAAAGAATTGCATCCTGTATACGCATCTTCACCTCATACTAATACTTCACATCAACTTTCGCAAATATCCAACAGGAAATGTAGTAGGAAATAAAATGACAAAAAATTGTGACAGACATTTAACCATAAAAAGGGCCATAACTCCGGGAAACGCTGAGTATTCAAAAATTCCTTTCCACGTGAACCTCTTGAAGTACTGCACTCGACCTTTCGAAAAAAATCAAAAGAAAATGTAGAAGTTATGCGGGTAAACATTTGTGAGAGACTGATGGATGAATACCATTTCAATATCCCCTCTCTCGACGATAAAATAAGGAACATGTTTTCAGGAGGAGTACTCGCCGGGCCTGCTTTATATCCAGATCATGAACGTTAGTTTTGTCCCGGCTGAGAACGTTGGTTATATTTTTTACATAGTGGTTATTGTTTGACACCAACCAAACTAATTGAATCATCGCTATTACCATTAAAGAATGAGAACTTTTATTTGAAAATCGGTTTTAAAAGTGAGTTACTCACATAAGAATTTCGGACGGATGGGCGAACAGATGGACGAACGAATAGACGTGCGATCTTACGGTTGTACAGAGTATTGAATATATAACATCGCCCTGTGTGTATACTAAAATTCAAAGGGGCAATTTTCATGTATAACGCAGATCGAATTGCCGTTACGGTCGGTAAAAGTATACTGTAAAACAACAATGCTTACAATTTCAACCATGTTATGATAAGCGGGTTTGTAACATATGATATTCACAGTGAAAGTGCCAGGCTATTTTGAATCTTCGGGTGAATAAGCGCTGCCTGAATCTTTCAACCCTATGAAGGTCAAGTTTAACCATATTTTATTTGCATACTTAGCAAAGAGGATTGGAGGACAAGTGCTTCACACTTGGCTATCCCTCCTCTCCAATTACAATAATGTAATTCTGATACAATGGCGGAGCAAACAAAAATGATACATAATTGCTTATTTAAATTGAGGAACTAAGTAGAGAAGAAAGAGAGAAAAAAAAGGTAGAGAGAAGAAAGAAAAAAAAAAAAAGAATAAAAAAAGTAACCAGAAAGCTACCACTATCATGTTAATACTAGAAAGACAGAACCCAACTGTTCGATCGATGTACGGTACTGGATGGGCAGGTCACAAACAATCCCCCGAACCGCGATAGGCGGATCACTCACCCGACGTTCATTTACAGACAAACCCTCAGCTCACGGACAAACGGGTTACACCCGCTGGTCCATGGGCAGAGAAACCGCCAACACCCTTGAGTATTCATTTAAAAGTTTTAATATCCCGGGAGAGTCATCCACCCTACCGCGCAGCAGAAGCAATATGAAGGTGTACCGTTATCGTCTTAATTTATTCTTCATCCTTATTGTCGATCTGCTGTTCATTCTGCCGTCTGCTCATCACTTGGCAAGAAATAATTGTCTTCCGCTTTGAAAAAGTTATTCCTTTTCCTGCTTACTGCCATATCTCGCAAGCGCTAGTCACTAAAATTTCTTTTCAAATTTTAATTTATTTTCAATTTTTGTTTCCAAAACATACCTCATGAACCCTCTTTGGAACGGGTCGATGAGCTGGTTTCAATGCGAGCAGAAAATAAAATCTCGAATTTCGAGATAATCTATTTACTGTTCATCTGGATATATGAAAGAGGAATTAGAGGATTACAGTAAAGAGATTTCAGTACACTGTCCGTAGACGGGTCATGATCTATGGGTGGGCATTTTTTCACCCATATAATTCAGAGATGATCCGCTATGACACCTTCCCAAATTTCCACCAATGAAGCACCGGGGTAATCCCGGTGCTTCATTGGTGAAATTTGGCTAGGTGTCATATTTATTTATTTATTGGTGTTTAAGGTCACATATTTTTGCACAATGGCTAATCATGACCACAACATGAGTATCAACTCAAGACCAAGGATGAGCGTTAATAAGCCATGTTGCCCATTTTTGAGAGGGTTTGCACCTCCCAAGCATTGGTGACTGGGTCCTATTTTACCAGTAAAGCAGAGCCTGTTTACCGCAGTTAACAGACACTGCTTCACTCCCCGGGGTTCCCGAGAGGAGGCTAGGTATCACAGTGGATCGTCTCTGAATTATATACGTGGAAAAAGTCACAACCCGTGGATTTTGACCCGTTCACGGTGGCCCTACTGTATGGCAGTTCACAGATTTCGGAAGCATCTGCGGCAAGCACAAGGAGCATCAGCTGTCTTAGGGTGTTTGAGCATTGAAGAGAGGGGTCTTCCCATAGGAACATTTTAAAACAGTGCTATCAAATAAGGTGATAAAACACAACTTTTTGACGAACTGTTTGTAGTTTCATTCGAACAACTTTTCAGTTATCTGTTTTTTTTATTTAGATAACCACCAGAGGAACGATAAAATCGTTCCTCTCAAATTTTATGGCCTGTGAGAGGGTCCGGAACTATTCTGCAAGCACAAAATGAACATTTGTTTTCTTTTTGCATTTGTTGTCTGCCAGTCGTGTTAAGCAGGGTAGGTAAAAAATAAACCCTTTAGCAACTGCCACGATTTCAAAACATTTTTTTTTAATTTTCAAAACTGAATCATGTGACACCTCATTGGAGCTCGTACCAATGAGAAGTCGCATAACATAGTTTTGTTGAAAAGTTTTAATAAATAATATTTTTTTTCAACTGCTCAATTTGTATTTATATTTATTGGGGTTTACCGACACTCTCGGCAGCCAGGGTCACCTCGTGTCGGGCAGTTTTATGGGTGGAGGAAGTCGGAATACCCGAAGAGAAACAGCGAGCAGTTGCCAGATTCCACAACGTACTAATTCCACACAAGCAGGGTTAGCATTGGTTGAACACATGTGCACCATCGGCATGCAGTACGCCTCAGTATACGGCGCCACCGTGCCCCCGTTGGGCAATCAGGATGAAGTGCCTTGCCCAAGGATACAACGCAGTTACACCTGGCAAGAATGGAACCTTTCGGTTTGAAGTCCAATTCCGAAACCACTGAGTCACTGTTCAATTTGTAAATTACGCAGGCAGATGCTGCCGATTCGGCAGGTAAAGGGTTCAACGGTAGAGCAGACGGTTCTTCAGGAAGTGTCACGAAAGAGACAGAAAAGAATTTAAAGATTGTTTAAAAACAGGAACTCGTGTCCTTGAAGAGAAGTCCGTTAAGTGATTTATATAATGTCTGATTTCAAACATTCACAAATTGTCACGTTCAGTCAACTCATACGAGTGTTATCAGTGGTTAACCCTTTACCTAACATGAAAAGCAGACGACACTTGAAAAAAAAAATTCTTGAATAACTAATTTTTTTTCATTTTTTGTCTCAAAAACATAGGTTATGACCCCTCATTGGAACGAGCTCGATGAGCTCGTTCCAATGAGAGGTCATAACCTATGTTTTTGAGATAAAAAATGAAAAAAATAATGAAAACTAATTGGCGATTTTTGAGAATAGCGCTGGCCGGTTTTGGCCGTTAAGTTGGGTAAAGGGTTAAAGTGACACGCTCACATCAAGCAGTTCGAACGTTTTTCACCCGCATTCCACACTTTTAACGCAACAGACCTCTCCACTTTGTCAAAAGTATGTAAACTGAAGGAACACACACAGAGACCGACATTAGACGGCAGATGATACAAATATCAGGGGCGTAACTATGGAGAGTGGGCACAGGTACTCGACACAAGCTGAGAAATCGAAAAAAGTCATATCTGACAGCATTTTTGGATCGATGCTGACGTGATGGTATGTTTTTGTGAGAATCTTGAGGTTTCTATTGACGCCGACAGCTTGATGAGTTTTCAAATGAAGATAAAAAATGTCTAAACGGTAAATGTGAACACCAGAAATGAATAAATATGGATCCATGATTAACGAAAGTGTCAATGACACTGTAGCTCAACTTGACAAACTTGAACTTAGGAAGTTATAAGTGAAATGGCAAAATTGAAGATCACTGGTACCAATGTTATTTGGTGAAATTTCAATATAACAGCATTGTGTGTGCACAACGTCAGAGTAATCCATGCATTTTTAAATGTAAACTGTAAGACTGGCTAAAGGAAGAATGTTGATACACAAATGCAGTAAGTTCAGAGGTTATTGTAAATGGCAACTTTTTTCACAGAAATTATATAAAGGTGGTCTCGCCTAATGAGCATACCAAGTTCAAAATCAATACCATGATAAATGTGCCTGTAGACCATGTCAACGAAGGATGTTAATGCGCAAATGCAATAAATTCAAAGATTGTTGCTAACAGTAACAGTGTTTGATGGAAATGAAAAGAAAATCGATAGCTCCTATCTTTGTCACACTGCATACGCATAAAAAGTTTAAAAAACAACCTGATAATGAATGCGCTCTCCGAAGCATGCCAAAGGAAGATGTTAATGCACAAATGCTCTAAGTTTGAAGGCCATTGCTTGTGGCAATGTTTTTCGCTCTTTTTATGGAAATTCATAAATATACCCTGCAGAGAGTGAAAAAGGGATAAGTTGCCGCACAAATGCATTAAGTTCAAAGGCTGATGATAACGACAATAATTTTTTACGGAAATGAAAAAAAAAAAAACAATAGCTCACATCTAGAGGTCACCCCGAAGACAGAGAACACGTTTCGAATTGATCCAATCATAAATCTGCACTGAAGGGTGTGCCAAAGGGAAATATTGAAGCCTGACTAAACTAAAGTTCAAAGGTTGTTGCCAGCGGCAACATTTTTTGACAGAAATGGAAGAAAATCGATAACTCCCATATAGATATCACCCCACACAAGCACACCAAGTTTCCAAGCGATCCAATCATAAATGTGCCCTGCAGGTTGTATCAAAGGGAAATATTGACGCATAACTGCACTACGTTCATCAGACGTCGTTGCCAATTGCAACTATTTTTGACGGAAATGGAAGAAAATCGATAGCTCCCATCTAAACGTCAGCCCAAACAAGCACACCAAGTTTCAAAGCGATCCGGTCAAAAATGT
Organism: Pictodentalium vernedei; assembly: GCA_031216915.1. Lineage (NCBI taxonomy): Eukaryota > Metazoa > Mollusca > Scaphopoda > Dentaliida > Dentaliidae > Pictodentalium > Pictodentalium vernedei. The sequence goes on along the minus strand of CM062297.1, from coordinate 677,756,454 downwards.
GCACTGCATTCTGCGCAAAAGGGAAATATTGACGCATAAGTGCACGAAGTTCATCAAAGGTCGTTGCCAGCGGCAACATTTTTTGACAGAAATTGAAGAAAATCGATAGCTCCCATCTAGAGGTAACCCCAAACAAACGTACCAAGTTTCCAACCATTCTGATCATAAATGTGCCCTGTAGGGCGTGCTAAAGGAATATATTGATGCCTGACTAAACTAAGTTCAAAGGTCGTCGCCAGCAGCAACATTTTATGACAGAAATGGAAGAAAATCGATAGCTCCCATATTAAGGTCACCCCAAAAAAGCATGCCAGATTTCAAAACAATTCGATCATAAATGCGCCTGTGGAGTGTGTCAAGGGAAATATTGAGGTCTGACTAAACTAAGTTCTAAGAACGTTGCCAGCGGCAACATTTTTTGGTGGAAATGGAAGAAAATCGATAGCTCCCATCTAGAGGTCACTCCAAACAAGCATACAAGTTTCAAATCGATTCGATAATAAATGTGCCCTGCAGGGTGTGCCAAAGGGAAAATTTGATGCATAACTGCACTGAGTTCATCAAAGGTCATTGCCAGCAGCAACATTTCTTGGCGGATATCGAAGAAAACCGATAGCTCGCATCTAGAGGTACCCCAAACAGGCATACCAAGATTCAAACCCATCTGATCAAAAATGTTCCCTGTACGGCGTGCCAAAGGAATATATTGATGCTTGCCTAAACTAAGCTCAAAGGTCGTTGCCAGCGGCAACAATTTTTGACGGAAATGACAGAAAATCGATAGCTCCCATCTAGAGGTCACTCCAAACCAGCATGCCGGGTTTCAAATCAATCCGATCATAAATGTGCCCTGTATGGTGTGCCAAATGGAAATATTGAGGTCTGACTATACTAAGTTCTAAGAATGTTGCCAGTGGAAACATTTTTTGATGCCAATTGAACAAAATCGATAGCTCTCATCTAGAGGTCACCCCAAACAAGCATACCAAGTTTCAAAGCGATCTGATCATAAATGCGACCTGTGCGGTGTCCCAAAGGAAATTGTGGACGTACGTACGCCGGCGGACGAGAAGTGATGGCAATAGCTCAGCTTGACTTTGTCAAGTTGAGCTAAAAATTGATAAAGGTATACGCTTAACATTAGAATCTACCCTCCATAGACAAAGGGACCTCGAATCGGAGAATTGTTGCTCGTAACCCACTTTCCACCGAACAGCAAGTTGTCCGACTAAGTCTTTTTCGGCCGTTTCTGCGACATCTCCCAGTTATTATGAACAACCCAAGAACACCCAATGGTCGTGTAATACACCAGTGTAAAGCTTATTCTTTCCCCTTTCCGCTGACACCGGGTACTGCTGGATACGTTGGATGAATCAAATTTGAGGAGGGGGGGGGGGGGGGGTATAATGAAGATGAGTGCTATCGTTTTCGAAAAGCGAATTGTGTACCCTGTTGATATTTATATACCATTATGGGGGCACGGCAGCATCGATCCAAAAAAACAGTCAGATATCATTTTTTTTTTCTCTCGATTTTTCAGCTTGTGCCGAGTATCTGTGGGAGGAGGTAATAATTTCCCAGTCGGGACCTTAAAATCTGGAGTGGAGTCTTTGGTATCGATTTGCACTTGCTGGTAATCATGTACTTTCTTACAGCACTGGATTTACTTCTTGGGCTAATGACACATAAGCTGTCGGTCTCATGCAAATGGATGTCCTGTTCAGGGGCGAACTAGGAGAAAAAAAAGTTACCTGAAAATGCACCAAAGGGGGGGGGGGGGGGGGGGGAGGAGGCGATCAGATCTGAAGAAAATTTTTATTTTTCTAACTGAACGAACGCGGCTTTCTTGCATCTGAGTGATCAATGACAGATCACATGGCGGACATTTCGATGGCATTTTTATATCATCCCCATCGATCATTAGACAAAAATGGTTCTACCTGGATGGGGGGGGGGGGGGGGGGGCTCGAGAAGACCACAGGAGGAAATTTTGATTTTTGAAATTGAAGGATCGCTGCTTCTTTTCATCTGAGCGATCAATGGCAGTCTGGACTGCTGGTATATAGAAAAGTTCTCTATGTGGACTGCCATTGGCAATCCACACAGAGAACATTTCGATATACCGACAGTCTATGCGACCAGATCCATTTCGCCTTTTGGTTATTTTCACGAAATCTCCCGTTCCAACAGGTGTTGGGCTGCATCAGTTTTGGGGCCCAAAGGGGGGAACCCAATGAGGGCATACGGCCAGTCCGCCTCTGATCCTGTTGCTAAATCGTGAATTGTTTTGAATGCCTGGCTTTCATCTTTGATATCTGACGCATATTAGCTATAAGTCTCGTGAAATATTATTTGATTATCAGATCTGGTACGAATACGGTAGCAGACTTCCAGGAACCAATGATGCCTTCTGTCAAATCTGACTTGAATTCATATATTTTACGTGTTCTATATATCACAGCTCTCATTTTCATGTAGAATTTGTGTATATTTCATTAAGATTTGAGGAATATCAGACTTGGGAATTTCAAAGTAAACAGTAAATTTAGTTTTTTATTTATTGGGGTTTAACGACACTTTCGACAGCCAGGGTCACCTTGTGTCGGACAGTTTTACGGGTGAAGGAAGCCGGAGTACCCGGAGAGAACCACTGAGCAACGGCGAGCAACTGTCAGACTCCCCAACATACTAACTCCACACAAGTAGGGTTAGCATTGGATGAAGACAAGTGCACCATCGACGTGCAGTACCTCTTAGTACACAATGCCACCGTGCCCCCACGTGGGCAATGGGGGTGAAGTGTATTGCCCAAGGACACAACGCGGTTGCCGCAGGTGGGATTCGAACCGAGGACCGAGGACCTCTCGGCTTGCTGCCTGCACCTCTACCTACTTAGCCACTGCGCCCCCAGTAAACTGTAAATAATGCTTTATGAGAACAACTCGAGGCCACATCTGCTTTAGATATCCAAGAACAAAGCTGGGAATTCAAAAACATTTCACGATGTAGTACATGGGCGATTCTGTATATCAAAATATCTAGGAAAATACAGGGAATCGGAATATGTTAACAAATTCTTCGCCGGAGTAATTTTTGTGAGTGCAAAAAATTGTTCTCGCAATGCTGGTTACGTACACTTGCAAAAACTGGTTTTCACTTTTGAGTCGGACAATGCGAACCCAACCAATCAAAGCAGTCTATTTTTATCCGTGTCGAACGGGGGATGTCAGGGGAAAAATTTTGGACACAAGGCGCCAAAAGTATTTTTTCCGTTCCTTGAAGGAAATAATTTTTTTCCAATTTGAAATTGGGTACCCCCCCCCCCCCACCCCCACCCCCAAAATTAGAGAAAATGGCACATAAACTCCTTTGATTGGCAATTTCGACAGGTATTTTTGCTGAAACATGGTTTGTATCGTTCAGTTATCATTCCCGGCATTTAATCTACCCAAAACCAGCTACATATAAAACAGAATTCTACAGAGTCTGCAACTGGAATTTGGTCCCATTTCTTGTAAAGTTTATGAATTTATTTATACTTTCTCACAGACACTGGCAGTCAGTGTATACATGGGTAATCAGGAGAGTATACAGCATATACCTGAACAGTATTAAGACAGCTGCAGCAGGAAGAGGAATGAAATATGTTGAAGATTTTGATGTTTTACATGGTTTCACCACTGTATTTGCTGCAATTTCTACTGATTTCTTTCTGTTTCTCCCCATTTCTACACTCGATTTTAATTTCATCAGTCTGATCTGAATTTATTAAGCACTAGCGGGTGTTACCCGGCGTTGCACGGGAGAAGATGGTTATATCAATATACCCTCAGATATGATCGGCTCAGCCATTTTCGAAATAGAAGGTCAAGGACACCAATTTCAAGCTCAAGGTCACCCCGCACCGCACGGGCACCCCGATAAAGTCAACATGATCGATGGGTCAATATACCCGCACATATGAAATTTTAACCCGATCGGCCCAGCCGTTTTCGAAATAAAAGGTCAAGGTAATCAATTTCAAGGTCAAAGTCACCCCGCACGGGCACGGCACCCATCCCATGTTACTCGCCGGGGCGAATTACCCACGTGTACAAAAATTGAGTTCGATCGGTCGAGAAACGGAGGAGTTCGCCCGGAACAAAGATAGATAGAGAGATAGAGAGAGATATAGATAGAGACATTCGCATTTATATATCAGATTATCAAGTGCAGAAATCGTAGAGGCAGTTAGCTCAATGTTGTATTGAACCTGCCAATAGCCAATGTGATGAGGGATGATTCTTTGGTATCGGAAATGCATTCCTCATAAATTCTGCGCTGTTGCAAATTGGCCGATATGAGTAGTGCTTCATTTGATGAAGTGGTTAGTAAGATTTAACCCTTTACCTAACCTGGAAAGCAGACGACACTTGCAAACAAAATTCTTGAATAACTAAGTTTTTTTATTTTTTGTCTCAAAAACATAGGTTATGACCCCTCATTGGAACGAGCTCCTCGAGCTCGTTCCAATGAGGGGTCATAACCTCTGTTTTGGAGACAAAAAATGAAAAAAATAATGAAAATTAATTGGCGATTTTTGAGAATAGCGCTGGCCGGTTTTGGCCGTTACGTTGGGTAAAGGGTTAATCAGACAATAAGAGAAAATTTATACCATGATAACCTATTCTACTATGTATGAAAAGCCTGTGACATAAATTTTAGCTTTACACACATGAACACGCCAGCAATGGGATTTCAATAGTAAAAATTTACACCAAAAGTAGAACTACATCCCCGTTGACCTTTGGTGACGTTGACCTGAATTCAAACTTGTCTAAATTTATCGCACGTCGCCTCGCGAAGAGTGAAATGGAAGTGGCAATTATTTATTACGTTTTTAAATGGGTTTACCCCATAAGATGCCAAAAATTAACAAACATGCATTGTCTCATGTTAATAAAGCATGCATAACTCGAAATAGTATGTTATTATGTTATTAAAACGAAAAAGGCTTTTTTTTTCATTTCGTTTCGGCGATAAAATTGACAGCGGAAGTACCGCCACCCGATGCTCACGTAAACAATAACAAATTCGCACGTATGTACGTCTGCTGTTCAGTAAAATCGAGAAAAATAATAGCGACTCTTAATAATCTGACAATCATGGTATAAATAAACTAGAGGGCTGCCACATCCACGGGGCAGCTGATCCCCCCGAAAAAAGTGTGGTCATCATAAGATTTTCTAAGTTGAAAAGGGGGCATAACTCTGGTAAAATTAATCAGGACAAACCCATTTTCGAACTTGACCCGTATTTTGATATGTTTGCACCACATATCAAGTTTGGTTACAATCAAACTATCTTGAGGGAAGTTACCATCCGGAAACCAAAAATCATAAGATTTTCTAAATTAAAAAGGGGCATAACTCTGGTAATATTAATCAGGATGAACCCGGATTCGAACTTGACCTGTATTTTTATATGTTTAAGCCACATATCAAGTTTGGTTACAATCAAACTACTTCAAGGGAAGTTATCATCCGGAAACGAAATGTAAACGGACGGACGGACGGACGGACGGACAGACAAAAAACCGCGTGACGACTATATCCCCCGAAATTTTTTTTCGGGGGGATAAATATACCCAAAGTAGCTTGGTGTACCAAATGTTCACCACTCGTGGTGAAGTGGTGTTAACCGCGCGCCAAAGGCTCACGGTTAACACCACTTTACCACTCGTGGTGAACATTTGGTACACCAAGCTACTTTGGGTATATTCTATATTTCAATCATGTGGCCCACTACTTACTACTACCCAGGGGAGAAACAATGGGTAATGTGTATGACATAAAATGATATTTTAACGCGCCTACGTTACCAGTGTTTTTCCCCTCGGCAGTAAATGAGCCACATGGTTGTGTTTCTCTCTTACTGCATGACCAAACTCACATGAAGCAATATTCATATCGGCCAGGGTAAAACATCGCAGAGTTTATGGGGGATGGATTTCCGGTTTGTCTGTTTTGTGCCACACACGTTGCCAAGAAGCACCCTGAGTCTCAAAACGTAGTCATTCTGGCTTCTCAGTCTATGAACGTGTTTCATATACTATCAATAATTCCACTAAGTTGTTTCATCTTAGCAAGTCAGATGAGAAAGTGAGAAAGAAATGGTGATAATGTGAGGTGAACATGTCCACCGCATCTCAACAAATTTGGTCAGGATGCATTATGGAAATTTAGGGGCTTTGATGTGTCGGGTGCGCACCCGTGATTTATATAGTATTACTTTTTACGAAAAGAATGTCAGTGCTATCCTACAATATATTGGAGGCTGTTCATTCAACTCAGAGGTTTGAAACCTATTTGCACAAAATCTGTTACAGGACCAGTGACAGGTCAGTCACTTTCCAAACAGTTTTCTGCAACATTCAGCTTAATCTCACTGAAACATAATATACATGCACATCGTTTCTGACTCAGATGATCCCAACACACTTTATTCTGTGGTTTAATTTTATTCTTTGTTACAGCAGATTGCTATGGTTTATTTAAAAAATAGTTAATTTTATTTCTATTATAAGATAATCCGACATTTTAAAAATGCCAAGGTTAACCGAAAATCAGAGGTTGCGTGCCATTGGTATGCAGGAGGCTGTGATACCTCCAGATGAGCTCGCTGCTGAGTTCGGAGCCACTGTGGCCACTATTTACCGTCTCATTTGAAGGTATAGAACCACTGGATCTACTGCCAAGCGACCGCATCCAGGTCGACCAAGAGTTACGACCCCTGTACAAGACCGACACATCAGGACGTCTCACTTGCGGGATCGCTTCCGTCTGGTGATGAGGACAGCAGCAATTACTCCTGGTGGAATTAACAATAGAATCAGTGCACAAAATGTCCGCAACAGACTCGCTGAGCACGGCATCCGAAGTAGGAGTCCATACCACGGACCAATCCTTACCCAACGTCATCGTACCGTCAGAATCGAATGGGTACGTCAGCGTGTTCGCTGGACTCAGCAGCGTTGGAGCACTGTTCTTTTTAGTGATAAATCGCGATTTTGTCTACGGCGCGCTGGTGGTAGGCAAGAGTGTATCGCCGACGAGGAGAACGGTTTTCTGATGCTTGCGTGCGGGAATGCGACCGTTTCGGCGGGGGTAGTGTAATGGTTTGGGTAGGACGTTCCTTGCACCATCGAACGCAGTTTATCTTCATCGATGGTAATCTGAATGGACAGTGATATAGGGACGAAATTCTTAACGCTGTTGGTGTCCCGTTGTTGGACCCTAACGTCGGATAGCAGTTATTCCAGCAAGACAATGCTTGATGTCACGTGGCCTGTATCTGTCGTGACTTTCTTGAGGAGCAGAGTATCGAACTTCTTCCCTGGCTCCCACTTTCGCCAGATTTGTTGCCAATCGATCATCTTTGGGATCAACTGGATCGTCGGGTACGACTTCATGATCTTCAGATGTTAGGCGATTTACGTAATGTTCTAAGGCAGGAGTGGGACGCAGTACCACAGGGTGACATCCAGAGACTTATTAGGTCCGTGCGCCGTCGATGTCTTGCCATCCAGGAGGCAAACGGTGGACATACACGCTATTGACTGCATGTGTGAACTTTTCATTTCACCCCATGTCTGCATTGCGGCGTCCTGGTGTGACGCTGGCAACAGTAAGAACATGAAATTATGCAAATTCATACAGCTAGACTCGCAATATGAATTTACAATAATTTGTTTGGGATTAAAGTCGATAATATTAAAATGAAAGTGTCAATGACACTGTAGCTCAACTTGTCAAGACATGTACATGTACATGTATAGTATGTGACACAGCAATGACAAACATCTACTGTAACGGTCTGTACATAAATACTGGCCGTAGCCTGTAACAAATGTATAGGTAAAGTATTGTAAAGGTGGGTGACAGTCAGATGCTAAATAGAAAAGAAATCTTTGAGTCTCAGAGTGGGTCTGAATGAACCCCAAAATATTTGTTCTCATAGCACAGTGATAACAAAGGTACCCCCAAAACACACTCATTCCTGTCCCAGGGTGAAAACAAAGGTACCCAAGACGTTTCGTGAAGATCAGTTCATAAATACGAGCTGTATAGAAGTTGTGACAAAAAACTGATTGGACCTAATTTCGGTGCAAAATGGCCACTGGCTGCCATCTTGAATTTTGGACCGCACTCAGAAACACTCGTTCTCGTCCCAAGTGATAACAAAGGTACCCAAGAAGTTTCGTGAAGATCGGTTGATAAATACAGCCTCTAGCCCGAGCTGTATTGACATGTGCACTTACAGTGTATAAGTAGCACTAAATAAATCAAAATTCAAATTTGCATAATTTCTGCACCAGAAAAAACCCGTGCTATGTGTGATGTATTCCATTTTACTAAACATTCATACAAAAATTTATTCAAATCAGAACTTTCATACAGAAGTTCTGTACAAAAGACTGATTGCACTAATTTTGTACACAATGGTTGCTGGTGGCCATCTTGAATTTTGGACCACACCCCAAAACACTCGTTCTCATCCCACGGTGATAACGAAGGTACCCAAGACGTTTCGTAAAGATCGGTTCATAAATACGGCCTCCAACCTGAGCCGTATAGAAGTTGTGTACAAAAAACTGATTAGACCTAATTTCGGTACGAAATGGCCACTGGCAGCCATCTTGAATTTTGGACTGCACTCAGAAACACTCGTTTTCATCTCAAGGTGATAACAGAGGTACCCAAGACGTTTCGTGAAGATCGGTTGATAAATACAGCCTCTAGCCCGAGCCGTATTGACATATGGACTTACTGTGTGTAAGTAGCACTGAAAAAATCAAAGTTCATCTAATTTGCATAATTTCTGCACGAGAAAAAAAAACCGTATTATATGTGATGTATCCCATGGTAGTAAACATTCACACAAAAAAATATTCAAGTCAGCACTTTCATATGGAAGTTCTGTGCAAAAATCTGATTGCACCTAATTTTGTACAAAATGGCTGCCATCGGCCATCTTGAATTTCGGACCGCACCCAAAAACACTCGTTCTCGTCCCACGGTGCTACCAAAGGTACCCAAGAAGTTTCGTAAAGATCGGTTTATAAATACGGCCTCTAGCCCGAGACGTATTGGCATTTGCACTTGCAGTGCTGAATGTAACACTAAATACATCAAAGTTAGTTTAATTTGCATAATTTACGTACGAGAAAAAAAAACGTATTATATGTGATGTATCCCATGGTACTAAACATTCATACAAAAATTTATTCAAATCAGCGCTTTCCTATGGAAGTTCTGTACAAAAAAAACAGATTTCTGCATCGTCGGTACAAAATGGTGGCTGGCGGCCAACTTGAATTTCGGATCGGACCCAAAAACACTCGTTCTCGTCCCACAGTCATAACAAAGGTACCCAAGAAGTTTCGTAAAGATCGGTTCATAAATACGGCCTCTAACCCGAGCCGTATTGAATTGTTGACGGACAGACGTACAGACGGACTACTGGCCACGGCATAAGCTGAAATTTGGCTTCGCCAAAGCTGAGCTAAAAATTGCTCCTCAAAGTTTATTATACTTTCTTTTTTGACTCAGTATATTCTATTTCTCGTGTTCTGTACATCACACCCTTCATTTTGATATACAATTTGTGCGTATTTAATTGGAATTTATGGAACATTAGAGGTGTGAATTTCAAAGTACACAATTTCCCCTTACTTATATAGCACCTTAAGATACCCACACTTAGATAAGACACTCTAGATTTTTTTATAAGCGTGATTTTCTGCGATGGTTAATTTATGTTTGCGATCGCTTCCAGTCACAGATGTCCAGGCACCTGTCTTTCTTTCGTGCGGACTGTGAAATACTTGCTTACGGGTTTGAAAATGTTAAATAGAAGCGGAGTCGTTTATCGGAGAAGTGGGAATCAAGGACAAAAAAAGTGTAGTTTTGTAACGTCAACTCAAGAACCTGACAGGTAATGTCACCCCGTTTCTAAATGCGTACATTATTCACGACCTTTCAGCACAAATGAATGCTATCAGTCGTAACTCGACACGTTGAGATCAAAACACTAGACAGTTTTTTTGTTATTCTTATTGCTTACAAGCAAAAACCCTTGAGCTGTCACAGGCCTCTCTGCTTGAACAGGCTTGGTGCTGAGGGAATAAAACAGAGTACGACTGTCGAGAGATGAGGGTTAATTTGTTATAGCGAAAAGTGTGAGATCAACCGGGGAGGCTGTGGATACTAAGAGACTGCCGTCTGAACCTAAGTACGATCGTATATCTCGTAACGTTACCCCAACACCCAAGTTTGATTTGGGATAGTTCGTTTCCCAGAGGCAGCGGCCTAACTAGGGACAAGTCCCACACATATTTTTCGTAAAAAATGTCAACCTAATATACAATCATGTTGAAAATTCCTAAAACTGGTTCATGTATTCTCACCCTGATATTTCTTGGGTCATTTTTTGTGTTATATTTATTCCTTCACTTTCCGGATACCTAATCCTTCAAAACGTAATCGGGTTGTTCCAGAGTTGTTTCTTTCCCCGGGGAAGATCCTGGAATTTCGCCCACGGGGAATATTTACTCTTAACCCAACACAAGGGAAAATGAAATTAGAGGAAAATACACAGAGCGACTGTGAATGAGTTAATCGACATGACACTTGTGCCATCGCGGAAGATAAAACTCTTTGTCTCCGGAGCCTAAAGTATAGGATATCCAGACCAGTATTAGAAACACTATACAAGTCTCTTATTCTCCCACCTTTTTGATTACGCTGATGTTATCTGTGATAATTATTCGGAAAGGAAGCAAGACCAACTTGAAGACATACAACTAGATGCATTGCGGACTATTTGTGGGGCTACAAGGGGGACTTGTCATCGACTTTTATACAAAGAAACTGGTTTTATAACATTGAAAACGCGAAGACGCCGTCACAAACTAACAACATTTTTTAAAATGAAAAACGGCTATGCTCCCAGTTATCTAACAAGATTGCTGCCGAATCAAGTTTCCAATCTCGCGCCATATCCATTGGGATATTATCATTATTGTTCATTTCTTCCATCGACTGTGGGATCATAGAATGTTCTGGATCCCACTATTTGCAATTGTATCAAATTATCCCCTTTCAAAACGGTGTTATCAAGCAGGGACATTTCCGTTCCATGGCACAACAGGGCCTGCACTAGGGCATGTCAAATCACATGCAGTAAACTCAGGTTAAGATGCAGCGACGTGATGGCCCACAAATGTGAAAGGTTTCTCATAAATAACCCCGGATGTAGTTGTGGTTGTAGATAGATAGAAAGATAAATTTATTCAACGGTAAAGTCAATTACAAACATATAACGTTAACTATAAAGAATTCACAGCATTGAATAATTGATTCACCGTTGGGAGACAAAAATATATACGTAGCTTTACAGACCATTGGTGACCCTCTTAATGTTAAGTGCACATTGGAAGACTGGTGACATACGACTGACAAGAATAGCATTTGGACGAGTAAGCCAGTCGGAGGAACTTTGTAATGCGTGGCAATGGATCGTGACAGTACTGGTCAATAAAATCGCACTACATGCATGATTTAGAGCAAATGCATACTAACTGGTTGTTTATCTGGAGCACAGTAATAAAGTTATAAATAATAGCACTCTTGACAATAAGGGTTATCACACTGAACGTCGGTGTGGTATGAAGATAAAAATTGAGATCTTAATTTTTTCTTAAATTCAGCCCTGTTCTCAATATTTTGAGTGGTTTGGTTTAAACTGTTCCAAATTCTGGGGAAGGAAAATATCGGCAACAAATCTAAAGTTTTTGTCCTTGTTCTGCTAACGTGTAGTGATTGGGACTGTCTGGTGACTAAACTGGACCGATTGGGTTGGCTTTTAAAAAAGTCGTTAAAGGAATCTGGTAGATTTCCACTTTTGTAGTCGAACACGAGAAGCAAGCTTGAAGTTTAAATAAGTCGGTTATTTTGAGAATTTTGTCTTTTGCAAACAGCGGGTCTGTGTGGGCGTTAAACCTTTTATTATTGATAATTCGAAGTGATCGTTTCTGCAGGGCCAGAAGTTTGGTAGCGGCCTTTGAGTTTCCCCATATCTGAATACCATATACTAAATGACAGTGGACTAGAGAGTAATAAAGCGTCTTCATAGCAGTGTGGGGTAATATTTTTTTTAACTCTATTTAGGGCATAATTTGCTCTTCCTATCTTAGCGCTAATCCGCGAGATGTGATTCCGATAAGTTAGATTTTCATCGAAACCAATGCCAAAGAATTGTAAAGAATTCTCTACTTCGTTTATACCTACTCTTTCGATTTTAACACTGTTTACATAAATTTCTAACTTAGTTGGTAATCTAATATTGGGGGATGGATTAAAAATCATATATCTTGTCTTCTTAGCATTCAGGGCTAAATGGTTAGCAGAACACCATTATTTTATCTAATTCTTTACTAAGCCGATTGGCAGGAATGTGTGCCGTTGATGCGGAGTCATACGCAGCAGTATCATCAGCAAATGATAAAACGCTTAAAAACGTTGAAGAGGCTATATCGTTTACATACAGTAAGAAGAGTATTGCCCTAAGATAGATCCTTGTCGTACACCACATGTTATGTTTGCTAAATCTGATTTTCCATTACCATATTTAACGGATTGTACCCTATCCGTTAAATAACTTTTAAACCAGTTATTACTAATACCCCTGAAACCATATTTATCTAATTTAGTGAGAAGAATACAGTGATTTATAGTGTCGAATGCCTTTGAGAGATCAATAAATGTTGCCAGAGTAATATTCTTACTTGACTTGTTATTTTCCTCGCCAATTGTTTTTAGTAGTTGCATAATTGGGTGAATAGTGGAATATTTGGGTCTAAACCCGTATTGATGTTCGTATAAAATTCCGAAGGTTGTTATGTAGCTGATCATTCTTTTTGCCATGATTTTTTCTATGATTTTCGACAAAGTTGGTAAGATACTAATGGGTCTGTAGTTATTAAATTTGTGCTTATCACCGGTTTTATATATGGGAATCACCTTTGCTACCTTCATCTTATCTGGAACTATACCACTGGTAAAAGAATTATTTATTATGTGAGATAAGGGTAGAGCCAAAGTGTTGATAGATTGTTTCACGATGTTGGTCGTTAGGCCATCGCAGTCTTCGCTATTCTTAGTTTTCATAGATTTTGTTATTTTTATCACCTCGAAAGGAGTTGTTGGAGATATAAAAAAAATTATTTGGAGAATTTACATTCATAAAGTCTAAAAACGTTTTGCGGGGTTTCTTTATTTGTTCACTTGTGCACTTTCCTATATTTATAAAAAAAGTTATTAAACTCTTGGGCAATCGAATTTGGGTCGCTTAATTCTTGCCTATTATCCATAGTAAAGGACGGAGGTAATGTGGATACTTTTTTGCTCTTATTTAATGTTTCATTTAAAATATGCCATGTTTTGCGTAGATTTTTTCTGTTTACATTCAGTATATTTTTATAATACAGTGACTTGCCTTGTTTCTTAATTTTGTTGGATATTTTGCAGTATCTTTTGTAATTTGCAATATATTGTTCATTTGGACGTTTTAGTTTTTTGTGGTAGAATTCAGCTTTTTTTCGTGACGATGTTAACAATCCTTTTGTCATCCAGGGTTGTTGTTTTATGAATTTCCTTCTTGCCCGGGTTGAATTTATTGGGAATGATTCTTCATAAATTGATGTGTAGATATTAATGAGGTTATCATATGCTAGATTTGGGCAGTTCTCTTCGAAGATTGGGGAGAAATCGCACTGTCCTAAACGCTCATTGAAAATTGCAATATTATTAGGATTTATTGTGCGTTTCTCGATAGTTTTGATTTTAACAATAGGTTTATCCAACAATTCTTTATAAAATATTCCAAAGTGGTCGGACACGTCCGAGATGATAATATCGGATACGTTATTTGATGTAATGTTGTTCGAGAAAATATTATCAATTAATGTCACTGAATGACCTGTTACTCTAGCAGGTTTAGTGATAAACGGTAGGAAACCTCCACCAACCATCAGGTCTAAGTACTTATTTGTTTTGGCATGAACTCCTGATTTTAATAAATCAATATTAAAATCACCCTTTAAATAACAGTCTTTATTTTCATCGTTTAATTTATCAGTAAATTCACTCAATTTAGACAAGAAGAGGTCAATATCCGCTATGGGCTGGGTGCTGGGTCTGTAAATTATTCCAATTATTTTAATGACTCTGTTGATTTTAATTTCAATGAATAGGGACTCAATGACATGTGGAATGAAAACTGTTAAGTTTTCGCGTATTTTAAAAGGTGTATCTTGTTTTATGTAAATTCCCACTCCACCTCTACTGTCATCGTCATCGGGTCTTGAATTTTTAACAAGGGGGTGATAACCATCCAATACAAAGGGTAAGTTTGAGGAAATCTGAAATATTTCTGACAACCCTATGATATCAAATATATTTTGTGATTCTTGCATTTCATACAGTAGCTCTTTAAATGGATCCCAGTGTGCTTTAAGGCTTTGGCAATTTAGGTGAAAGAGTGAGAATCCATCCCTAGTATGATTGTCATTTTGGGTGTGTATATCGTTTGGTAAATAATACATACAATCCGGGTTTGGTATATTTTTAAAGTGAGAGTCATCGTTAGGTTGCCCTTGACCCGCCATTTCATTATATACATTCAAGAAATCATATTCGCTTTTTGACTGGATCTCGTCAAGAGTAATGTTACCTGCCATTATTCCAGACGCATCCACCAAGTCCACCAAGTACACAATCTTGGGGTTTTATCGAGGACATCCGTCCTTGGCACACTTTGCTCATCCAAGCTGACGTGCAGTTTGGAGCATGTTTCATAATTATTTTTGCAACGATATAAAATCTGAAAACTGTGAGGCTATGGTCACCAATGGTCTGTAATTCGTACTGCGGCAGTAGATGTGAGAAGGGGAAGAGGGCAAGTAACAACATAAACATGAACTTCAGTACAAATTTCATTTGACACAAGTCTTTGACTAATATGGAGAGTTGGAGAGAAGCTCTGCCTTTGTTCGTATTATTATGGACTTTTCCCGGACTTCTAAGTAAATTAGTACTAGAGAAGGCCAGTAGTATTGCACTATATACTCGAAATTTAAAAAAATTAAATATTAAAACCAGGAAGAGCAATATGCGAAAATGACGGACCAGCTTTTTCTATTATTCATCCTGAATACCCTATAAAGGAGAGGGATTATTTCAGTCCCGCCTGAATATTTAGTACAGCCCGCAACAAAAGTGTACGTTTGCGCAAAACGGTCACATCAGTAATTCGAGAATCTTGCCCCTTCGTTGCCAGAATGACATGTCGAGCTGTAAACAACGTTGTATACAGGAGACACCAGGACACTCTTTTTGCAGTGTCCTAACTTCATTAACCAGAGATATTTATTGCTTCAGAATCTCGGCGACATAAATGCGTCCATTACATTTTGGCAATGCAGAAATGGCCCGTGATAAAAATGAAATCATTGTGAATGGTGTGCATACCTTCATTAATGACACCAAGATGTTTTTACCACCAATAATATGTATAAAATCGAATTGCGGAAACGCATGACTTTGCATCGACAGCAAACTAATAAAGGGGAGTATAGAATTCTTAAGGTCAACAAACATTTACATCAATGTTCAGGAGGGAATTTCAAAGTGTTCCCACTATATAAATTATTCACTGATATTGATATATTGCTTGATGAGAAGGAATTATTTTTCATACACAGCCTACAGCCTGAACTGAACTCTAGTGCGTGATGTTTATCAATGTGGCCAGGTCGTAGTTCGTCTTTGCCGTGGATTTACAGTCTTCACTAATTCAAGGAACGGCCAATCTAATGCTTCTGACCAGTGCTACTACATTCCAAACGTAATGTAGTGGCGGCGGTCGGAAGTATTAGATTGGTGAAGGTTGTGGTTCCCGGGGGGGGGGGGGGGCGGAGGGGGTCCCCTAGCTTCATATTCCATTAGTTTACATTCAACCCCATACTTGTCAAGTGCTACAATTAAACGCGCCTACGATATGAATTGTTCACATATAATTATATCTTGCGTGACGAGAAGGAATTATTAAATAAATTTTTTCGCAGTCTACAGCCTTAATATAACTCATGCGCGTGATGTCGATCCTTGTAGCTAGGTCGTAGTTTGCCTCTCCCGTGGATTTACAGTTTTGGCTAATTCATGTAACGGTCGATTTAATGCTACTGACCGGCGCTATTACTATCTAAACGCAATGTAAAAGCTGTAGTCGAAAGCTTTAGATTGGTGGTGGTGGGGTGGGGGGCACCCAAGGCGTTCAAATTATGCACTACTTTATTTTATTATAGTCTTAACTTTGAGGGGCAGATAATCAATCACTTTTAAATAGTTTGGGATGGCTCTCCTTATAATAGTAATTACCAATACCTGCTTGCCTTTTATAAGGCTTTTGTCGGTGTTCACTTGGGAGGGGGAACTTCCTTTGTTGAGACTGAGGATTAGTTTAAGTAATGTAATATAATGGGGATTATTGTAAGCATTACTTTGGTGTTTGTGGGGGGGGGGGGGGGGGGGGGAGTTGGATGACCAGCTCATTTAGAATTATTAATTTGTTCATTCTTATAATTCCCATTTTAATTCTTTATCTAATCGTACTATTTTTCCTTATAACAGGAGTGCCGACAACGGGACACATAATGGGTACGGAGTCCCCCCTCCCTCCAGGGGGGGGGGGGGGGTCGTACCACCGCGTTATAAAAGTATAGCCTCCCTCCGGATAACTTGAATTTATTTATCGCAAAATCATGCTTGACACCGTTTGCGTCGAATAAGTTCTCTGTATAAGAACGATTGCACCGGGTCCAGCTCGACTCCACGGAGTAGTAAAGAATCTCGTGGTGTCGAGCTGGAGTCTGAGTAAGGCGCTCACAGCCATAAATTTAAATTATGCAGAAATATTGGTATCGTGAAGATAAATATAAATAGATGGTTAACATAGGAAACATTCGTGGAAAAACGCATACATTCAGAGTTCATAAACTTTACTTCTAGTAAGAAGACAACATCATTATTTTATATGTTATGTTTCATAGAAATAACACGATCGGCACAGTGAGTCTTTGTGTATAGCCCCCTACATACCCAACCTTTTCTTCTCCCTTAGCCAGAGAGTTATATGCATGAAAGTGTCAATGACACTGTAGCTCAACTTGTTTAAGACATGTACATGTATAGTATGTGACACAGCAATGACAAACATCTAGATAATGACCTGATAACAAAGGTACATGTAAAGTATTGTAACGGCCTGTACATAAATGCTGACCGTAGCCTGTAACAAATGTGCAGGGAAAGTATTGTAAAGGTGGGCGACAGTTAGATGCTAAATAAGAAAAAAAATCTTTTGAGTCCCAGAGTGGGTCTGACTGAAACCAAAACTATTTGTTCTCATAGCCCAGTGATAACAAAGGCACCCAAAAGACTCGTTCCTGTCACAAGGTGATAACAAAGGTACCCCAAGAAGTTTCGTGAAGATCAGTTCATAAATACAGACTCTAGCCCGAGCCGTATTGACATGTCCACTTACTGTGTATAAGGAGCACTGAACAAATCAAAGTTCATCTAATTTGCATACTTTCTGCACGAGAAAAAAACCTGTATTATATGTGATGTATTCCATGTTACTAAACATTCCTACAAAATTTTATTCAAATCAGAACTTTCATACAGAAGTTCTGTACAAACAAGCCAAGACCAATAGCGGGTCTGGACCTGCGTCGCTGCATGCAATTGAATCGGCAAACAGGAAGTGGCTGCACGGCAGATCTGAAAATTGCATACACGATACAACTGATCATTATCAGGCTCTAGATGATATATAAAATCAATCCCTTGCATAGAAGCCGAGAAAAGTTTGACGAAAAATTTCAATGTTCAGTGGGTACAGTAAAATTTCAAAGTATCGACAACCAGGAAGTGGCTGCACGGCAGATCTGAAAATTGCTTACACGATACAACTCATCATTATGAAGCAGCAGACCAAATATAAAATCAATCCCTTGCATAGACGATACAACTCATCACTGAGAAAACCTTGACGGAAAATTTCAATGTTAAGTGGGTACAGTAAAATTTCAAAGTATCGGCGAACAGGAAGTGGCTGCACTGCAGATCTGAAAATAAATTGCTTACACGATACAACTCATCATTATGAAGCAGCAGACCAAATATAAAATCAATCCCTTGCATAGAAGCCGAGAAAACCTTGACGGAAAATTTCAATGTTCAGTGGGTACAGTAAAATTTCAAAGTATCGGCAAACAGAAAGTGGCTGCACGACAGATCTGAAAATTGCTTACACGATACAACTCATCATTATGAAGCAGCAGACCAAATATAAAATCAATCCCTTGCATAGAAGCCGAGAAAACCTTGACGGAAAATTTCAATGTTCAGTGGGTACAGTAAAATTTCAAAGTATCGGCAAACAGGAAGTGGCTGCACGGCAGATCTGAAAATTGCTTACACGATACAACTCATCATTATGAAGCAGCAGACCAAATATAAAATCATTCCTTTTCATAGAAGCCAAGAAAACTTTGACGGAAGAAGTGTTTCGGACGGACTGACGGACGGACTGGCCGACGGACTGACGGACGGACGGAGTCGAGCGGTTACTAGACCTGCTCTGCCGCTGGCGACGCAGGTAAAAACTGATTGCACTAATTTTTGTACAAAAAGGTTGCTGGTGGCCATCTTGAATTTTGGACAGCACCCAAAAACACTCGTTCTCGTCCCACGGTGATAACAAAGGAACCCAAGAAGTTTCGTAAAGATCGGTTCATAAATACGGCCTCTAACCTGAGCCGTATAGAAGTTGTGTACAAAAAAACTGATTGGACCTATTTTCGATACAAAATGGCCACTGTCGGGCATCTTGAATTTTAGACCGCACCCAGAAACACTCTTTCTCAACCCAAGGTGATAACAAAGGTACCGAAGAAGTTTCGTGAAGATAGGTTCATAAATACAGACTCTAGCCCGAGTCGTATTGACATCTGTGTATAAGTAGCACTGAATAAATCAAAGTTCATCTAATTTGCATAATTTTTGCACGAGAAAAAAATCTGTATTATATGTGACATATTCCATGTTACTAAACATCCATACAGAAATTTATTCAAATCAGAACTTTCATACAAAAAACTGACTGCACCAATTTTGGTACAAAATGGCCGCCAGCAGCCATTTTGAATTTCGGACTGCATCCGAAAACACTCGTTCTCGTCCCAAGGTGATAACAAAGGTGCCCAAGAAGTTTCGTAAAGATCGGTTCATAAATACGGCCTCTAGCCCGAGCCGTATTGGCATTTGCAGTTTCAGTGCTGAAAGTAACATAAAATAGATCAAAGTTAGTCTAATTGGCATAATTTATGCACGAGAAAAAAAATCCGTATTATATGTGATGTATCCCATGGTACTGAACATTCACACAGAAAATTATTCAAATCAGCGCTTTCATATGGAAGTTCTGCGCAAAAATCTGATTGCACCTAATTTTGTACAAAATGGCAGCCAACGGCCATCTTGAATTTCAGACCGGACCCCAAAACACTCGTTCTCGTCCCAAGGTGATAACAAAGGTACCCAAGAAGTTTCGTAAAGATCGGTTCATAAATGCGGCCTCTAGCCCGAGCCGTATTGGCATTTGCACTTACAGTGCTGAAAGTAACACTAAATAAATCAAAGTTAGTCTAATTTGCATAATTTACGCACGAGAAAAACAACTCGTATTATATGTGATGTATCCCATGGTACTAAACATTCATACAAAAAAATCGGAGCTTTCATATGGAAGTTCTGTGCAAAAATGTGATTGCACTTAATTTTGGTACAAAATGGCTGTCAGCGGCCGTCTTAAATTTCGGACCGGACCCCAAAACACTCATTCTCGTCTCACGGTGATAACAAAGGTACCCAAGAAGTTTCGTAAAGATCGGTTCATAAATACGGCCTCTAGCCCGAGCCGTGTGTACGGCACGACGGACGGACAGATGGACAGACGGACGACGGGCCATGGCAATACCTCAAATTTGACTTCGCCAAAGTTGAGCTAACAATGTCTTGCATAACGAGAAGGAATTATTATATTTTATACGCAGTCTACAGCATTAATTTAACTCATGCGCGTGATGTCGATCCGTGTCGCTCGGTCGCAGTTCGTCTCTCCCGTGGATTTACGGTTTGGCTCATTCATGCAACGGTCAATTTAATGCTACTGACTGGCGCTATTACAATCCAAACGTAATGTAATGGCTGTAGTTGAAAGCTTTAGATTGGTGGTGGTGGTGGTGGTGGTGGTGATGTGGGGTGGGCACCCAAGGCTTTCAAATTATGCACTATTTTATTATTATTATAGTCTTAACTTTGAGAGGCAGTTAATTAATCACTTTTAAATCGTTTGGGATGGCTCTTTATCCCCGCATTTTCAAAAATGCGGGGATATTGTCGTGATCTCCGTCCGTACGGCCGTCCGCCCGCCCGCCCGTGCGTCCGTCCGTCCGTCCGTCACACCCTGAAAGGTTCCTAGGGTATTCAATTCGAAACGTTTAAACTATGCTAATGTGTTCAGGTAACATCTCTAGATGTGCATGAAGGTTTCGAAATTTTGATTTTGCCCCCGGTGGTTCCAGTGGAACCACTTTTATCGTTAGAAAATCAGTTTTCATCGAAAGGCTCCTAGGGTATTTAATTCGAAACGCTTAAACTATGCTAATGTGTTCAGGTAACATCTCTAGATGTGTAGGAAGGTTTCGGAATTTTGATTTTGCCCCAGGTGGTTCCAGTGGAACCACTTTTATCGCTAGAAAATCAGTTTTCATCGAAAGGCTCCTAGGGTATTCAATTCGAAACGTAAAAACTATGCTAATGTGTTCAGGTAACATCTCTAGATGTGCATGAAGGTTTCGGAATTTTGATTTTGCCCCTGGTGGTTCCAGTGGAACCACTTTTATCGTTAGAAAATCAGTTTTCATCGAAAGGCTCCTAGGGTATTTAATTCGAAACGCTTAAACTATGCTAATGTGTTCAGGTAACATCTCTAGATGTGTAGGAAGGTTTCGGAATTTTGATTTTGCCCCCGGTGGTTCCAGTGGAACCACTTTTATCGTTAGAAAATCAGTTTTCATCGAAAGGCTCCTAGGGTATTTAATTCGAAACGTTAAAACTATGCTAAGGTGTTCAGGTAACATCTCTAGATGTGCATGAAGGTTTCGGAATTTTGATTTTGCCCCAGGTGGTTCCAGTGGAACCACTTTTATCGTTAGAAAATCAGTTTTCATCGAAAGGCTCCTAGGGTATTTAATTCGAAACTCTTAAACTATGCTAATGTGTTCAGGTAACATCTCTAGATGTGCGTGAAGGTTTCGAAATTTTGATTTTGCGCCCGGTGGTTCCAGTGGAACCACTTTTATCATTAGAAAATCAGTTTTCATCGAACGGCTCCTAGGGTATTTGATTCGAAATGCTTAAACTATGCTAATGTGTTCAGGTAGCAACTCTAGATGTGCATGAAGGTTTCGGAATTTCGACTCGGCCCCCGGTGGTTCCAGTGGAACCACTTTTATCGCTAGAAAATCAGTTTTCATCGAAAGGCTCCTAGGGTATTCAATTCGAAACGTAAAAACTATGCTAATGTGTTCAGGTAACATCTCTAGATGTGCATGAAGGTTTCGGAATTTTGATTTTGCCCCTGGTGGTTCCAGTGGAACCATTTTTATCATTAGAAAATCAGTTTTCATCGAAAGGCTCCTAGGGTATTTAATTCGAAACGCTTAAACTATGCTAATGTGTTCAGGTAACAACTCTAGATGTGCATGAAGGTTTCGGAATTTTGATTCGCACCCCCCCCCCCCCCCCCCCCCCCGGTGGTTCCACTATATATATTATCGTTAGAAAATCAGTTTTCATCGAAAGACTCCTAGGGTATTCAATTCGAAACGTTTAAACTATGCTAATGTGTTCAGGTAACCTTTCTAGATGTGCATGAAGGCTTCGGAATTTTGATTTTGCCCCCGGTGGTTCCAGTGGAACCACTTTTATCGTTAGAAAATCAGTTTTCATCGAAAGGCTCCTAGGGTATTTAATTCGAAACGCTTAAACTCTGCTAATGTGTTCAGGTAACATCTCTAGATGTGCATAAAGGTTTCGGAATTTTGATTTTGCCCCCGGTGGTTCCAGTGGAACCACTTTTATCGTTAGAAAATCAGTTTTCATCGAAAGGCTCCTAGGGTATTTAATTCGAAACGCTTAAACTATGCTAATGTGTTCAGGTAGCAACTCTAGATGTGCATGAAGGTTTCAGAATTTTGATTCGGCCCCGGTGGTTCCAGTGGAACCACTTTTATCGTTAGAAAATCAGTTTTCATCGAAAGGCTCCTAGGGTATTTAATTCGAAACGTTAAAACTATGCTAAGGTGTTCAGGTAACATCTCTAGTTGTGCATGAAGGTTTCGGAATTTTGATTTTGCCCCAGGTGGTTCCAGTGGAACCACTTTTATCATTGGACAATCAGTTTTCATCCAAAGTCTTCTAGGATGTTTAATCTAAATTATATAAACTATGCTAATGTGTTCATGTAGCATCACTAGATGTGTAGGAAGGTTTCGGAATTTTGATTTTGCCCCAGATGGTTCCAGTGGAACCACTTTTATTGTTATAAAATCAGTTTTCATCAAAAGGCTCTTAGGGTATTTTATTCGAAACGTTTAAACTATGCTAATGTGTTCAAGTAACATTTCTAGATCTGCATGAAGGTTTTGGAATTTTGATTTTGCCCCAGGTGGTTCCAGTGGAACCACTTTTATCGTTAGAAAATAAGTTTTCATCGAGAGGCGCCTTGGGTATTAATTCGAAACGTTAAGACTATGCTAAGGTGTTGCTAAGGAAATGCGGGGATACGCCATTGTGTGCTTTGCACACAAATAACTCGATCTAGTTTTATAATAGTAATTACCAACACCTGCTTGCTTTTATAAGACTTTTGTCGGTGTTCATTTGGGAGAGGGAACTTCCTTTGTTGAGACTGAGGATGAGTTTAAATATAATGTAATATAATGGGGATGATCGTAAGCATTAGTTTGGTGTAGGGGGTGGGGTGACGCGAAAAAGGAGGGGGGGGGGGAGTTGAGTGACCAGCTCATTAAGAACTAGAAAAACTGTGAGCACTGCTCACTAAATGATACCACACTCCCACCAAGAAACATTTTACAACAGTAAAGGGGTGTTTAATGTCGAGAGCACAAACACTGACACCAATGTTTGAAGGTTTCATTAAAATCCATTCACTAGTTTAAAAGAGGTTGTGGATAGCAAATGTCAACAATCACCCCCACCCACCCCACCACCCCCACGCAAGCTTGAATTGACAAAGCTTTTTTTAAATATGGGAAACCCTAAAAATGGAAATATCTGAAAACAAAACAGGGGGTGCACATCTTCAATATGTGTAAAAGAATGTCGGAAAGTTTCAATGAAATCTGTTCAATGGTTTAGGAGGAGTTGCGGATAGCAGATCTGTTCAGAATGTCAATTGAATTTGACAAAGATCATTTTTCAATATGGGAAACTATAAAAATGAAAATATCTGAAAAGAAAATAGGAGGTGCACATCTTCAATTTTTGTAAAAGAAGGTCTGAAATTCGTTAACTGGTTTAGGAAGAGTTGCGGATAGCATATGTGTACCCCCTAAAGCGTAACAGACGGACGGACGGACGGACGTATGGATGTACGGGCGTACGGAAGTACGGACGTACGGAAGTATTGACGTACGGACGGACCAAGTGATCACTATATACCTCCCACTTTTCAAGTGGGTGGTATAATTATTAATTTGTTCATCCTTATAATTCCTATTTTAATTCTTTATCTAATCGTACTATTTTTCCTTATTACAGGAGTGGCGTCAACGGGACACATAATGGGTACGGATTCCCGGGCGGGGGGGGGGGGGGGGCAAACCACGGCGTTATATAAGTATAGCCACCATACGGATAACTTGAATTTATTTACCGGAAGAACATGTTTGACTCCGTTTACGTCGAATTAGTTCTCTGTATAAGAACGCTTGCACCGGGTCCAGCTCGACTCCACGAGGGAAGTAAACAATCTCGTGGTGTCGAGCTGGAGTCTGAGTAAGGCGCTCACAGCCATAAATTTAAATTAGGCGGAAATATTGGTATCGTGAAGATAAATATAAATAGATGGTTAACATGGGAAACATTCGTGGAAAAACACATATATTCAGAGTTCATAAACTTTACTTCTAGTATGAAGGCAACATCATAGTTTTATAATTATGCTATGTTTCAAGAAATAACACGATCGGCACAGTGAGTCTTTGTGTATAGACCCCTACTTACCCAACCCTTTCTTCTCCCTTAGCCAGAGAGTTATATGTACAATGGCGCTTGCCTCGAGTCCGGCTCGACTCCGCGAGAGTGGCAAACACCCTCAGGGGTTCGAGCTGGAATCGGAGTAAGGAGTTCATTCCCACACATTATGCAGAAATATGGGTATTGTCAAAATACAAAAAAATATATAGAGAGTCAGCGTGGGAAGTATTTGTGGGAAACAACCATACCGGGTATTTTCAGAGCCCATAACCTTTTTTTAACTTAATTTCTAGGATAAAGGAAACATCATTATTTTATATATATTATGTTAATTTATACTTGTGATCAGTAATACCAGCGTGTTTTCATCAAGATATTCTCGTTCGCTTGGGAGAAAGGGATTCTACTGTTGACACCGAGCAGCAGATTGAAGCTTGTATTGTTTAAAAGCATTAGGGTTTTTTTTTTTTGGGGGGGGGGGGGGAGATTAATTTGTTTTGTGAATTCTCTTATGAAACCATGGCCGTATATACCTTTATTTTGTGACACAAACAAATATTTCTGTATCGGCCATACTTAAATCTAATTGCTATCACGCATTACATTGCATTAAGAGCCAACTGTACGAATTGTTTCATAGAAATAACATGATCGGCACAGTGAGTCTTTGTGTATAGCCCCCTACTCACCCAACCTTTTCTTCGCCCTTAGCCAGAGAGTTATATGTGAAATGACGCTTGCCCCGAGTCCGGCTTCATTGTCGAATCAAGTCATGGCCGTTGTGAAGCACCCAATACCTGACTCGTCAATAAGTTAAAATCATGTTGGGGCCTTTGCAAGTACCTTGAAAATGCATGAGAAAAATGTTTTACTCACCATTTCTGTTTCTATTTTTTTGTACATTAAAATGTGATATACTGTTATTGTATATTTGCATGTATGTATACGTATTATATCTTCTCTTTTATTATTAATAAAAAATTTTTAAAAAAAAGAAAAAAGAATGCATCTAACTGATCGGTACGCATCTGAGTGACGTTATGACGTTAATGAAACGCTTCGACACAAAACAGTGTCAAGTAAGCTTTTATTTATATTTATTTATTTAATAATTAAACTTTTTTCAGTTCATGCGTTTTCAGATAAAACGATTGGCTCACACGATTCTGTTTTTTCTTTTCATAACTTAATGAACCGAAAAAAACACAATTAGGTCCGCCCCCAGCCACGCCCCTAAAACACCAGTCTTCGGAGTTGCAACATGGTGTCAAATCAGTAGAAGTTAGAACACTGGCACGTTCTAAATGTGAAAAAGAAAAAGAAATTTATATTACTAATTTATCACCGTGAAATTATTTATAAAATATTTAAATGACCGTGGTGGGTCAATTTTTCTTTTTCTTCACAACTGTATTTATTTGACATTTCAATTTTTACGCACACTGGGTGATCGTCTGCGTTCATTGTTTTACCCAAATCGATTGTAAACACTGGCTGGTCACGACGAATACGGCAATTTTGACATTGAATTCAACCAATTTCATGTCATCTGGCTTTATATCTAACTCCACTTTTACAAACTGTGTTTTTCAGTTCTCGGGAAACGGTCAAAACCAAAATACAATGAAATACTGATGGCCTACTTCCACCTACCACAGAACGTAACTTTTACGTGAAGTGAACAGTTGAATGAAATTTGAAGGAGGCGTGGCTTGTGACGTTTTCTTTGCATTACGTAATTCATTGGTCAATAAAAAATTTAATGACAAAAGTGCATTTGACTTGGAAAGTGTGTCAATTGCTACCTGCATTTCAATAATATGCGCCCTCTTTTATGCCAGAAAAATAATATGTCTACCAGTTTTAGTTTTTAAGTGTTTGTTCGCTGAAGTAGAGGGCGACTAACACTATTTATTTATTTGGGTCGCGAACGTTTAATTATAAGGAATGATCGTTTCTTTTTGTCTATTTCTTGAGTTATGAACCCCAAAAAACAAAGTCCAAACTGTGTAAATGGGCTACGCCCATTTACACAGTTTGGACTTTGTTTTTTGGGGTTCATAACTAAAGAAATGGACAAAAAGAAACGATCATTCCTTAATTGACGACTCTTTCGACAACCAGAGTCACCTCGTTTCACGAGTGGAGGAAGCCGGAGTATCTGGAGAGAACCACCAAGCAACGACGAGCAACTGTCAGGCTCCTCAACATACTAACTCCACACAAGCAGGGTCAGCACTGGTTGAAGACAAGTGCAACGTCGACGTGCAGTACGCCTTAGTACACAATGCCACCGTGCCCCCACGTGGGCAATGGGGGTGAAGTGTCATGCCTAAGGACACAACGCGATTGCCGCAGGTGGGATTCGAACCGAGGACCTCTCGGCCGACAGCACGCACCTCAACCTACTTAAACATATCATCTTCATTAACTTAATTCAAGTTTAATTGTGAAATAAATACAGATCACAACTCGGGTAGATTATAGGTGAGAGGAATCAATGACCCTTGTTCCCTGTATTTCACGCGCGCCTTCGGCGCTCGTGAAACACACGAAAAACTCCAACCCGGGTATTTGATTTTAGTCCCTCCTGTTCCACCCTTGTTGTGTTCTGACTTATCACTCACAGGGCTCGGTCAAGTTCTGCTACGCCTTGCACCGAAACACCACTCGCAGGGTTGACTCTCTTTTTACTAGAGCACCAGCACTATTCAGAGCTTAAGATTATTATACTAACACGATCACCAACACGCCAATTCTCATATGTAATACATTCTCAGACGACAAATCGGTAAATAACTCTTAGACACTCATAGTTCTTGGAAATCGATGTTTCAGCTGCCACTCACTGCTTTTCCGCTCCTAGCGGTTATGCACCACAACTGGCCTTTATGATCCCCAACAGTCATGTCCATACCCTGTTGATGTGTTGTCTAACAGGACAATTCAAGTTCACTTGTGGTGGTATCAGACATAATAGTTCAGACAAACAGTCAAGTTTTCATTCGTAAACATTTCGTCATGTACACACGGGGTAGAACTTAAAACACACTTAAAACACAAACCGGAAACTGGGATTGATTGAGAATCATAAAACGGGTCAGAACATTACTTTGTCAACATCCCCTTTTCTAAGAAAAAAAACTTCAGACTGTTATCTTTCAAATTTGCAACAAAAAATACTTTTAAAAAAACACTTGCTCAAATGTAACTATTAAAGAAAATGAATATTGGTCATCCTGACTTAAAATTGGTAAAATTAAAACCCATTAAAAAAGAAGTACAAAAGGAAAACTAGTATCGCTCAAAATCTTTCAAGTATGCTGGTTCTTTTACAGAACGCTTGGGACGGGAGTAACTTTCCACTGGGACTTGGGTCACACTTTGATTGGCCTGAGAAAGATCTATGGGTTTGTCTTGAGGTGACTCAGTATTATCACTGACATTTTTTATACATGTATCTTTGTTTACAGTACTTGCACTGTGATTTTGAACTGTCTCATTGTTGGATACATCACGCACTGGTGAGTGGTCATGGATGTGCGCATCAATTTTTGTTGATCTAATGTGGAATTGATTTATGCGGTAACATGCACCTTGCTGGTTTTGAACGATGTAAGTACGGTTTGAGAGTTTTTCGATAACTTTTTCAGGTTTCAATGTTTTTTCCGTCAGTGTTCAAAATATACATTCTGGCCAACACTGAGTTCAGGCATGTCACAGGCTTTACGATCGTACTGTTTCTTTACACTCAACTTTCTTGATTCTCGCTGTCTTTTAACAAATGGTTTGGCTTTTCTGTGAAAACTTGGAAGAAAAAAAAAGGTGTATGTCCTCCAAATAGCATTTCAACTGGACTAACACCTTATCTTGGTGTATTTATTTGTTCAAGTAGTGCTTCGTTTTGGTCACCTCCATCTTTCAGAGTTTTGATCATTAAGTTTCTGATTATTTTCACAGCAGCTTCAGCTTTTCCATTCGCCTGTTGTTGACCAGGAGAAGAAAACACATGTTGAATTGCCCCTTTTTCTGTAAAGAGTTTAAATTCTTGAGATGAAAATTGTGGGCCTCCATCAGAAATAAGTTGTGTTGGAATCCCATATTTAGCAAAATGTTTCTTTAAAATAGATATTACTTTTGTACTGGTGGTGCTCACAAGCTGATCAACTTCAATAAAACTACTAAAATAATCAACTGTCACTTATTAGTTCCGTCCCTCTATTTCAAATAAATCAACACCTATCTTCTTCCAAGGTGGTGAACCATCATCATGCAATGCAAAGTTTCTCGTTGATTGCGTGGTTTTCGTTCTTGACATGTTTCACAATATTCAGCTAACTGTTTGATCTTTTTTGCCATTCCCGACCAAACACAGTACCTCTTGCCCGTCTCTTCATACTATCAAAACCAAAATGGGCACTATGTAATCTATTCTTAATGTCTTTTCTTAGTTCTATTGGTATTAGAATTGCTTCACCTTTAAGAATAATTCCATCGTGATGACTTAGAGTATCTTTCATGTCAAAGAATGGCTTGACCACAGAGGGAATGTTTTATTTCTGGTGTGACCATCCCGGAATGATAATGTTCATTAATACTTGTTGATCTAGATCTTTTGAAGTAGCATTTTTCACTTCTTGTTTTCTTGCATCTGGAATTCCTTCCAATGTTGTAACACTCATTATTCGGGGACGAGCTACAGTTTTTTAAGATTCACAATCAGATTCGTGGTGAGCTCGACTCAGAGTATCAGCTATTGTAAGATTTTCACCCCGCACAAAAAACAAAATCAAAGTCATATCTGTAAAATTTCATCATAATATCCTGTAATCTTCTTGGTGGATGACTTAATGGTTTGCTTAAAATGGCTTTCAAAGGTTTGTGATCATTTTCTATCAGAACCCTTTGCCCATATGTGCACTGATCAAATCGTTCAAGTCCATACAGTACGGCAATGCTTCCTTTTCTATCTGGGCCCAATTTTTCTCAGCAGGTCTAAGAGCTCTGGAAATAAACTCAACAGGCTTTCCATCCTGCATTTTGACAGCTCCTATGCCATGTTTACTACTGTCCACCTGTAGTTTAACTTCTTTGGCAGGATCAAAATAAGCAAGAACTGGTGTTTTGATAAGATGTCTTTTCATGTTCTCAAATGCTGAAACGCACTCATCTGACCAGTTCCACTTTATATTTTTACGTGTCGGTTCACGAATTGGTTCAACAGCGCTTGCAAGATCTGGTAAAAAATTGGCCATGTATTGTACCTTACCACAAAATCGTTTTACTCCAGAAACACCATTTGGTGAAGGCATATTTAATATTGCTTCTACTTTTGTTTGATCAACTTCAATTCCTTTACTGGTTATTTTGTGTCCATGAAAATTAATTTATGTTAAACCTTCAACAATTTTGTCTGCATTGAGAATGATATTGTGTTCTCGACAACGTGTGTAAAGATTCTGAAGTGCCAGCTCATTGTACTGTTTTGCTTCTAATTCAGTGTTGCCACACCCAGCAACTATTATACCATCAGAGATGGTGAATATGTTTTTCAAGTCACCTATTGCTTCTTGTGGTTTTCGTTGATATATTTCACTTGACACGTTCAAACCAAACGGTAATCTCAGCCAACGGTAACCGTCCAAATGGAGTGATCATTGTTGTCAAATCACTTAACTGTTTGTCAGGTTTCACATGCCAGTATGCTTCTTTAACTCCTTACATGGTGCTGGCGGATATTCCTGCCCAGAACAGTTTTTCTGTTGCCTAAGAAATAAGTACGATTTGGGCACATTTAATCAAATTTACCCCTGTAATGGATTTTTTTCAACATTGATTTCTCGAGTTAAATGTAGATGAATTTTTCATCAAATCTAGTCATGGCTGCTGTGAAGCAGCCATGACTAGATTTGATGAAAGATATCTTGAAAATACTCAGCAGGTTAAGAGTTAATATCTAATTTACTGAAGACTTTAGCATTGTTAAGTTTAGGAAGAATATTACTCAATGTAGACAGTTTGTAGTGATCACGCATTAAAGCACACTTCAAAGGTTGTGGGTCTATACGTATGCGACGCATTCCGTTTGTTTTTCTGACAACTGTCATCTGACTGACCCATCGTGTTGGTTCAATCACAGCTATCAAGACACCTCTGTCTACCAGTTTATCAGTTTCATGTTTTACATCATCCTGTAATACAAAACCAGTTTTCTACAAGGTAGTGTTCTTGGTACAACATCAGAATCTACACGTAAGCATATTTCACCAAGGTCACCAGGTTGCTGTTCTGATTGTGTTGCACGTATAAATCGATCATCATGGATTGTCATCAATTTCATGTTTTGGATTGTCTTCAATCCAAGAATACACATGTGTCCATTATTAACCACAATAAATTTAGCATCAGTTTCTTCTCCTGTGCAATTATTTGAAATTTGTTTCACCTGAAGGGTTGACATTAGTTTTATTCCACATGCGCAAACGTGTGCGAGTTGGTATAACTTGATCTTTCCGAGCAAATTTCTGACAAATTATGTTAACATCTGCGGCACTGTCTAACTGAAATCGAACATTACACCCATATACTTCCGTGACAGCGGAAATAAAAAAAATCGGGCTTGTTTCTATTGCAGCTAACCAACAGTCATCATCATCAGAATAATGTACATTTGTATTTCCACTATCAGATGTAACACAATGTTTCTATCTTTTTACACTTAGTTTTAAAATGGTTTCGCCCCTGGCAGTGGTCACATGTTTTTCCACATACAGGACATTTAACTTTTGAAAATTCATTTCTGAAACCACAAAAATTACGCTCTTTGGTATTTGTATTTGCTGACATTTTCGAAAATTGTTGATACGATTCCTTCTCTAGGGTATCAGAACTTGTGTGATGATCTGAATTATTTGTTCTTTTCTTTTCATTCGTCTGAGAATTGTGATGGCGAGTCACTCGGTGTACTTCCTGAACAGTCGAGTGGGTATCTCGAATTTCCTGAACATGTTTATTCGATTGTTCATACGTTCGACAAATGTATTATTGCCTGGTATCAGGCAATAATAATTCAGACATACAGTCGAGCTTTTATCATCATGTTCACCTGGGGTAGAACTTAAAACACAAACCGGAAACAGATTGATTGAGAATCATAAAACGCGTCAAAACATTACTTTGTCAACATACCCTACGCTGCCGCGGGGGGGGGGGGGGGGGGTAATAAATTCTCACGGGCATTTTCTCACCCTCTCGGTTCATCAGGGATTCAAAGGGCGGTGACCCCAGCTTCCATTCGTTACGATCCTTTATATTAGAAGTTGACAAATTAGAAGACTGACTGATGTTTGGAATGTTTGGAGTACTATGCTCCCCAACAAACAGACGAGCATTCAATTAATTGTTTCATGTAGCCTTATGTTGGTGCCACTTTGGCGTTTTAACCCTTTACCCAACATAACGACCAAAACCGGCCAGCGCTATTCTCAAAAATCGCCAATTAATTTTCATTACTTTTTGTCTCCAAAGCATAGGTTATGACCCCTCTTTGGATCGAGCTCATCGAGCTCGTTCCAACGAGGGGGTCATAACCTATGTTTTTGAGACAAAAAATGAAAAAAATTAGTTATTCAAGAATTTTTTTTACAAGTGTCGTCTGCTATTCATGTTAGGTAAAGGGTTAATAACATTATTGGGTGTGTATTTTTCGACCTGTGCTGCTATTTCCATTGCGCGTCAGGGTGATATATACCCTTTCAATTTCATATGACCAGTCAACAGCCCGTTCCTTCATTACTTAGCAAAGACAAATATATTGTTATTTTTAATAATCATTAATCCTGACATGGCTAACAAGTTTAAATCGAGCGTCACACATTATAATTTTCACGCTATTGTCAATCTCCACCAATTACCTTTACGAAACGTGACTATTTCACGCCGATAACACTCAACCAGTTCTGTCTGGTCTTAGACTGCAGACAGCTGACAAATTACTTTTCTGATGGGTGAAGTCAGAACTTAAGCCATTATTGAATACCGAAACTGTCTGAATTTTAATATTTTCCTACATTCCCCATTTATAAGGTCTTGTTGAGGCTTGATAACAGTTGAAGGTTCCATTTTCATGAAAGAAGTGACGGATCTCCGTTTTGGTAGCCGCTGAGGGCCAGGGGAATTGTCCTGAATCCCCGCAAGTCTGCAACCTGTACTTATCTGTTGCTTATCGGTGATTTCTAGTCAAGTCTTGGCTACTTGAACAGGCAGCCACGACTTGACTAGGAATCACAGCTCAGGTGATTTATCTACCGTCAGCAGGGCCTCCTAATTATGACATGTTAATGGAACAGTCATGTTCTGAGATCGCAAAATCCTGATATAGGCCTCTGAAGGTAAAGATGTGTTTCGAACAAGTGACAAAATTACCGTAGATATGGTTTATGTTGACAAAGAATGCCAACGTTCACTAGCAGTGTCATTTGCGGCACTAGAATGATACAAGAACAACTTATTCAGTATTTTTCAGAAGTCAATTCCCCTTTGGTATTATCAGCAAACCTCAGTCAAGTCAGATACATAAAAATACCGGAACCGATACCGAACTCAAAATTCCAATACCACCCATCTCAAGTTTCAAGCCACCAGTGTAATTCTGTAGGGCTGTCACGATTAATCGATTGTCGATCGGTCACGCCGAAATCGATTAGTATTTTTCGTTATCGAAGAATCGGTAAATTTTACTCCGTTCTAGACGTTTAATAATTAAAAAAAAACTGGATGAAAAAACTATTATTTCTAAAGGTAAAAGGTCAAGAGCGTCGACGTTAACCCTTTACCTAACGTAACGGCCAAAACCGGACAGCGCTATTCTCAAAAATCGCCAATTAATTTTCATTATTTTTTTCATTTTTTGTCTCAAAAACATAGGTTATGACCCCTCGTTGGAACGAGCTCGTCGAGCTCGTTCCAACGAGGGGTCATAACCTATGTTTTTGAGACAAAAAATGAAAAAAATTAGTTATTCAGGAATTATTTTTGCAAGTGTCGTCTGCTTTTCAGGTTAAGTAAAGGGTTAAACCCCAAGAAGCCGTAAGAAGCATTTGTCTTTTAGGTACATCCAAAGCTTTGATGTTCTGAACTTTTGAACCGTCAGTGTAATAATCAAGACCGGTCGCCAGTTGCGAACATGCAAAGTTCGCAATTGACAACCGATCTTGATTATTAAACTTACGGCTCTAAAGTTCAGAACATCAAATCTTTAAATGTACCTAAAAGAGGATCGTATTCGTTGTTTACTAAAGGTAGGTCAACTGACTTGAACTTCATTTTTAACGACTTCAAAAAGAGGGAGAGAATGGGGGTCATCTAGGTACGATTAATCGATTATTATCGATTATTTCCGATGATCAATCGATTTCTAAATTCAAAAATCGTGACAGCCCTATAATTCTGTAAAGAACTCGACACTGTTATGGCCTGGAACTAGTCTATCCCTTAAATAGTCCATCTCCTATGTTTAGATTCAATCGTCTGGAATAGTGCAGTTGGTTAGTAAAGACAACCTATGGTTCACATTTTCGACCAACTGACATATTCAAGAAGACTGAAACTAAAAACAAAACAATAAACATTAATTGTATTTGAATTAGTGCTATAGATATGTTGCCCAACCGTGACTTGATTTGGTCGAGTGTCTGATGACATTACCATTAGAAATGAAGACGTATCACAGCCGCAGTGTTATGATTACTCCCCGTAGTTCCATTAATTGCACTAATAACTTGACGTTTTCAAGATGAATTAAATACTTATTGGTTGGAATATCTATAACTGGACAACGAAAGAACATCTGTAAATATATGTGAGTAAAGGGACATCACATTTCATCAAGGGTAGTCGGTATGCAAATTTACTCGAGAGTGGGGAAACAAACCGCCCATAACAGCGTCGAATTCTGTTGAAAAATCAGATCGGTAGTCTGAGAGCTTGGTGTAAAATATCCATCCTCCGCATCTTCCAGTTCCCCTGGCTAAAGGTTTTCTCATCCATTTTCTCCTCTACCAAATTCACCTTATATTTGTTTAAAAAATAAGAATCTTATCTTTAGATACTTCCAAATCAAGAACTCGCTCGCTTTACTCAGACAATAACATCATCCGTCAGTTAATGCTGTTTTGAATAATTCGATTCCAATGACTTGATCACACCTATTCCAAACAAGAATGATACCTTCAAGAAACAAGAGGCCCCAGGGGACCTGAGGGCGCTCACCTGACATGATAGCCTAAATATCAACCCAGGGAATTGATTTCAACAAGTTGCATCTGCCCCTCCTAAGAAAAGCTTATACCAAATATCCAAAGATTCTGACCAGTGGATCTAAAAAAAAAGATTTTTAAAGAATATCCCACATATTGAACTAAGTAATAATTCGGGCTCCCATAGGTAGCCCAAATATGAACCCAGGGACATGGCTTGAACAAACTTGAATCTCACCTCCAGTGGGATGCTGTATACCAAATATCAAAAGATTCTGATGGTGGATGTGAAAAAGAAGATTTTTAAAGAATTTTCCTCATATTAAACTAACTTATAATTCGGGCTCCCACAGGAATCCCAAATATGAGTCCAGGGACTTGGCTTTAACAAATTTGAATCTCATCCGTAAGGATTCTGCACACTAAATATCAAAACATTCCGACTGCTGGATCTGAAGAAGAAGATTTTTTAAGAACATTCCTCATTTTGAACTAAGTTACAATTGGAGCTCCCACAGTGAGCCCAAATATGGACTTAGGGACATGGCTTGAACAAACTTGAATCTCACCCCCTAAGGATGCTGCATACCAAATATCAAAACATTCCGACTGCTGGATCTGAGGAAGAAGATTTTTAAAGAAAATTCCTCATTTTGAACTAAGTTATAATTCGGGCCCCCACACTGAGTCCAAATATGAACCCAGGGACTTGGCTTGAACAAACTTGAATCTCATCCCCCTAAGCATGCTGCGTACCAAATATCAAAAGATTCTGATTGGTACATCTGAAGAAGAAGATTTTTAAAGAATTTTCCTCATACTGCACTAATTTAAACATTTGGGCTCCCATAGAGAGCCCAAATATGGACCCAGGGATTTGATTTCAATAAACACGTGAAACAATCTTCCAAATATGTTATATGTGAATTTTTTGTTTTGGAGCAGGTGTTTGGGAGAAAAGTAGTCTTAAATGTTTTTCTCATTGCCCACAGTGTTAAAAAAAATGCTGACTCGACCCTTTTTGAAAGTCTCCAAAAAGTACCCCATGATAACACCGATAGCAATTTTTTGGACTATTCCATTCTGTTGGTCCTAAGGAAGCTTCACACCAAATAAGAATTTTCAGTGCCGTGTAGTCTTGGAGATATGGGCGTTTTAATTTTTTTTTTTTTAGCTCCTGCGGTTCCCATGGGGCGACGGGAAAAAAAAACTTGGGCATAAATTAAGTACTTATGACCCAATAAGCCCTCATATCAAATTTGGTTCAAATCTGCCACTCGATTTGGAAAAGAGAAATTTTGGGCGGGGAGAAAATTCTTGACCCTCCCATAACGAAGGCAAATATAGCTCCTCTCGAACTTCTCTTGAACAAATCTGAATCTACACCTCAAAAGGAAGCTGCACACCAAATATCAAGTCTCTGCTACTGCTGGTTCATGAGAAGAGGATTTTTAAAGATTTAAGTACACTTTTTGGGCGTGGCCATACCGAGGGGCGAGGCAACTTGATTTGAACAAAATCAAATTGCGATGTCATAACAAACTATTACCTCAAATATCAATTAAATTAGTTCAGCGGTATGGGAGGAGAAGATGCAAACACCATGTTCACGGACGAAGGACGGTGAGTGATCACTACAGCTCTCCTGACTGAAAGTCAGGTGAGCTAAAAAGTACCATCTATGTATAATCTTTATCAGACAAGTGGGACAACATTACAAAAAAACCCGTGTCTCTTATCAAATGGTTTTAAAGCTATCTTTAATATCTGTGTTCGTTATAAGGCATAACGGTAAGAGAGAGGAAACACATCCACTTCTCCACTCAGTTGAAAGTATTATAGCTCAGTTGAAAGTATTATAGCTCAGTTGAAAGTATTATAGCTCAGTTGAAAGTATTCTTACTAAGTTGAAAGTATTATTTCTAAGCATGCAATCATCTGCAAGCGCATGGCTTTTATCTCGTACACCAGTTTTTTAAAAATCATTTCCAGGTACCGAGCTGACACCCCGTAAAATTTCACTGGCAGAAGACTGGAATTTATTGAACATATGAGATAAGGAAGATCGGTGACGTACCAGTGGTATCTAGTCAAGTGCCGCCTACTAATTATTCAGGTAGACGGTGCTTAACCCTTTACCCAACGTAACGACAAAAACCGGACAACGCTATTCTAAAAAATCTCCAATTAATTTTCATTATTTTCTAATTTTTTTGTCTCAAAAACATAGGTGATGACCCCTCGTTGGAACGAGCTCGTCGAGCTTGTTCCAACGAGGGTCATAACCTATGTTTTTCAGACAAAAAATGAAAAACATTAGTTATTCAAGAATTTTTTTTTGTAAGTGTCGTCTGTTTTTCATGTTAGGTAAAGGGTTAAATAGAAACATCTACTACGATTACACAACATTTCCTGCTCACTCTATTATCCAAATCGTCAGTCTCCCGACACGTGATGTGTAACGTGCCCTGTAATTGTTCGAATTTCGAATAAATTCTCGAATCGACCTACCTTGGCCTCCCCTGGAGAAATGGTGAAAAGGTATGCACCAAATGGCGCTACTTTGAGGCTGGAATGAGCGTCAAGCTTGTATGTCATTTCATTAATTGACGCCCCATGCAGCTTGTATATAATTCAGGATTTTAAGGAACTCGTGGGGAATTTGGATAGCCAAGGCTCCCTATACCACCCCCTCCATGGCTACGCCACTGGACGTGCGCAAGCCAGAAAATCAGCAGACTGTCATCTGCAAAATGAGGTCCCCAGAGGGTGAATTTAGTGATGCTACCCTATTACTTAATTTATCATCTGTGAACCTCGATCTGAATCAAGGTCACAAAACTAAACAGAAAGAGATACCCAGAGGATAAATTGGCCCACTGTATGGGATAGCATCATCAAATTCACCCTCTGGGGACCTTATTTTGCAAATGTCAGACAGCTTATTTTCAGGCCTGGGCGTGCGTGTTGCAGCTTCAGTAAGATTAAATGAAGTAGTTTTCCGTTCTTCGCCATTTCCCGCGAGAGCAGACACTGGGGCGTTTTATTGCACCGCAGAAAATTCCAATTGAACACAAAAACATATTTTGTAAAGATGATCATGCAATTTTCAATTCCCAGAGGCCTGGAGACGATGACGCCAGGTCTGGGGATACATCGGCATAGCACACGCAGGCAAACAACTCATTAACCCTTCACCAAGCATGACTTACAGACAACTCTTACAAAAAATTCTCGAACAACAAAGGGGACGCGACAATCGTTACTTATTCCCAATTCCTTATTTGACATTCGTTATTAACCGATAAAATCGGTTTATAACGAATGTCGAATACGGAACTGAGAATAAGTAACAGTTGTCACGTCCGTAATGACTGAAACGTTTCATTTTTGGTCTCAAAAGCACAGCTTATGACTTCTCATCAGGACGAGCTGGGAGAGAGAGAGAGAGAGAGAGAGAGAGAGAGAGAGAGAGAGAATGATTGATTAGTCCACTACAACTATCTATACCATTATATTTCATAATTTCACGCTATAATACCACCACCGTAGAATCGGTTGGGAGGGGTTACACTCCAGAATTGATAGGGTTCTTATCTTTCCATATGCAACTACTTTTTGCAAGTTTGGTTAACTAATGTTATCACCAAAAAACAAAAAGTGTTGTTATTAGTAACAGTGGCCTTGATCTTCTCATGACATGCCTGGAAATCAAAAGGTTTCTTTTCCTTTCGTTGGAGTACCTGATGTGTACACTCGGTGCGCATGGCTGAGTAGAAGCTAGCACACTGGTCTGTTCACGTTGGCGATAATTATCAGTCGTCAGACAGAATGGAGGAGACTGAGCCTTTTGGACAACCATTTCTTAATTTTTTTCCAAGTGAAGGAGAACCTTCGTTCCATATGGGGGAAGGGATCGATGTCATGAAGTTTCCAACAGAAATAGACGGTGCAATGTTTCATCGCATGTCAACTATGAGACGCGATGATGCTTTACACTGCTAGCTTTTGTTGGAAATGGTATGGTATCGATCAACTGACAGACGAAAAAAAAAATGAACTTATGCCAGTGGGTAAAACGTTGACATCAGAAACAAGGGTAATCGCTCAGTTTTCAAGGGAGATAACAATAATCAAGTACGTGCAGAATTTGACCGTGCCCAATGGTATCAGCAGAATTTAATATTTTCAATAAAATATATACTATGCTATCAACACTATAGTGTAGTATAATATATATATCATTGAATACATTAAATTTACCTAATACGGCGAGTGGCTGTGACAAAGACTTCAGAGAAATGGGTGTCCGAAATTAGGGGCTCGCAGTTGCAATAACAGGCAAATGAACGGAAATTTCCATCGACAGAACGCAGAACAATGAGGAATACAGAGAGGGATATATTAGTGGGACGAGCTTCTATTTGATTTGAAACGCTGGTTATCTCTTAAACCTTTGAACTCTGGTGGTATCTTCCATGTCAGTTTAATGGCAGCAATTAGAAGAGTCCATATTCATTATTTGGGGTAGACCAATCGATATTTTCAACGTGCAGCCTCGGTGCTGCACGTTGAAAATATGGATTGGTCTACACATTTACTGAACAGCCATCCTATTTAATGACGTCATGACGTATCATGTTCCTGGTCGGAAAAGCGGCCTTTCGGGTTCAAAGGGTTAAACCTTCTGCTTTGTATAGATCTAGCTTAATATGCGCCCATGTTCTCTGTAATTCGGATTCGAATTCATCAGCCGTCAAATAATTACATTAGTTAAATTAATGTTATTTGCTAAATGGAGGGTTTCCTCCATATGACCCGTGGTTGGAATATCTGATCAAGCAATTCTAAACACGATAGAACGGTTGTTGAATGAATGAATCGATGCCGTGAACACGAGAGTTTAATAAGATCTTTATATGAAAGACGCGCGAGAACTCATGTGAGCCTTATTCCTATACCAATAACCAACGGAGAACACGTTTTGTGAAAGCACAATTTATTTATTTATTCATTGGTGTTTAAGGTCACATATTTTTGCACAATGGCTAATCATGACCGCAACATGAGTATCAACTCAAGACCAGGGATGAGCGTTAATAAGCCATGTTGCCCATTTTAGAGAGGGTTTGCACCTCCCAAGCATTGCTGACTGGGTCCTATTTCACCAGTAAAACAGAGCCTGTTTACTGCAGAGAGCAGGTACTGCTTCACTTCCCGGGGTTCCCACGGGGAAGTGAAAGCACAAGCGCGCGAGAAAATACCCATGAAACACTCTTATTTTGTGCATATATCATACAATCTCTTCGGAGTAGAACATAGGCAAGAAACATTCTGCAAACAAAGTTGAATCTCCCTCACTAAAACAAGGTAAATACCACATCTCAAAGCATTGTGACTGATGATTCACGAGAAATTAGTTCAAAATAATTTCAAGTTCTATTGGACAGGGTTTCAGACTTTCGGGGTTGACATCTTCCTTCAAAAACACTTGAAAAGGCGCCCCTCTCTCATACCCCCCCCCCCCCCCCCCCCCCCCCCAAAAAAAAGAGATCGTTTTTTTTTGGACGAATCGACTCTGTACGAAACTCGACTTGGACAAAACGCCGAAGTGATTTTGAGATGAACTGCCCCAGCACCATCTCTAAGTATTGTCAGTGGTGTTTCTCAAAAATTCTTTTCAAGCTTATTGGACAAGGGGGAGAGGTAGCTACACTTTGAGGGTTAAGATTTCCATTCGAAAAAAAAACTTGGAAAACTACCCCACTCCCTCCACACAAAATTAACAAAGCATAATGCTTAACCCTTTACCAAACATGAAAAGCAGACGACACTTGCAAAAAAAATTCTTGAATGACTATTTTTTTTTTCATTTTTTGTCTCAAAAACATAGGTTATGACCCCTCGTTGGAACGAGCTCAACGAGGGGTCATAACCTATGTTTTTGAGACAAAAAAATGAAAAAATAATGAAAATTAATTGGCGATTTTTGAGAATAGCGCTGGCCGGTTTTGGCCGTTACGTTAGGTAAAGGATTAAATGTAGGCTACAGACATATCGATTTTCTGAGGCTGAGGATAAAAAAACAGTAGCGAAGTGCACTGTAAAAGCCCAAAGAGGCTGAGGTAAGAAAAACAGTTGAAAAAATTCATAAATCTCTCAAGTTTTATACATGCCAGCCCAAGCCCAGGTAAAAGATGTGGGGAGTCGATCAACTGAAAAAAAAACAGTAGCAAAAAAAATCACTGAAGAAAAAAAAACTATAAATCTACCAAGTTTTATAATTACCAGTCCCAAGCTCGGGTAAATGATGAGGGGAGTTGATAATTTAAAACATGAGACCCCAGGAGGCCTGAGGGCGCTCACCTGACAAGGTAGACTAAATATCAACCCAGGGAATTGATTTCAACAAGTTGCATCTGCCCCACCCCCCCCCCCAAGAAAAGCTTACACCAAATATCCAAAGGGAGCCCAAATATGAACCCATGGACCTGGCTTTAACAAACTTGAATCTCACCCCCCCCCCCCCCCCCCCTAAGGATGCTGCACACCAAATATCAAAACATTCCGACTGCTGGATCTGAAGAAGAAAATTTTGAAGAAAATTCGTCAATTTGAACTAAGTTACAGTTCGAGCTCCCACAGTGAACCCAAATATGGACCTAGGGCCATGGCCTGAACAAACTTGAATCTTACCCCACTAAGGATGCCGCATACTAAATATCAAAATAATTCATTTGCTGGGTCTGAAGAAGAAGATTTTTAAAGAAAATCCCTCATTTTGAACTAAGTTATCATTCGGGCTCCCACAGTGAGCCCAAATATGAACCCATTGACTTGACTTGAACAAACTTGAATCCCCCCCCCCCCCCCCCCCAAGGATGCTGCATACCAAATATCAAAACATTCCAACTGCTGGATCTGAAGAAGAAGATTTTTAAAGAAAATTCCTCATTTTGAACTAAGTTATAATTCGGGCTCCCACAGTGAGCCCAAATATGAACCCAGGGACTTGGATTGAACTAACTTGAACCTCACCCCCCACCCCCTAAGCATGCTGCCCATAGAGAGCCCAAATATGGACCCAGGGATTTGATTTCAATAAACATGTGAAACAATCTTTCAAAGATGTTATATGTGAAATCTGAAAGCTTTTGGAGCAGTGGTTTGGGAGAAAAGTAGTCTTAAATGTTTTTCCCATTACCACAGTGTTAAAAAATGCCGACTCAGTACTTTTTCAAAGTCCCAAAAAAGTATCCCATGATAAAACCGATAGCAATTTTTTTTTACCATTCCATTCTGTTGGTCCTAAGGAAGCTTCACACCAAATAAGAATTCTCAGTGCCGTGTAGTTTTGGAGATATGGGCATTTTAATTTTTTTCTATTTTTAACTCCTGCGGTTCCCATGGGGCGACGGGAAAAAATGGGCATAAATAGAGTACTTATGACCCAATAAGCCCTCATATCAAATTTGGTTCAAATCTGCCTCTCGGTTGGAAAACAGAAATTTTGGGCGGGGCGAAAATTATTGCCCCTCCCATAACGAAGGCAAATATAGCTCTTCGAACTTCTCTTGAGTCTACACCTCAAAAGGAAGCTGCACACCAAATATCAAGTCTCTGCTACTGCTGGTTCATGAGAAGAAGATTTTTTAAGATTTAATCACAAATCTTAAAAAACAAAATCAAATTGCGATGTCATAACAAACTATTATCTCAAATATCAATTAAATTGGTTCAGCAGTTCGGGAGGAGAAGACGCAAACACCATGTTCACGGACGACGGACGACGGACGGTGAGTGATCACTTTAGCTTTCCTGACTGAAAGTCAGGTGAGCTAAAAAACAGTAGCACAATTCACTGTAGAAACAAGAGGCCACAAGGGGCCTTAATCGCTCACCTGACAAAGTGGTTCAAAGAACTATTTTGGATCATATTCAGTTAGTCATGGTTCATCAACTCTAGGAATGAAGTCATGAAATTATTCATAACTCTAGTGTCCATGTCAGAGGATTATTATCCTGGGTCTTCCTGACTGCGTCCATTTCTATCAGCTGTAGACTAGCACTGCCAAATTCCCAAGGGTTTTTATGTCACTGCCCCCGATCAAATAGAGCATGAATATTAACCCAGGGACCCAATTTGAACAAACTTAAATCACACACACACCCTAACACCCCCCCCCCCCCCCCCGCCTCAGATGCTGTATACCAAATATGAAAGCATTCGGATGGTGGATCTCAAGATTTTCAATGAAATTTCATCATACTGCACTAAGTCAAATTCAGGTTCTCATAGGGAGCCCAAATATTAACCCAGGGACGCAATTCGAACAAACTTGAATCTGCTTGTTTTGAACAAACTTGAATCTGACCACCCCCCCCCCCCCCCACCCCACCCCACTAGAGATATTATATACCAAATATCAAAAGATTCTAACTGATGGATCAAGAGAAGAACATTTTTAAAGAAATTCGTTCATATTGCCTTTTTTCCTCCGCCCAATTGACCCCCGGGGGTGGGGGGGGGGGGTGCACAAAATCACTCTAAATCGTTCAAAATATATTTTGCAGCCAAACATTTTGTTACATCTAACTGCCCCCACCCGCCGGCAAGGAAGGGAGGGGAGGACATAGGGTAAAAACATTTTTGCATAAAACCACTCTAATTCATTTTGGAAATCGATTTTGAAAAACAATCGAAAAAAGGTTTTCCGAATTTTGGTCCAAAATTACCAAGTCGGAACCGGTCCCAAAATTTTCAGGCTATAAAAAAAAATATTTTCGTCTCAAAATTGAACAACACGCATAAAGAATCCCCCCAAAAATTTATGAATTTTTGTCCAAAATTTTGGAGTCCGAACGGGACCCAAAATTTTCAGACAAATTTTTTTTTTCGTCCCAAAATTGAACAAAATACATAAAAAACGATTTTTTCCCAAAATTTTCTTCCAAAATTTCCAAGTCTGAACAGGGCCCAAAATTTTCAGGCTAAAAAATAAATTTGTTTTCGTCTCAAAACTGAACACAAGATGTCCCAGGGGGCCTAAGGGCGCTCACCTGACATGGTAGACTAAATATCAACCCAGGGAATTGATTTCAACAAGTTGCATCTGCC
Source organism: Pictodentalium vernedei (assembly GCA_031216915.1). NCBI lineage: Eukaryota > Metazoa > Mollusca > Scaphopoda > Dentaliida > Dentaliidae > Pictodentalium > Pictodentalium vernedei. The sequence goes on along the minus strand of CM062297.1, from coordinate 677,712,631 downwards.
CCTCCTAAGAAAAGCTTATACCAAATATCCAAAGATTCTGACCATGGGATCTAAAAAAAAAAGATTTTTAAAGAATATTCCTCATATTGAACTAAGTAATAATTCGGGCTCCCACAGGGAGCCCGGATATGAACCCAGAGACTTGGTTTGAACAAACTTGAATCTCACCTCCAGTGGAATGCTGAATACCAAATATCAAAAGATTCTGACTGGTGGATGTGAAGAAGAAGATTTTTGAAGAATATTCCTCATATTGAACTAAGTTATAATTCTGGCTCCCACGGGGAGACCAAATATCAACCTAGGGATTTGGCTTAAACAAACTTGAATCTCATCCCCATAAGGATGCTGCATACCCAATATCAAAACATTCTGACTGCTGGATCTGAAGAAGAACTTTTCAAAGAAAATTCCTCATTTTGAACTTAGTAATAATTCAGGCTCCCACAGTGAGCCCAAATATGAACCCAGGGACTTGGCTTGAACAAACTTGAATCCCCCCCCCCCCCCCCCCACCCTAAGCATACTACATACCAAATATCAAAAGATTCTGATTGGTAGATCTGAAGAAGATTTTTAAAGAATAATCCTCATACTGCACTAATTTAAACATTTGGGCTCCCATGGAGAGCCCAAATATGGACCAAGGGATTTGCTTGCAATAAACATGTGAAACAATCTTCCAAAGATGTTATATGTGACATTTGAAAGCTTTTGGAGCAGTAGTTTGGGAGAAAAGTAGTCTTAAATGTTTTTCTCATTACCCAGAGTGTTAAAAAATGCTGACTCAATACTTTTTCAAAGTCCCAAAAAAGTACCCCATGATAAAACCGCCGGCAATTTTTTTTTACCATTCCATTCTGTTGGTCCTAAGGAAGCTTCACACCAAATAAGAATTCTCAGTGCAGTGTAGTTTTGGAGATGTGGGCGTTTTAATTTTTTTTTTATTTTTAGCTCTGCGGTTCCCATGGGGCAACAGGAAAAGAATTGGGCATAAATTAAGTACTTATGACCCAATAAGCCCTCATATCAAATTTGGTTCAAATCTTCCTCTCGGTTTGGAAAATAGAAATTTTGGGCGGGGCGAATATTCTTGCCCCTCCCATAACGAAGGCAAATACAGCTCTTCGAACTTCTCTTGAACAAATCTTAGTCTACACCTCAAAAGGAAGCTGCACACCAAATATCAAGTCTCTGCTACTGCTGGTTCATGAGAAGAAGATTTTTTAAGATTTAATCAAACTTTCTGGGCGTGGCCCTACCGAGGGGCGAGCCAACTTGCTTTACACAAAATCAAATTGCGATGTTATAACAAACTATTATCTCAAATATCAATTAAATTGGTTCAGCGGTTTGGGAGGAGACGACGCAAACACCATGTTCACGGACGACGGATAGTGGTCACTATAGCTCTCCGGACTGAAAGTCAGGTGAGCTAAAAACGCATAAAAGATCGATAAATTTTTTTTAACAACCTGGTCCAAAATTTCTAAGTCCGAACCAGACCCAAAATTCTTAACCAAAGGACCCGATTTGAACAAACTTGAATCTGACCCCCCCCCCCCCCCCCCCCTCCCAGAGATGATGTATACCAAATGTTAAAGGATTCTGACTGGTGGATCTGAAGAAGAAGATTCTGAAAGAAATTTCCTCATATTGCAGTAAGTTAAAATTCGGGCCCCAAGAGATATCGTATACTAAATATGAGAGGATTCTTACTGGTGAATCTGAAGAAGATTTTTAAAAAATATTCCACGTATTGCACAAAGTTAAAATATGGGCTCCAATAGGGAGCCCAAATATTAACCCAGGGACTCGATTTGAACAAACATGAATCTGCCCCCCCCTCCCCCGCCCCCCCCCCCCCCCCCCTAGAAATGCTGTATACCAAATATGAAAAGATTCTGACCCGGGATCTGAAGAAGAAAATTTTGACAGAAATTTCCTCATATTGCACTAAATTAAAATTCGGGAGACCATATATTATTAACTCAGGGACTCGATTTGAAGAAATCTGAATCTGAATCCCCCCCCCCCCCCCCTCCCCCCGAGATGTTGTGTACCAAATATGAAAACATTCTGACTGGTGGATCTGAAGATTTTTAAAGACATTTCCTCATATTACACTAAGTTAAAATTCAGGCTCCCATAGGGAGCCCAAATATTTACACAGGTACTCGATTTGAACAAAGTTGAATCTGACCCCTCTAGAGATGTTGTATACCAAATATGAAAGCATTCTAAATTTCCACTTATTGCAGGAAGTTAAAATTTGGGCTACCACAGCGAGCCCAAATTTTACCCTGGGGACCCGATTGGAAAACAAGAGGCCCCAAGGAGCCTTAATCGCTCACCGGCCAAAGTGGTTCAAAGAAGTATTTGGGGGTCACATTCAGTTAGTCATGGTTCATCAACACTACAAAGGAATGAAGTCATGAGAGACAAATTTTATGGAACTAGGGCCATGGCTTGAACAAACTTGAATCTCACCCCCCCCCCCCCCCCCCCCCTATCACAACATTCCGACTGCTGGATCTGAAGAAGAAGATTTTTAAAGAAAATTCCTCATTTTGAACTAAGTTATAATTCGGGCTACCAGTGAAAAAAGTCTTTTAAACTTTTTGCAAATATGCTGACTCTGCAACTTTTCGATGCCCCCCTACAGAACACGCTGAAATAAGCAATGGCATTTTTTTGACCATTCAATTCTACTGGTTTTAAGGATGCTTCATACCAAAAAACAGTTCTCTGTTCCGTGTGGTTTGAGAAATATGGGCGTTTAAAAATATTTCTATTTTTAGCTCCTGGGGTTCCATCGGGGACACCGGGAAAAGTTTTTTTGCATGAGTCAAGTACTTATGACCCAATAATACCACATACCAAATTTTGTTCAAATCGGACCATCGGTTCAGAAAATATAAATTTTGGGCGGGGCCAAAAATCTTGCCCCTCCCATACAAATGCAAATATTGTTTCACGAGCTTTGTTTGAACAAACTTGATTCTACTCCTCAAAAGGAAGCTCCATACCAAATATCAAGACATTGTGCCCAATGGTTCATGAGAAGAAGATTTTAAAAATATTTTGGAGCATTTCCCCCCCCCCCCACCCCTTCCCTATGGGGCTGGGCATGTTGAGTTGAACAAAAATGCAGTGTATTTCGGAACCATCACTCACACACACTTTCACTTGAATTGGCCCAGTGGTTTTGGAGGAGAAGACCAAAACATGGTGTTAAAAACGCCCCAGAATGCTATCTCCTGCATTCTGAGCACTAAAATTTGTTATTTTGTTCTGCCATAAAAACAAAATTATATGACCAGAAATTATCTCTGACAAAACTTAAAGGGGAAGACACAGAAACATCCATAATTTCTTCTTTTAAACGCATTTTCCCGAGACAAACAACCACAAAAACTGCCAATTATCATGTATTATTATTCCAGATCATCCAGACAATCACATGGGTAGTCACGTCTCAAAGTCAGACTCGCTGAATGTACCAGATTTTCTTGCGCGAAAGTCATTAATTGGCATGAAAGGGGAAAGGTTAGGATATTGGCCACATGCAATGTGGCCTACATCACAACCTGTTCGTCTGCAAGATAAGCCAATGGAGTCGTACTCATGTATCCTACAAACCATGAAATCTAATGCCTGCGTTTATCTCGATCTGTGAGGCTGTGTCATAAAATATCGGAATTACAATCCCTCAGTAGTTGCATGTTTCTTGATTTTTTACGGTAAAAAGTGTGTGTGTGGGAGGGGGTGGGGGGGCAGAAGTCTCCCAGAGTATTAACCATTTCAGACGAAATGGTTTTTGCGCGCAGGGACGCTGTGGGGCAAGCCCCATTCGACCCTCTTTAATTGTAGAAATTTTTGTGCCATGTCTGAGCGTGGTAAAGGAGGAAAGCAGAAAGGAGCAGCTTAACCACGTTTATGTTTCCTGCGGGTCTTCTTTTTTGGAGGTGGCTGTGATGGAGATAAGCTTTTTGAGTCTTGCTGTTGGTTTCTTTTGTCTAGGAATTTCCTAGCCATTCTGGTGATTTCATTGGAGAACTTTTTATCTTCTTGGCACTCGGCCAGGATTTGTTGGCGTTTTTCCATTATGTTCTCTTTGCCTGAAGTGTCTGAGGTCTGTGGTGGTTGATAGAGTGTATGTCTCTTGCCGGGCAGTCCGGAAGCGAAGGAAGGGGGAGTGAGTGGGGAAGGTGGCGAAATAGCAACTTTCACCTCCTCCTCAATCTCCACAGGACGTTCCTCATCCAACTGTACCGGTTGGGGAGTCGTTAGTTGGTTGGGTGTGCCTGTGGGACTAAAAGGGGAACTGGCGGCTGCCTCAGAACCGCCCCCCCCCCCCCACTCCTTTCCTTTTCCAGGAAAGCCTCCAAGAGTCGGGCATCTCTGCGCCTGGTCGACGGCTTTTCTTCCTATTTTTATTCTTCTCTGTCTTTTCAGGGCCTCCTGACCCTTCAGGTGAGGACCAGTGTGGGAGGGGTTCCTCTCACGAAAGGTGCTACCTCTCCCTGAGGAGGATAGTGTATTGCTCTCGTGAACGGTAAATTCCAAGGTCAGATAGACGCTCTTGTCAGTCTCCTGGATAGTCCAGATGATTGGACAAGAGACGCCCAGAGCTGTGATGGTTTTCCTAAGTCTCTCTGGTAATTCCAGTGTTGACATTGTCGCGGGTGAGATGTTCACACTCTGGAGTCAGACAGTCTCGAGTAGGCTTGATTGCAAACCTTATCTATCTGTTTTTCCCAGCTGAGATTTGACAGAAGAGTTAGACCTGGATACCGTTGCTCTTCCACAAAGTCAAGTGGTGATCCGACAAAGTTTATATCAGGATAAATACAAGAGGCCCCACGGGGCCTGAAGCGCTCACCTTGAACAGAATCTGATATAAACCGAGGCCACGAATGAATCTACATTAAGCAATCAATCTCCATAGGAGCCACTGTCAATCCTTGAGCTCTCAGTAGTGACTAAAAATAGTAAAATAGTCAAGTATCATGCCTTTTCTTCCGTTAATCATAATGTACAAAGTGGAGCCCTCCTATGGAGCCCCTTGATATACAACCTATGTGGATTAATCTTAGTTACACACCTCTAGAGGGTACTAAATAAACATGGCTTCTTATAAAATTAACTTGGAATTATGTTTCTATTTTTAGCACACATTGAATCCCACGATAGCTAGGGTTATTTTTTTTAAATCAAATATCTGTTTCCCACTTATGCTGCATATCAATTTTTTGTTAAAATCTGACTAAGAGTTCTGAGTAGTGAACTAGAGATGTTGCATACCAAATTTGAAAGGATTCTGACTGAAGAAGATTTTTGAAGAAATGTCATTGTATTGCACTAAGTTAAAATTTGGGTTACAACAGGAAGCCCAAATATGAACCCAGGGACCCAATCTGAACAAAGAAGAAACTTGAATCTGACACCACCCCCCCAGCACTCACCCCCCCCCCCCCACTCCACCCCACGAGATGTTGTATACCAAGTATGAAAGGATTCGGACTGGTGGATCTGAAAAAGAAGATTTTTTATAGAAATTTCCTCATATTGCACTAAGTTAAAATTTGTGCTCCTGTATTGAGCCCAAGTATAAATCCAGGCACTCGAACTGAACAAACTGGAATCTGATCCCCCTAGAGATGTTGTATACCAAATATGAAACCATTTGGATTGGTGGGTCTGGAGGAGGAGATTTTTAAAGACATTTCCTCATATTGCACTAAATTAAAATTCGGGGGGGGGGGGGGGGTATAGGGAGCCGAAATATCAATTCAGGGACCCGATTTGAATAAATTTACATCTGACCTCCCTAGAGATGTTATATACCAAATATGAAAGGATTCGGACTGGTGGATCTGAAGAAGATTTTTAAAGACAGTTCATCCTATTACACTAAGTTGGAATTTTGGGCTACAATAGAGAGCCCAAATATGAACCGAGGGGCTTCATTTTAAGAAACTTATATCTGAACCGACCCCCACCCCCCACCCCCCACCCCCACACACACACACACACCCCTCCCCTATGGATGCTGTGTATCAAATATTAAAAGATTCTGATCATTGGTTCTGGAGACAATTTTTTTTTTAATTTTTGCAAATATGCTGACTCTGCATTTTTTCGACGCCCTTTACAGAACACCCCGTTACAATCGATGGCAAATTTTCCCTCCCCATTCAGTTCTATCGGTCCTACGGATGCTTCATACCAAACTAGAGATGGTCTGTCGCCCGCTATACCCCCACCGTGTCATACCGCCTAGTGTGGGTGACTGAAAGAGACATTCAAATTTTGTAAGTAAAAAAAATCCAACCTGGCCGCCAGTCGGCCATCTTGAATCCGATCGGAAAAGAAATTATGTCACGCACTGCTCCTCATCATGTCGATTATTTATATTGAGTTTCATGACAATGCACCAAAAACTGTAGAAGTAGTTTGCTCCACAAGTATTTTGCAAAATCCAATATGGCCGTCAGTCGGCCATCTTGAATCCGATCGGGAAAAAAATTATGTCACGCACTGCTCCTCATCATGTTGATAATTTCTGTGAAGTTTCAGGAAAATGCAGGCTAAAACTGTGGAAGTAGCTCGCTCAACAAGTTTACATGTGCAACGGACCGACGACGACGACAGACCGGCGGGCAAGTTGACTCCTATATACCTATCCTAAAACTTCGTTTTGTGAGGGTATAATAACCGTTCTCTGTTCCGCGGGGTTTGGGAAATATTGGAGTTTGAAAATATTTATATTTTAGCTCCTGGGGTTCCCACGGAGCACGGGATTTTTTGTGCATGAATCAAGTTCTCATGACCCAATAATATCACATACCAAATTTGGTTCAAATCGGACCAGCGGTTCAGAAAATAGAAATTTTGTGCGGGGCCAAAAATCTTTCCCTTCCATTACAAAGGCAAATATTGCTTCACGAACTTCCTTTGAACAAACTTGAATCCACACCTCAAAAGGAAGCTCCATCCCAAATATCATGTCATTGTACCCGCTGGTTTAATTTTTTTTAATTTTGGAACATTTCCCCCACCCTTTCCCTATGGGGCTGGGTACGTTGAGTTGAACATAAAAGGAATGCCCCCCAGCACCATCACTCACACAAACTTTCACTTGAATTGGTCCACTGGCTTTGGAGGAGAAGCTCAAAACACGGTGTTGACAGACGACGGACCGACGACGGATGGACAGACGGACGGACGGACGGAGGGCGATTAGATAGGCTCTGAGCTAAAAATCTTTACACAGAGTAAATAGCATCACTTTGGTCTTATCGGGATTAAACTTTACAAGCTATGTATCTGACCACTCTATCATTTTTTCAATATCAGCATTCAACTTTTTTGCCAAGAGTGCTGTTAACCGTTCGGTTTGGGTCAAACAAGTGTCGTCTGCAAACAATCTGCTGACGCATTCTAATTTATCAGCAATGTCATTTATTGAACTAGAAACAAGAAACGACATAGAACTAAACCCTGTGGGACGCCATGTGGCACATTTCGGTACTGAGAATGACTTGAGTGGATCCGAACTCTTTGTTTTCTTTTTGACAAGTAACTGTGAAACCATTTTTATAATCCACCAGATACACCATACTGTTTCAGCTTGAATATTATGCTAGGATCAGATGCCAGACTCTATCAAAAGTTTTAGCGATATCGTAGAAAACACCAAGTAAATTGCCTGTTATCAACTCAGACGTGTGGTATATCTCAAGCAGCTGATAGACTGTACTATTCTGAGGTAAAAAACCTGTCTGAAGTCTATAGGACAGCTCAGTTCTGTCCAAATATTCATAAACCTTTTTACATACCACTCGTTCCAACAGCTTGCCGAGGCAGCTTAAAAGGGAAACAGGTCTGTAGTTATTGGCATCAGATTTATCACCTTTCTTAAATAGTGGTATCACATTTGCAAGCGTCAACTCCGTACGAAAAACAGAACATTCCAGAGATTTATTAAATAACATTGTAAGAGGCTTACATATAGTAGTGCGTGTTAATTTTAATAATTTATGACTAACTTCGTCATGACCACAGACCTTTTTTTTATTTGAAGCTGATGTATAATGTCGACGATTACATTTTCTGTAACATCAATAGTGGACAATTCCGACTAACACTTACGTTTGAAAGCAGGAAGTTGATGATCTAATGCTATTGCTATTAGCTAGAAACGTTCGGTTTAGTAAATTTGCCTTTTCGGGGTCACTTACTACAACCTCCATTTGGCGCTAGTCATTAATTCGTTCAAGTGGTAAGATTACTGACTGGGGTGCAAAATTATTCAGAAACTGCTTTACTATATGCCAGAACTGTTTGGGTTCCCGATTAATGGATAGGGATTCATCAATTTTATTAAAATACATTTGCCTCGCGTGTTTTTTCATATTGTATACTTTATTCCTCGATGTCCTATACTTCTGCCAGGATTCAATATAATTAATTTTCAATGCGTATCGCCGAAAACGACCCCTCTTGCGCATTTCGCTCCTAATTGCACTGTCAAACCATGGTTTATCATGTGGACGTACTGTAACCTCCGAACGAGGAATGGATGATTCAGCTAACCGCAAAAACGCAGGCACAAATTGGCATACAGATACGTTTATATCAATTCGACCATTATTCGTCGTTACTAGGTGGTTTTCTCTGGGTAATCCAGCTTACTCCTCTCGAAAAATTGCCTAACGCGATATGACCTAGGCTATTGAAACTATCGTTAAATCCCGATAAATTTTGTTTAAAAACCCATAATAAACAGCTGCGCCATGAGCACATGATACGCCCGTTGTTAATTAAAAGAAAGAAGCGCACAATATGAGTCTACATGTGTACCTAACCCATATTTTTTTTAAAATCGTGAAAATCTCTGGAAGCGTTCTCGAGTTATCGTACGACGTGTAAAATCAACAATTTTCTAAGTAATAAAGTCCCATAACTCTGGAATGACTAATCGAACGGCGACACTAAACGAAAGGGAGCTTCCCTCCATCGATATACACCACCTACCCAAAAATCACGAAAATCTCTCAAAGCGTTCTCGAGTTATCGTACGACGTGTAAAAAATCAACAATTTTCTGAGTAATAAAGTCCCATAACTCTGGAATGACTAATCGAACGGCGACACTAAACGAAATGGAGCTTCCTTCCATCGATATACACCACCTACCCAAAAATCACGAAAATCTCTCAAAGCGTTATTGAGTTATCGTACGACGTGTGACCGGGCGGACAGACAGACGGACAGATAGACGGACAGCGGTATACCATAATACGACCCGTTTTTTTCAAAACGGGCGTATAAAAATGTACAAATTTAACCTTTTGTGAACAAATTTGTAGATGGGTAGGAGTGATTCTTAGCAAAATGTGAGTAGTATATACGGTTTGTAATCAGTATGAGTCGCAATTGAGTTTCTAGATTAAAATCGCTGCTATTAACCCTTTACCCAACGTAACGGCAGAAAACCCACAAGCGCTATTCGCAATGAATGTGTCAATGACACTGTAGCTCAACTTGACAAACTTGAACTTGCTAAGTTATAAATGAAATGGCAAAATTGAAGATCATTGGTACCAATGTTATTTGATGAAATTTCAACATAACAGCATTGTGTGTGCACAACGTCAGAGTAATCCATGCATTTTTAAATGTAAACTGTAAGGCTGGCTAAAGGAAGAATGTTGATACACAAGTGCAGTATGTTCAGAGGTTACTGTAAATGGCAACTTTTTCACAGAAATGAATGCTAATCAATAGCTCTTATCTAAAGGTCTTACCTAATGAGCACATCAAGTTCAAAAACAATCCTGTGATAAATGTAGCCTGTTGGCCATGTCAAAGAATGTTGATGCACAAATGCAATAAATTCGAAGAATGTTGCTAACAGCAACAGTATACAAAGTTTCAAAACAACTTGATAATGAATGTGCCCTCTGAGGCATGCCAATTTATTTATTTATTTATTGGGGTTTAAGGTCACATATTTCTGCATAATGGCTAATCATGACTCTGACAGTTTTACTGGTGGAGGAAGCCGGAGTACCCGGAGAGAACCACCGGGCAAAGGCGAGCAACTGTCAGCTCCCCAACATACTAACTCCACACATCAGGGTTAGCATTGGTTGAAGACAAGTGCACCATCGACGTGCAGTACGCCTTAGTACACGACGTCACCGTTCCCCCACATGGGCAATGGGGGTGAAGTGTCTTGCCCAAGGACACAACGCGGTTGCCGCAGGTGGGATTCGAACCGAGGACCTCTCGGCTTGCAGCCTGCACCTTTACCTACTGAGCCACCGCGCCCCCAAAGAGGCATGCCAAAGGAAGATGTTAATGCACAAATGCACTAAGTAGAAGGTCATTGCTTGTAGCAATGTTTTTTATGGAAATTCATAAATATACCCTGCAGAGACAATTATTTTTTATGGAAATGAAATAAAAGCAATAGCTCACATCTAGAGGTCACCCCGAACACACATACCAAGTTTCAAAGTGATCCGATCATAAATGTGCCCTGAAGGGTGTGTTAAAGGAAAATATTGAGGTCTGACTAAACTAAGTTCAAAGGTCAGCGGCAACATTTTTTGACAGAAATGGAAGAAAATCGACAGCTCCCATATAGATGTCACCCCACACAAGCGCACCAAGTTTGGAAGCGATCCAATCATAAATGTCCCCTGCAGGGTGTGTCAAAGAGAAATATTGATGCTTAACTGCACTAAGGTTTTACGAAGTTCAGAGAAGGTCATTGCCAGTGGCAACATTTTTGGACGGAAATCGAAGAACATTGATAGCTCCCATCTAGAGGTAACTCCAAACAAGCATACAAAGTTTCAAACCAATCTGATCATAAATGTGCCCTGTAGGGCATGCCAAAGGATTATACTGATGCCTGACTAAACTAAGTTCAAAGATCGTTGCCAGCGGCAACATTTTGACAGACGGAAATGGAAGAAAATACATAGCTCCCATCTAGAGATAACCCCAAACAAGCATGCCAGGTTTCAAAGCAATCCGATTATAAATATGCCCTGTTGGGTGTGCCAAAGGGAAATATTGAGGTCTGACTAAACTAAGTTCTAAGAACGTTAGCCGTGACAACATTTTTTGCCGGAAATGGAAGAAAATCGATCGCTCCCATCTAGAGGTCACCCCAAACAAGCATGCCAGGTTTCAAAGCAATCCGATCATAAATGTGCCCTGTAGGGTGTGCCAAAGGGAAAAATTGAGGTTTGACTAAACTAAGTTCTAAGAACGTTGGCCGTGGCAACATTTTTTGACGGAAATGGAAGAAAATCGATAGTTACCATCTAGAGGTAACCCCAAATAAACATACTCAGTTTCAAACCATTCTGATCATAAATGTGCCCTGTAGGGTGTGCCAAAGGGAAATATTGAGGTCTGACTAAACTAAGTTCTAAGAACGTTGGCCGCGGTAACATTTTTTGACGGAAATGGAAGAAAATCGATAGCTCCCATCTACAGGTAACCCCAAACAAACATACCAAGTTTCAAACCAATCTGATCATACATGTGCCCTGTAGGGTGTGCCAAAGGGAAATATTGAGGTCTGACTAAACTAAGTTCTAAGAACGTTGGCCGCGGCAACATTTTTTGACGGAAATTGAAGAAAATCGATAGCTCCCATCTAGAGGTCACCTCAAACAAGCACACCAAGTTTCAAAGCGATCTGATCATAAATGCGACCTGTGAGGTGTACCAAAGGAAATTGTGGACGTACGCACTAACGTACGGCGGACGTGAAGTGATGGCAATAGCTCAGCTTGACTTTGTCAAGTTGAGCTAAAAATCACCATTCAATTTTCATTAATTTTTCTTTTTTCTTTTTTGTTTCAAAAATATAACATAAGACCCCTCATTGGAACGAGTTCACTGAGCTCGTTCCAATGAGGGTTAAAAAGCTTTGTTTTTGACAAAAAATTTTAAAAAAATATAAGTTATTCAAGAATTTTGTTTGCAAGTGTCGTCTGCCTTTAGTATTAGGCAGAGGGTTAAAACAGGCAGAACACTCAGCTATTTTGTTCCGACAGAACACAAATCCATTGTGACTGTTCACTTGAAATCAAATACGTTTGATCAACCCCATGAACTAAGATCCGCGACAAATCGTGTAATCCGGGAAAGATCCATGGGACATATGTATAGCCAGGCTGGATCGGACGTAACCCCGCTGAAAATGTGATAGTGTGACCCTAAACGCGAGAAGAACGTGTTGAAAAGAGACGATGCAAACTGCGCATTTTAGCATATTCACTGCAGAATTAACCATTCATAATACATTTATGATTTAAAGAAACAATTTAACACCGTTTTCATTCATACCGCAGGTAAACACAAATCGTGAAGCAGACTCTTGTTTTCCTTTTTCAAAATCTGGATGAGTCTATACAAAATTGCTGGAATATTTTGGCTGCAAAACATAGTAGACATGGGTAACAAAAACCGCCGGTGGGTCATACCGATCTTCATTCTCCAAACTTACCCCTGGGGAAGTCCCCGGACCCCGTGAACGAGTGGAATGCCTCTTCTCGTACTCGTCCTGACCCTCCGCATCATGACCCCTAATAGTGGCGCACTCCTCCCCCCTTCCACGACTCAGAATTCTGAATCCGTCATCGAGGATTCTCAACATAATTCTTTCCTATATTAACGGGGGCGCGGTGCCTCAGTAGGTAAGAGGTGCAGACTGCAAGTCGAGAGATCCTCGGTTCGAATCCCACCTGCGGCAACCGCGTTGTGTCCTGGGAAAGACACTTCACCTCCATTGCCCACGTGGTACGGTAATGTTGTGTACTTAGGCGTACTGCACGTCAATGGTGCACCTGTCTTCAACCAGTGCTAACCCTGCTTGTGTGAAGTTAGTATGTTGGGGAGCTGACAGCTGCTCGCCGTTGTTCGGTGGTTCTCTCCGGGTACTCCGGCATCCTCCACCCGTAAAATTGTCGTGGTCATGATTAGCCATAGTGCAGAAATATCTTACATTAAACACCAATAAATAATAATAATAATTTCCTATATTGACCACAGCGAAAAGCTCTTGCTTCCAGATCAACATCATTTAGAACTTAGTTAAAACGCAAACACAACATTTGCCCATTCCAAATGCAACAAAACTTTCACATTCACTGTTACGTAGGCCCATTGGGGACCACGTGTGTAGCGAGGGGGGGGGGGGGGGGGGCATTGCGAATATTTGCAATACATTGCGAATATTCGCATTCAACGCTGAATGCGAATATTATTCGCAACGCTCCCACTACACAAGTTGGCCCCAATGGGTTGGATGCAATGTGAATGCGAATATGCGCAATGTTAAATGCGAATATTCATCGATTTCTAAAACTTTTTTTTCGCGCTGACCAGCCAATCGGACAGCAGCTATTTTTTTCATGTGAAATAATGTGTTTTGTGGAACTCCTCTTCCTCGATTTTCATCTTTTCAAATGACAAAATATCGCTCGAAATATCGCTCAAAGAATTCGATCCAGTGTAAATTGAAAATTCGCGGCGACGGTTTCGCTGTTTACATTTAGTCGCGTCGCTCGCGACAGTGTGAAGCGATCTTTACACTCTGTCTTACAACACGGCGATTTTCTTACAATTTATTTTTATCCAAATTCCCAGTCGTTAACCCTTTACCTAACGTAACGGCCAAAACCGGCCAGCGCTATTCTCAAAAATCGCCAATTAATTTTCATTATTTTTTTCATTTTTTGTAGGTTAGGTAAAGGGTTAACTACTAAAAATCGCCCATTCTCAGTGGCTAAACTGTTGAAAGTCTGACAATATTATTACAATAAAAACCCAGCTTTCAACAATTATCTTGGTAAAGGCCAAGAATAGAGGACCGCGCGTTTTTTAAGAAGATAAAACATTTTTTACAACTCTTTTGGAGTTTCTTATCATTCTAAGACATGTTTTACACAAAATTAGCCCAAAACGCCCAAAAGTTGTGAAATATGTTTTATTTTTTTAAAAAACGCGCGGTCCTCTATTCTTGGCCTTTACCATTATCTTATCCGAAGTCATCCACTTTATAAAATATCAGATGTTGAGGTCTGAGAACACGAAAGCCCCCTCCAATATAATTGATACAAGAATAATGTGTCTCCAAATAATTCATTTGAAAAGAATGATCACACGTAACATGTCGGATCTATAGATAGCTCTATTTTCTTTATAAACACGGAAATCCTAATTAAATTTCGATAACTTCTTCCCACGTTCCCATATCTATTGACAACAGATTGGATTGACTCCACTGATCAATATGTACTGAATAAGTGGCTTCCGTACTCGAGTCATCACACTTCATCGTGCTATTCCTCAATCAGGGATAATTAGGGAATTAAAAAATCAATTGGCACATCTTGAAAATTATTTTCATTTCCCGTGCATTCTTTTACTATTCGCACAAAAAGTTACCTTTGCGTTCCTATACATACGCACTTATTCGGCTATCCGAACGTCGTGGCTGCCCCACTCGTGGGGCAGCCACGAGGTTCGCATAGCTGAACAACATTCACCCTTCGCAAGGAGGTGTAAATTATCGAGGTACCCTTTTAGACCTTTAGCCTTACGGGTCGTCTGACGGGTCGTCCAAATCCTCAAAGCACTAGGCACAACTAATCACTATTCAGATATTTTTTTATCTTCGTTTTCCCCCAACCATGGGCATGCCTACGATCCCTTCAATGCAGCGAGCTCACGGAGACATTCCATGAGGGGGTTTATAAACTATGGTTTGCACGAAAATACTGAACTGTTAAAATGATAGCTCAATGCCATCTTGGAGAGGTTCAAGAACGAGTCCCCAGCACATAGTGAAATTAACGTAACGACTTCAGTGAACCAGATAAATTGTGACGTAAAGCACCAAGAAATCCAAGAAATAAATGATAAAAAACCATGTAAATTAGGATTATCTCCGGTGAACAACTTTCAATAAGACACTCTTCAAAATTTCTACTGCAAATCTAAAAGGTTTTCGGCGGTAAGCTATTTGAACAAAAATACGACACAATGGGTCGAATTCCAAATCCAAGGGTGTTTTTTGTGACAGGTTGAAATGCCAAACTTTGATCTATTCAGTTGCGGATATGGCTGCTGGGGGCGATGGAGCGATCGACCTTCCCTGGCCTGATATAGGAGTTCCTTTTCATATCTACTCGTCTACGATGTTGCACCGCAAGTATCCCGTCATTGTTGTTTGGACAATAGTGAGCAGGAAAAGCAGCTTATCCTAAACAGTTATTTCCCGCTGAGTGTCCTCTGTGTGCATAGACTGACGACACTTGACTAGAAATAACTGCAATCTCACTTGTTTTTATAATCTTGTGTTCAATAAATCATCACTGGGGCGACAAGTATTACAGTAATGCTTCTCTTCCCTTTTCACTCTACACCTTTTAGGTGGTGTAAGAAAACATCTTATAATCAGTAATTATTGGATATTCCACCATGTTAGAGGAAGGTCCTTTCTCCTGGCAGCTGCACTTGGCACAACACCACCCAATTCCCATAGAGAAAAAACAAAAATACCAACAGCTTGAATGTTTCTAACCTTATTTTTGTTGTTTATATGATCTGATACACCATGTCACACCGTCATTGTTTGTGATGTATTTATTGTATGGTCCTTGGGAAGGCACTTCACCCCGATTGCCCAAGTGAGGGCACAGAGGCACGGTGTACTAAGGCGTATTGCACGTTGATGGTGCACTTCAACAAATGCTAACCCCGTTTGCGCGGAGTTAGTACACCGAGGAGGCACTGATAGTTGTGAGCAGGTCCAGAAATAATTGCAATCTCGGCGGTTCTCTCCGGCTTCCTCCACCCGTAAAACTGTCCGACAGGTGACCCTGGCTGTCGAAAGTGTCGTTAAACACAATAAATAAATAAATAAATAAATAAATAAATAAATAAATAAATAAATAAATTTATTGTATGAATAATTTACCTCTTGTGTCATTACACAATGGTTTGAGTGAATAAACAGAAATGGAATGGAAGAAAATAGCGCAACGATAAAGCATTGCAGATGGCGCCTTGTTGCACTCAAGGAACGAAACTGACTAACTTTCCAGACTTGTGTGAGTTGAGGCGTTTTACCTAATAATCCGCGTGGTTACAGATTACTGTTATTTATTTATTTATTTATTTATTTATTTATTTATTTATTTATTTATTTAAGAATTGAATGCAATTTTTATAAACTTTATTGGAGTATGAACGTGTGGGAATGGGTACAAATTATGTATGAATCCCGAAGGGAGTCATACATAATTTGTACCCATTCCCACACGTTCATACTCCAATAAAGATTATAAAAATTGCATTCAATTCTTATAATTACATTCTGTAACTGTTTAAACTACTTTTTACCAAACAACAAAGTAGAAAGACGAAATGAAAAACCACTCTCACACAAAAGACAAAGCGCACAACTCCTAGTTGAGCACTGGTTTTCGGCATTGACCCAAATTTGTCAAACAGCCGTCTTTCGCAACGAAACTTGGACTGTTCAAAACAATTTATTTAACATATCAGTAAACTATAATCACTGATCACTGTGAGAGGCGCTAAAAGTTATAAACCCGCCCAAACACCGCCCGAATTACATTCTGTCAACTGCACTCTACCGTAAATGCGGGTCAAAGTTCGACCAAATGTATTCATTGGAAAATGAATTACATTTGGTCATGACGTTTTCATCCAGCTGACCAATGGGAATTGAGTATTTGGACCCAAAACGTATAACAACATTAACAATGTAATTATGTTAAAGTAACTTTCAGCATCTATGCCTACATCATAACCGCAACACACGTAGGAAGTCTTTTTGCTGATTTAGTATTATATACATGTCAGAAGTACTTTTTAACACTGGCAAAGGATTTTTAGAGAAACTTTTGTCGGCAAAACCTAAGATTGGGATGATTGTGGATAATTTTCTCTCACTGGATCGTCATTTTGATATTTATCCCGTTGCATTAATGGTATTGAGCAATCGACACCTCCTGTACTGTTATCTCGGGGTGATAATTTCAAAGCTTTGAAATGTTTTGGAGACTAACGAACATCAATGTCTCTGAGGCAGCTCACTGGTTTCTGGATTATACCACAAAATGACCACAATACATTATTACACGCTAAACACTAAAGTGTTAAAAACTGCACTTGAAGTGCTGTATTTAACACTTACTAAGTGCTGAACTAGCATTTTGTTCAAGTGTAGATATCCCAGAACTTGACAGGTGTTGACAATAATACCACTTGACAAGTGTAATGTCGCGACACTTAAAAGGAAACAACGCAGATGACGCGGATCAGGCTCGAGCTCTCGAGCCTGATCCGCGTCATCTGAGTTGTGTCCTTTTAATTATGTACCCACCAAGCGCAAATCAAATTATGGACGATTCTGGAAGAACCACCAATGCTAGACACATGGGAAGTGACTTCCATTCAAGTCTCAGATGTCTGACGATTGTAATGTCTAAGTGCTTAAAGCATTGCACTTTGAGTGTTAAAATCAAACCCAAAGAGTTAGAATGGGTTTAACACCTTGAAAATGTCAGTTTTAACACTTTATTTTTTAGTGTGTAGTCGCGGAACTCGAGCCATGCCTCCGAATATCAAATTTCGAGTCGACTCAAATCATGCAGAGGATTTCGAATCGCATCGAATCTCGTTTCGAATCCCACTGCTCTTCCCGTTGTAGAAATTGCACTTCAAAATCTGTTTCTTTACAACCGTAAGTATTGTGTATCCAGACAAAATCTCCTTGGACAAAATTCCCTAAGGATAAAGTCCCCTTACGATGAAATCCCCTTGAATAAAATCTCCTTTGGACATAATCTCCTCGCTTCAATTTCAGAAGCTGACAAAATCCCCTAACATACACGCTAAAAACTAAAGTGTTAAAACTGACACTTTCAAGGTGTTAAACCCATTCCAACTCTTAGGGTTTGATTTTAACACTCAAAGTGCAATACTTTAAGCACTTAGACATTATAATCGTCAGACATCTGAAACTTGAATGGATGGCACTTCCCATGTGTCTAGCATTGGTGGTTCTTCCAGAATCGTCCATAATTTGATTTGCGCTTGGTGGGTACATAATTAAAAGGACACAACGCAGATGACGCGGATCATGCTCGAGAGTTCGAGCCTGATCCGCGTCATCTGCGTTGTTTCTTTTTAAGTGTCGGGACATTACACTTGTCAAGTGGTATTATTGTAACACCTGTCAAGTTCTGGGATATCTACACTTGAACAAAGTGCTAGTTCAGCACTTAGTAAGTGTTAAATACAGCACTTCAAGTGTAGTTTTCAACACTTTTGTTTTTAGCGTGTACGATGAAATCCCCTTGAATAAAATCTCCTTTGGACATAATCTCCTCGCTTCAATTTCAGAAGCTGACAAAATCCCCGAACATAGGCAGGGAGGGGCAGGCCGGTCAAGAAAAGTTACCGGAAAATGCATCAAGAGGGCCCCGGACCTGGAGAAAATTTAGATTTTTCGAACTTAACGAACGCTGCTTCCTAGCATCTCATCGATGAATGGCAGTCCACATGGAGGACATTTCGATGGCATTTTTGTTTCATCCTCATCGCTCATTCGGCAAAAATGCTTGTACCAGAGGAGGACCCACAGAAAGGACCATACTTCGGCCCAATGGGAGAAAATTTTGATTTCACAAACTAAAAATAGGCCGATGAAATCGTCAGATGTGTACCCATAGGCGCAATTAGTAGAAAGCTGTACGACGGAGGGCCACCACGGATGCTGCCATAATGTACACCATACAAAGTATGGGTACATATAGAAATGGATTGGAGGAGTGTCTAATTTGATGGATAAAGGGTTAATATCGCCAGATCAAATTATCAGATTTACATAAAAAACTATACAGCATAGCACATCAGTAACCTGAACACAAATATAAAGTAACTTGACAATCCAAGGAATATTTTCAAGTTATCGAATGCCAAAGGGATTGGAGAAATTTTCAATTTGAAGGATAAAGAGTTAATATCTTAGGATCAAAATAACAGATTTATACCAAAAACTATACAGCTCGGCACATCAGTCACCTGAACACAAATATAAAGTAACTTGACAATCCAAGCAACATTTTTCAAGTTATCGAATGCCAAAGAGATTGGAGGAATTTCAATTTGAAGGATAAAGGGTTAATATCTCGGGATCAAATCATCAGATTTAAACCAAAAACTATACAGCTCGGCAAATCAGTACCCTGAATACAAATATAAAGTAACTAGACAATCCAAGCAATATTTTTCAAGTTATTGAATGCCAAAGGGATTGGAGGAATTTTCAATTTGAAGGATAAAGGGTTAATATCTCAGGATCAAATTATCCGACTTACACCAACAACTATACAGCTCGGCACATCAGTAACCTGAACACAAATTTAAAGTAACTTGACAATCCAAGCAATATTTTTCAAGTTATCGAATGACAAAGAAATGGATACGGACGCCGGACGGACAGACGGACGGACAGACGGTCAGACGGACAGACAAAGGATGGACGAACGACGGATGGTCACCCCGGATGCCGGCATTATGTGTACCATACATAGTATGGATACACATAAAAACGCTGTTTTCTTGTATCCGAGCGATCAATGGCAGAACAGACTACTGGTATTTATGTATTGGTGCTTAACGCCACATCAGCATCAAAGGCTATATCGTCGTGAGGACTGTGTATATCAAAATGTCCAATGGCAGTTCACACAGATGGCATTTCGATCCACCGGCAATCTCTGCAATCAGATCCATTTCGCCTTTTGGTCATTTTCACGAAATTTCATGCACCAACAGATGTTGGGCTATATCAATTTTGGGGGAACCAGAGACACACAATAAGGGGCCTCTTACATAGCTATATCAGTTTAGGCCCACGTATCTGTGTGGTATGATGGGAATACAATATACTAAGCTGTGCTCAGGACTAACTCACCTCGTCTCTAAAACAAACAACACATTTTGGCTCTATATTTAACGCTTTACCTAACGTAACGCCCAAAACCGACCAGCGGTATTCACAAAAATCACCAATCAATTTTGAATGTTTTTTTTTTCATTGTTATCTCAAAGCATAGCTTATGACCTTCAATGGAACGAGGTCGTCCCAATTGGGGGGGAGGGGGGGGGGGGTCATAAGCTATGCTTTGACGCAAAAAATTAAAAAATGTAGTTTATCAAGAATTTTGTTTTCAAGTGTCGTCTACTTTTCGTGTGGTGTAAAGGGTTAAAATGTTTTAATATGAAGACAAAAATTTGCGGTGCGTTGCGGTAACCGGTTCTCGTCAGATCACGAAGTTAAGCAACGTCGAGCCAGATTAGTCCTTATGATTCGATCGATTCGCACCCCCCCCCCCCCCCCCCCGTGTTGTGTCCTTGGGCAAGGCACTTAACCCCGACTGTCCACACAGGGGACGATAACGCCCTGTACTAAGGCGTACTGCACGTCGATGGTGCGCATGTCTTCAACCAATGTAACCTTGCCTGTGCTACAGTGCGGAGTTACGATGATGGGGAGCTGGCAGCTGCTCGTCGTTGCTCGGTGGTTCTCGCCGAGTACTCCGGCTTCTTCCACCAATACAACTGTCACCGACACGATATGACCTTGACTGTAAAAGTGTCGTTAAACCTTAATAAATAAATACTCCAAAGGCCGTCGAAGACATCAATCATACAATCAAGAGAGAAATGTAATCAAACGGATGTCTGAAGAAAGGCTCACTATCCTTTCTATTTGGCGACTGATAATTATCGTCTATGTGACCAGACCACTGTGTGCTAGCTTCCACTCAACCATGCGCACCAAGTGTATAGATCAGGTGCTCCGACGGAAGGAAAAGAAACCTTTTGATTTTCAGGCTTGTCATGAGAAGATCTAGTTCACTGTTACTAATAATAACACTTGTTTCTTGGGCGAAAACATTGGTTAACCAAACTTGCAAAAAGAATTTGCAAGTGGAAAGATAAGAATAACCCAATCAATTCTAGAGTGTACCACCCCCCCCCCCCCCCCCCCCCAACAGATTCTTTGGTGGTGGGATTATTGCGTGAAAATATGAAATATATTGTATTGATAAACTTCGTCAAATTGCCGTCATGCTCGGAAGTTTACTTCCTTCTGAGCGGCTTTCATTTTTGACTAATGTCAAATAATGTTGTATTGATAAAGATAGTGGTGGTGGCCTCTCTCTCTCTCTCTCTCTCTCTCTCTCTCTCTCTCTCTCTCTCTCTCTCTCTCTCTGACACACGTGCACACAGATCCCCGGGTACCTACGAGTTCCTTCCAACGAGGGACCATACCTTCATAACCCATGTTTTGGAGACAAACTTAAAAACAAATATGAATGGCGATTTTTGTGACCATCGTTGACCGGAAATATCCGTTGCGTTGCGCTAAGCGTCAGTCACAAATGGCCTGCGGCGTGTTGGCGGTGGCCGTAAGTCCCCAAAATTGCAATAACCGTGCGGTGTCCGCACGGTAGAATACGGCAGTCGTGAGGTGATCTCAAGGTTTTGTGCTCGTCGCAGGGACTTGCGATTTTTTTAACTTGACATTAAACGTTTTTTTTCGGAAATCGCAAGGCCGGAGGACGCAACCCCACCGCCGGTATCATCGCAAGGTCACTGTACCTTATAAACTCATGGCAACAAACCGCAAGGGCGCCGTGAGACGTCCGCAAAGTCTCCATTTCGCGCCCTTGCGGTGGCCGCAACAACCGTGCGGGCGCTGTGCGATTGCCTTGGGCGCCTCACAGTTTGTTAAATGGTGCCTTGCGGTCTCCTCACGGATTTTTATTTCATGACTTTCACGATTGCCGTGAGGAGCTCGGAACATTTGTGAACACTGCTACCGCAGCCCGCCAAGCCCTACGATTTGTATAAATCCCTTCTACAAACTGCAGACCGCACAACCGCACGGCGGCAGCATCATATGTGGCTGAGCTTTAAATTAGGTAAAGGGATAAATTGACAATCTGGCGGGAGTAAACTGATGTTTGATGATGTTTGAGTGATTGGCGGCGGTATCAATGAATACAATAAATGAAACCAATAGTGCGGAATGGTGCTCTGTTCATGATGCGATCTTTGAAATTCGTCTTCAAAGGTTCATTTTCAGTATCAATGGAAACTGATTTGTGGTATTGGCGTTCAGTAATTACATTATCGGAGAAATGGTTCAGTAATACATACTAATCGGCTGGCGGTATTATTGACAGTGGTGTATCCAGGTTGGGGACTGGTTGGTTCCCCTAAAATTTCCCCTGCCCCCACCCCCCCCCCCCCAAAAAAAAAACGTTGATGACAACTAAAGACATAAATCAAAACCTCACATCCCAGAGGGAGCTCGGTGGCTCATTGGTTGGAGCAGTGGACTTGAGTTCGAATCATCGACGGTTCGATCCTGATCAGCGTCATTCGCAAGACACTTCATCCAATTCCCAATGTGGGTTACACTTTCTTCCGACCGATGTTAACCCTGATAGTGCCGGGTTAGTAAGCTGAAGAGTCAGCCAGTCGATCTCCATTGTTTTATGGTTCCCTAAGTGTACTCCGGCTTCCTCCACCCATATAACTCTCCGACACGATGTGACCCCGGCTGTTCAAAGTGTCATTAACACTTTACCCAACGAATCGTCCGCATCCGCCCGCGTAATATGCAAATTCAGTAGCTGAAAAAATATTATTTTTCGAAAACTTTCAACAAAACCATATCATGTGACCCCTCTTTGGAACGAGCTCGTCGAGCTCGTTCCAAAGAGGGGTCACATGATATGGTTTTGTTGAATTTTTTTTGAAAAAATTAAAAAAATGATATTTAAAATAATAAATTTGGAAAGCGTCTGCGTTGGATAAAGGGTTAAATCCCAATAAACACACAAACAAATCTCACATCCCGGTAATTCTAAGCCATCAGAAAGCATGAAAGGGAGAATAGCTATTGGCGTCAATGCGAAACCAAACCAGCTAGCTGCATGTGGTTATCCTTCCCTCATGTTTGTTTAATAACACTCATTACATCAAAACGCATTGAAATATGATTCACAATGTTTATTTTAATTTGGGGTTAATGACACTTTCGACAGCCTGGGTCATCACGTGTCGGACAGTTTTACTGATGGAGGAAGCCGGAGTTCCCAAGAGAACCACCGACAACGTACTAATTTCGTACAAGCAGGGTTAGCATTGGTTGAAGACAAGTGTGCTATTGATATGCAGGGCGCCCTAGTACACAGTGCCACTGAGCCCGCACATAGGTAATCAGAATTAAGTGCCTTGTCCATGGACACAACTCAGTTACCCCAGGTGGAGATCGAACCGTGGACCATTCGCTTTGAAGTCCTGAACCTGAAACCTAACTCAATATACTTCTTTAAAAACAATAAAACAATTCTTAAACGAAACAGATCGGAAATGTTCGTTTATTATTATTAGTTTCGTTTTCGTTTAACGTAAAGTAATTCTTCAAAATAACAATAATAATTTATTTATTTATTGGTGTTTAATGTCATATACTTATGCACAATGGCTAATCATGACCGTGACAGTTTTACGGGTGGAGGAAGCCGGAGTACCCGAAGAGAACCACCGAGTAACGACGAGCAGCTGCCAGCTCTCCAAATCGTAACTCCGCACTGCAGCACAGGCAGGGTTAGACTGGTTGGAGACATTACCATCGACGTGCAGTACGCCTTAGTACACGGCGTCATCGTGCCCCCATGTGGACAATCGGGGTTAAGTGCCTTGCCCAAGGACACAAGGACACAACGCGGGAGTCCGAATCGATCGCTCAGACGGTCACCCATCCAATGATTAGCCGGGCTCGACGTTGCTTAACTTCGGTGATCTGACGAGAACCGGTTACCGCAACGCCACCGCGCCTCCCAATAATAATATTATTATAACCAAATGTTCACCACGAGTGGTGAACATTTGGTACACCAAGCTACTTTGGGTATATTTTATTTATACATGATCGTCAGATTATTAAGAGTTTAAATGTTAAATAATACAATATTCAATATTAACACGTGCGAATCTGTTTTTGTTTACATGAGCACTGGTGGGCGGTACATCCGCTGTCAATTTTATCGCAGAAACGAAATGGAAAAAGAAAAGCGCAAATCACGGAGCCTGTTTTCATTTTAATAACATAATAACATACTATTTCGACTTATGGATGCTTTATTAACACGAGAAAACGCATGTTTGTTAATTTGTTGTATCTTATGCGGTAAACTCATTCAAAACAATAAATAATTGCCGCTTTCATTTCCCTCTTCGCAAGGCGACGAGCGATAATTTTAGACAAGTTTGCATTCAGGTCGAGGTTACAAAGGTCAACTTGGGAGTAGTTCCTCTGCAGGTGTAAATTTTAACTACTGAAATCCCATTGCTGGCGTGTTCACCACGGTTGGTGTGTAAAGCTAAAATTTATGTGATGGGCTATTTTATATATAGTAGAACAGGTGATCATGGAGTAAAATGCATTACACCATACTGCCGCCGCGACCAAATGTGCTCCTTTCTGTGAGACAAAAGGATGTGATACCCACGAATTTCATATATTTCTTGAATGGCCCAAACCTCATTGTGTGGCAAGCGCTAGAGAACGTCTCAAAAGGCGACCTCTCGATCGCGGCGGTTGTTTGACGTCTTAATTGCGTTTGAAGCTCGAGATTCTGCCACTAACTATGCACTTATCATATTTATAATTTCCTCATAGGATGGTAGCAGGGGCGCGACGGGTCCTAATTATCAACAGGCCGGACGGGTGGTGCTTCAGTTTCAATGGGGTGGTCCATTGGCTGAAGCATTTATCGTGCGAAGGGCATATAACCAAAATCTGAAGAACCTTACACAAGCGTGTTGTGACCTGCCATTTGCGGACAATTTGTAACGGGGCTTCGGTTTCTATCTAATTATTGGACATCGTAGGGTATGTATATATGTGTATAAAGGAAGTAGGTGTGCCTTATTGCAAAAATTAAGTAAGTCTGCCCTCATATGTATGTATGTATTTTACACTGAGAAAACGCAATGGCACAGATGTTTACTGAGAAACATTTTTTACTTTTTATATGCACTTAATAATAATGGTATTTTGCGGCCAATGAGCCGCGCCGAAGGACTAAATGTCCAATCCACCCGCCCTCTCTTCCCGCCCATGTCGTACCCAGTCAAAAGCTGGGATTTTGACCGGGAACTGCATCGACAGGACAAAGTAAAAAAGGATTTCGGCGTCCCCATTGGGTCACAAACATCTGAAAAGTTATTTACTGTTTTTTTTTATATATTTTTTTGTTTTGTTTTAAATTGGCCAGACTTGCCTACTGGAAAAGTTTTTTTGATAGAGTTAAAGATAGAGAGAAAGGAAACTGGTTAACCTGACTGGCAAAAAGTGAAGTTTATTCCATTCCCCGATGGGTTCAAGTTTGGCCCTAACGAGGAGATTACGCAGGCTTCTGTTTTTTTTTTTTCTGTAGGCGATGATAGGTCTACGATTTAGTGGAACTGACAATTTTGAATTCACCAAATTAAATTCCTCTTTTAGTATTTTGGAAATTTCAACATTATTTCTGTTATAAGTTAGAGTGAATGGAATGATGGACTGTTTTTCGAATTGCCCTCTAGACTTATTTATTCCGACCGGGCATAGTGTTTGACGACAGTCGATCCGGAAAGCTTCTCTTTGTTTTCTGTAAACGTCTGTTTATATATAAAAGTGTCTTGTTTGAGCAGCGAGTGGGGGTGATAGATATCTCAGCTGTCTTTTGGTTATGTGTCCTTCACCAAGGAGAGATTTAAGGATTTCGTTAAATTTCTCCTTATTGTGAGGCCCGATAATTCTGTCTAATTTTTCCTAATGTTTTGTATTACTAAGCGGCCTCCATATGTATATGCACGCATGTATTATTAGTTACACAGTCTGTTGGTGGCCTGATATGGTATATATGGTGTCAGTTAATTTCATATTGGACGAGAGCGAAGCTCGAGTCCAATGTGGATTTAACTGACACCATATATACCACATTAGGCCACCAACAAACTGTGTAACGAATATATCTTACCGACTGCTGCATCGATGCACAGAACTAATAACAGCAGCGATCAAAATTAAATGAGAGAATTCTCACAATGTGTTCACGTGTCTTTGCCTTGTTACAATTTGTGGAGAGTGCCTACAGGCACTCTCCCATAAATTGTAACAAGGCAAATTCATACATACCAAACAGTTTCATTTCGAAGGTAACATGACATACATCCACAGAATATGAAGCCTTTTAAGCTGCCTAACCTGCACTTCAGACCAAATATGGGCTTCCAACTCTCAATCTTTCAACATGAAGCGTTTATCGGCTGCCGCCATTTTGAATAATCAATGAACAAAGGGGAGATTGCCCATAGCTGTCAGCGTATATTGGTGTTAACAGGCAGTATATGGTTTTATATGCAGTCTGCATGTGACGTCTTTGAACCAATGAAATTCCCAGATACTTGTAGGAGGTAAGATACATGTGTATATGTGTATGTATGTGTGCGTATGTGTACGTATGCTACTAGATGGTAATTCCATACCCAGACCCTTTTACCGCAGGAAAAAAAAAGAAAACTTTCATTCGCAGTCAACATTCGATGCTTTCTTTTCTTTACCTGGGAGACAACAGGTAGACAGCCAATCTGTATCAATATTTTTTGCTTCTTGTTATAAATCATCTGTAAATTGTAAAACGTTATTGATATAATATCGTAAATAAAGAATATGGAATGAGTGTTTTTCTCATATAATATTTATGAAACGAGTCTAAGAATTTTCCGTTTTGGCAAGCCTCTGGCGAACCCAAACGGAAAATTCGGACGAGTTTCATAAATATTATATGAGAAAAACACCCATTTCATATTCTATTTATCATATGACACACACACGCACAAATTAGCCACTTAGTATGATTTTTAACCCATCACCTAACTTGAGTTGCAGACAACACTTGGAAAAAACGTCGAGCTCGTTCCATTGAGGGGTCATAACCTATGTTTTGGAAGCAAAAAGTGAAAATATAAAAAAAATGAATGGCGTTTTTCTTGCAGGTAAAAGATTAATACAATATAACCCACCCTAAATAGGACAGATAACGTAAATTATCCCTGCGGAAATTAAGCAAATGTGAAAGTTAACCAGTTGTATTTTGTTTAGCCAATCAAACTGTCCAGTTTTGAAATTGACCAATGAAAGCTCCCAACTCTAATTATGCAAATTATGAAAATGTGGCCCAGTTGTATTTTGTTCAGCCAATCAAATTGTCTAGTTTTGAAATTGACTAATGAAATTGACGGAAGGCTTTATTTATCACTGATCAATATGAAAACAAAATATCAAATGTTTTAAAGTGAACAACACGGACGAGTTATATGATAAAATAAAATATCTATCTACCTAATCATTCAGTCTCCAGTTTGTTACTTTATAAAATTATTTTCTGAAATTGCTACACAGAGCAATCGGTCTGTAATTGTTAGGATTATGTCTATCGCCTTCCTTTCAGAGAGTTTTTATTATAGACTCACTCCAACATACAGGATTATGGCCTGATAATAATATTTGGTTAAATAGCTTGACGACATCATCTATGATAATTGGAACAATAAGTTTTAATAATTCATTCGGAATGTTATCTACAGCCGATGACTTTTTGTTTTGATACATGACGACTCGATTGTCGACTATTTGCAGCGAGCGCATTCAAACGAAGGATATTTGAAACATAAGGGTATTTTGCATAATGGAAATCGTAGTTTCGCCAAATGGTCAACTTTTATCTTTAAATTAGCGGATTTCAAAGAAAATGTTGGCATTCGATCGACCAACAACTTTTCCGGCGGACATAAAAAATTCCGACAGAAAGATCATGGGTGCGAAATGCCCTCGGCACCCTCACTAGTTTCAGGCCTGTGTTTAGCTCAACCGGTAGGATCATGCTGTGGTGACTGAAAGGACATCGTTTCATTTTCTAAAGAACGGCTTCTGGTCGTGATTTTCAGGAAGCTCTTTCCGGAATAGTTTCAGCACAGCATCTTCGACTGTCCTGTGACCTGTTTCCATCGCTATACCGAACGCAGGATATTTTCTTTCTTTTTTTATTAAGGTTTAACGACTCTTTCGACAACAAGGGTCAGTTTCCGTGCGTATGATAAACATTGACGAATTACAAGGCTTTGAGTACTAGAATCAAACTAAAGATTTCACACTCAAAAAATAAATAAAACATCGGCATTCTTCTGATGAGACCGAGAGAAATTATGAATTGTTCAGGTTTCCCAACCGAACCTACTTTTCAGGCCCAATCCTAACCCTTTTATGAGCTCTCTGCCAAAAATGTCATATCTATTTAAAACGATATCTGAAGATGCTAACGACCCTGGCTTCAAATACATGTACACCGCGAATACAAGCAATTCATTTTAACCCTTTATCTAATCCAACACAGAAGAAAAATGTTTTGAATAAGTATATTTTTTTTTTTGCCTAAAAAAATTGCTTACGACCCTTCGTTGGAACGAGCTCAAGGAGCTCGTTCCAATGAGGTGTCATAAACAATGTTTTTTTCGACAAAAAATACCAAAATTTAAATGGCGATTTCTTTTAACGATGGGTAAAGGGTTTAAACGATTGTACGAGAAAATAATATATTAAAACAAATAAGAACAAAAAAAATCTTGGCTTAACGACCCCATTTTTCTAGTGCCTGTAACCTGAACCAAACCATTGTATTTTTTCGCCTGAGGGCATCATCTCAAAAAGAGGGAAATGGGGACCTCTCTTAGACCCTCGTTGTCCTTTGGACCCCCCCCCCCCCCCCCCAACACACACACACACTCCACACACAACTACTGACACAATCAGATAAAAGATAAACTACTTACCTCTTCCTATATGAATAAATCCAACAATAATAATCATTATCAGCGCAACCAGTTTGCTGGCAGTTATAACAACCTGAACTTTGGTGGCCCATTTTACATTAAAACAGTTGATTGCAATGAGAAATACTGAAAACAGAAATGAGAACGAGTTTAGGCAAGGTTCCTACATACCTGGAAGAACAAAATTCCAGCACTTTCATTGGAGATCTCAAGTTCTTTTCAGGATATTCACACACAATTATGTAGGAGATGACCTCTTATATTTGTATGGTAGCGTGATGGCTAGTTTATGAGCGCAATGGGCGTTAGATCGAAAGGTCGATCCAAACTCGTGACATCTGCGTTGTTTTCTTGGGCAAGACACTTAAATCCTGACAGCCCAGATGGGAACCCTGTAGCGCTGTGTACTAAGGCGAACCTTAGACGGTATCTTTGCCTTCTACCGAGGCAAACCTTCCATGCGACGGGCTAGTTACTAGTAGCTGCACAATGGTTCTCTCCGGGTACTCCGGCTTCCTCTACAGCTGAAACGGTTAAAAGGTTTTCTTGATCGATTAATCACATGGATTATCGTTGGTTAACCGATTAATCACTTGCCCTAATAGGTAGCTGGATAACTGCCGTGTCGTTGATGATTTACAACATTAACTCTTTACCCAACGTAACGGAAAGCGATATATGCAAAAATCTCCATTCATATTTTATTATGTTTTCAGTTTTTGTCTCAAAAACATAGCTTATGAACCCTCATTGGAACGAGCTCGTTTCACTAAGAGGTCATAAGCTATTTATTTGAGACAAAAATTGAAAAGTTTTTACTATTTCAAGAATTTATTTTTCAAGTATCGTCTGCTACCCGCATTGGCTCAAAGGGTTAAGAATGACCATTTGTTAATCCAAATAACACAGTAGATCAAAATAAAGGTTAATCGATCAATTGTTTTTTTGATCGATCAAGACGTTGATCATTGGTTAATCAATTATTCGGTTAATCGTTACAGCTCTAGCTTCCTCCACTAAAACAAGAAAAATGTTACTAAGGTAACACATGCCCCCCCCCCCTTGTGACCTTCACCTTGCAGCGGACACACCTTCTGACTGCCCTTAACATTTGTAAAAAGTTTAAAGTTTAACAATTGTACTATGATTCGTTTCTGAGTTATGGCTGAGAAACGAATATTGATCGATTTTTAGTGTGACCTTGACATGTGACCTTGACCTTGAAGGTGACACATTCTCCCATGGTCCTTTATAAATTTGTGAAGTTTGATGACTGTGGCCCTAACCGAGTTCAGTGTGACCTTGAAATGTGACCTCGACCTTGACCTTACGGACCTGGCTGTGGTGCGTGACACATCCACCCGTTGTCCTTTATACTTGAGCGATGTTAGATGATTGTAGCCCTAATAGTTTTGAAGTTATGCTTGAGACACGATTTGTGACCCTGAACATATGAAGGTCAATTGTGACCTCCATCTTGCAGATGCGGTGGAAACTATTATACGCGACAACCTTCTGACTGTCCTTAACATTTGTAAAAAGTTTAACAATTGTACTATGATTCGTTTCTGAGTTATGGCTGAGACACGAATATTGACCGATTTTTAGTGTGACCTTGAAATGTGACCTTGACCTTGAAGGTACGAACCCGACTATAGTGTGTGACACGTCCTCCCATGGTCCTTTATAATTGTGTGAAGTTTGATGACTGTGGCCCTAACCGTTTTCGAGTTATTGACTCGGACACACACACAAACACACACACGGACGGACACACGCACACTTCAATCACTATATGCAACCCGACTCAAGTCGGGGGCATAAAAAACTGTTCGACATAAAATGGCCCCGATTGTTGAAAGGGTCGTTAACCCCAAATAAGGAAACAAATAAACTAATGTTTCCCAAGCATGAGTTCAGGTGCAGATGATATTTCAGTGAATAAAGATACCCCACAATTTAACCCTTTACCTAACGAATCGACCATATCCACTCCTGATAATTCATCTCAGTTTCCTCAGCAAACAAACTGCCGTGGAAAATTGGTGATTCTACGGCAATTGCTGTGAAGCCTGTTCGATTGTGTAAAAATCATCAGGGGGCGGGGCATAGCCCCAGTTGCCATGTATATGTAGTATGCGGTAACTTTAACATGTGAAAGTAGTTCGAGATACATGTGTATATAATCACAATCAATGTGCAGAATCTTTCACGCAATTAAATTATGCCAATATGAACCATATGAATGCTGAGAAAAAACCTTGAAGGTAAGTAGGGGACTTGTTCAATATTTACATGTATAGTGTGCGTGAAAATGAGATGCAACATAACCACAAAATAAGTATTCCACTGCTTCTATGTTGATAACACCAGAATCTGACATCACTTTCTGGAAAGCTCTGTGTCAACATAGAAGAAGCAGAACACATAGTTTCTAGTGGTTATGCTGCAACTTGTACTGTAAATTGTAAGATTGGCAATACAGTGTAGTGCAAACCACATGGTTGGATTCATTGTGTAACCTGGAAGTCGTGCAATTTCTGCCACCACAAGGCTTTCTGAACAAGCCATCTTCGGCAGTATTTTTGCCGTGGATATTTTTAGTTTCCTCGGCATTTTCCTCAGCACTGCTGATTGCTGTGGGTTGCGTATCCGATTGTGTGATGGTAAAAATGAAATAAATTCAAACTCCATCAATGTCAATATTTTTGAGAAAATTACTTCAAATAACACCTGCATTGACATGGGAATAGATATCAATAAGATACACTAGTAAACCAAATACCTTATAGGATGATGGGTGTGCTGTGTACTGCCACGCTAGAGCACTGGGGCGATCATACTATGGCGCCGTTAGCCTCGTGATATCATTCGTTTCAGCAGCGCATTCGCGGTACGTGGCATCAGGGTGGAACGTGTTTCCATGACCTATTTTTTTAGTTGGATGCCGTTACTTCAGATATCAATGGTGAAACAGTTGCTGTGGGATAGAATGGGTTGACAGTTCAGCGGCGTAGCCACGGCGTTTTGAGGAGACCTCCCTCTCCCAACTTTTTCTGAAAAAATGCTAACATTATGTACATGATTGCTTGAAATGGCATGAACAGTTTATTGTGTTCGCGAGGAAGACCCTGGACGTTCACCTATGGGGACACACACACTCTAAACTCAGCACGTGATAAAATGAAGTGGGGAAAAGGGATATTTTTCAGAAAAATGGTTTGTCCCCAACCCCCTCTTTACTTCATTTTGCCTGACTGTGCCCCTGGTTTGCATCGTGCGGGGTCTGATTTGGTGGTGATTTTAGCTCACCTGACTGAAAGTCATAGCGAGTTATTCTGATCACTTTTCGTCCATCGTCCGGCGTGAAGGTGGTGTTTGAGTCTTTTTCTCTCAAAGCACTGGCCACAACATTTTAATGAAATTTCACATGAGTAGTGGTTATATAGGGGCATTTGGGGTTTTCTTCAAATTGTGTTTCTGCTCATATTGAGGAGGGGGTGGGGCCAAAATACCCCAATGTTTTAAAAAATCATCTTCTCATGAACCAGCTGTAGCAGCGACTTGATATTATGTGGGACACAACTTCCTTTTGAGGTGTAGACTCAAGTTGGTTCAAGAGAAGTTCGAGGGGCAATATTTGTCGTCATTACAGGAGAGGTAAGATTTTTTGCCCCGCCCAAAATTTCTATTTTACAAACCGAGAGGCCGATTTGAACCAAATTTGATATGAAGTATTAGTGGGCTATAAGTAAAAAAAAATTCAAAATGCCACGTGGTAACCACGGGAGCTAAAAATAAAAGAAACAAATTCAAACGCCCATATCTCCAAAACTGCACGGCACTGAGAATTCTTATTTGGTGCGAAGCTTCTTTGGGACCCACAGAATGGAATGATCCAAAAAAAAGTGCTATCGGCTTTATCATAGGGTACTTTTTCGGGACTTTGAAAAAAATTCTAAGTCAGCATTTTTTAACACTGTGGGTAATGGAGAAAATATTTAAGACTTTTTCTCCCAAACCACTATTCCAAAAGCTTTCAAACCTGACATATTACATCTTTGGAAGATTGTTTTACATGTTTGTTGAAATCAAATCCATGGGTCCATATTTGGGCTCTCTCTGGGAGCCCAAATGTTTAAATTAGTTCAGAATGAGGAAAATTCTTTAAAAATCTTCTTCCGATCCACCAATCAGAATCTTCTGATATTTGGTACGCAGCATCCTTGTGGGAGGGGGGGGGGGGGCGGGGATAGATGCAAGTTTGTTCAAGCCAAGTCTCTGGGTTTATATTTGAGCTCAATATGAGAACTTTTCTTTAAAAATCTTCTTGTTCAGATCCAGCAGTCAGAATATTTTGATATTTGGTATACAGCATCCTTAGGGAGGTGTGATTCAAGTTTGTTCAAGCTAAGTCTCCGAGTCCATATTTGGGCTCCCTATGTGAGCCCGAATTGTAACTTAGTTCAATATGAGGAATATTCTTTAAAAATCTTCTTCTTCACATCCACCAGTAAGAATATTTTGATATATGGTATACCGTATCGTTAGGGAGGTGAGATTCAAGTTTGTTCACGCCAAGTCCCTGGGTTCAGATTTGGGCTCCCTATGAGAGCCTGAATTATAACTTAGTTCAATATGAGGATTTTTTTTTTTTAATTTTCAGATCCACCGGTCAGAATGTTTTGATATTTGGCATATTGTTTTCTTAATGTAGCAGATGCAAGTTTGTTCAAATCAGGACCCTCGGTTGATAGTCGTCAGTGTCAGGTGAGCGCTCTCAGGCCCCTTGTTAATAGATGGCAGTACTGTGGCAGCATAGTTGTGGCGGTCCACACCATGTTTTGGTCTATTACCACCTAACTGAGCACCCCTCAGCACTATTTATCTGCCCAACTTAACTATTTATCTACCTTATAATTTAACCCTTTACCCAACGAATCTGCCACATCCGCCCGCGTAATATGCAAATACAGATATTTAAAATAATAAATTTTGATATCGTCTGCGTTGGGTAAAGGGTTTTAACACCTTGTTACCTGGGTTCAGTATGGCATATGGGATTTACTCCACTTGTTCTACTGATGTGAAGTCACCCCCGAAAAGCGAAAGAACATTCAACATGGAATAATTTCATTTATTTCCAAATGAAACAAAATACTGCATTTTGTTTGGCTGAGAGGTACGGTGTAACTTGCAATCCACAGTAGCTTTTTTACACCGTAGTCAATCAAGGTGTAAAACAAGAATAAACAATACCAGGAGGCTACCCGGGTAAAAAGTGCCCATTTTTAATTATTAATTCATACCTTCTGGTCGGTTATGTGAGAACAAAAATAAAAATACAGGAAATTTAATATTTATGTGCAATAAAATATTACAGATATAGATGTCATTGGAACTGGCTCATTGAGCCAGTTCCAATGACATCCATATCTGTCTGGTTTTATTAAGAAACTTACAAAATACAAATTTTCTGTCAGTTTTTTTTTCCCCTCAATTTAAGTTAAAATATTAAGTACTCCAAACTTCTTGGAAACAAATCCATTATCAATTTATCCTTGTGTTTTCCAGGGTGTATGAGAATTTACACCGGTCTGGGAACTCATACACCCTTCGGCTTCGCCTCAGGGCGTATGAGTTCGCAAACCGGTGTAAATTCCCATACACCCTGGGAAACACAAGGATAACTGATAATCTGTCTGCTGTTAGCATGTACCGCTGCCACTATTACATACCAGTTAGTACTACAACTACAGTATCTTTTCTGTCATGTCCACCGCAGTTTCAATTCCACAGCACTAATATCTTTTGTTACTCGGTGCTACTTCCACTGGCTTCTACGAGTACCTTTGTCTCTTTTCACAAGCACTTCTATCACGGCTGCCTCGCGAAGCACTGCTGGCTTCTACTTTTTACAGCCTCAGCTTCTCAAACTGCCGCACTGCTAAGGCTCCCCGAATCTCAAATTTCGTGCCGAATCGAATCAGACAGAGGATTTCGAGTCGAAATGAATCTTGAATCGAATCTCACGACTCTCATGGAGTTGTAAATATTGCACCTTCTTACAATCATAAATATTGCCAGTCTCCACTCAAGTATTTCAATGGCGATTCGTCTGTTTGGGTAAGTCGATCAAAAAAGTAGAATTTACCAGACAGAATGAAGTAGTTTTGGAAATGAAATCTCCCGAGACTCTTCTTCTGTCAACATGTCTCCCGTACAGGAGTCCTGGCAGTCTTAAAAATCCAGGAGGGCTAAAAATCGCTCCCCTCACGTGGCCTAGGAGAGCGATTAGCTTACAAAAGCTAAACGTGGCAAAATGAAGTTGTACTATTAAAAATGATACATTTTATTTGGTGCTGCTAACCAGGTAGTCTCTGTGAGACGGCCATACTGCCCCTCCCACAATTCCGGGCCTTGGTTAGGCCCGGAGGTGTGGGTGGGGCAGTGTAACCATATTGCAGAGACCACTAACATAGCAGAGATCTGAAAACCTGTGGGTTTTAGGAATAGGCTGTTGGGGTAATCATTATTTTCTGAGGCTAGGAGGGCTATTTGTCGCCTTCAGTTTTTTTAAGGCGAGCAGTAGGCGAGTGAATAAATCGCTCTCCTGAAAATGCCAGGCGTGGTATAGGATATCTGATGATCAAGTCCCATGTACAAGAGACCTAGTTACAGAAGATGTGTTCATGAGGAGACCCGTAGTGAGATTTTGAGAACATCTCGACGGTTCGACAATTTCCGAATCAGCACACCTCAAATCGAATCGAAGTTCACAGAATCCTGAAGTAGTTATATTATGTTCCAATAAGAGTAAAATCCACGCCCTTTGATTGGATGCGAGCTGGTGTAGTTTCTTTTATGTTTACGGCTCCAGTAGCAAATGTTACCGTCTGACGTCACATGCGAAATATTTGAAATATTTGAAATGACGTCGCCCGTTTCGAAATTGCTTCATCAACGGAGTAACTAGCAAGCCGCTTCATTTTTCTGGATTTACTACATGTGCAGCAGACGGTGTTCCGGATGAAGCGTTGTTTAAATTACAAACCGATTTACAGGTTGAATTGAGACGGAATGAGTCTATCTGGTTTGTTGATTATTTATCCAGTGTCGTCGTGGGGTACACGAGGTTTAAAACTTTTTAATGGTCACAAGTTTAGTAAATAAGCCTCTCGTGTTTCACGATGTAGATTTGGGGATATGGGTAGTGCCTTATTGGAACATATACGTCATTATGATGAGTTGACGCTAACACGGTCTGAGATTTGCGGCTCGGAGCGTATGTTCAACCTCGACACGTCTGAGGTTTGCGGCTCGGAGCGTATGTTCAACCTCGACACTTCGCGTCTCTGTTGAACATAAGCTCCAAGCCGCAAACCTCAGACCACATTACCGTCAATTCATCACAATAATTTATAAGATAGAAGCAGCGAAGTTAAATTCTTCCAATCTACAAAGATGAATCCACCCCAACAGAAAAGATCACATTCTATGGTTGACACACTATTACATTACACATAGGGAGGAGTATAATATAAAGATGTATGCACGGATGGCATTATTGACCCTACCCTCCGATCAGGAACACCGAGCTATTACCTATTCTACCACATTTGAAAAGCCTATGACATAAATTATAGCTTTACACGCCAACTGTGGTGAACACGCCAGCAATGGGATTTCAATAGTTAAAATTTACACCTACAGTGTAACTACATCCAAGCTGACCTTTGGTGACCTCGACCTGAATACAACTTGTCTAAATTTATCGCACGTCGTCTCACGAAGAGTGAAATGAAAGGGGCAATTATTTATTACGTTTTTAAATGAGTTTACCCCATAAGACACCAAAACTTAACAAACATGCATTGTCTCATGTTAATAAAGCATCCATAACTCGAAATGGTATGTTATTATGCTATTAAAATGAAAAAGGGACCGTTTCATTTCGTTTCGGCGATAAAATTGACAGCGGAAGTACCGCCCACCGATGCTCATGTAAACAAAAACAGATTCGCACGTATGTACACGTCTGGTGCTCAGTAAAATCGAGAAAAAATAATAGCGACTCTTAATAATCTGACGATCATGGTATAAATAAAATATACCCAAAGTAGCTTGGTGTACCAAATGTTCACCATTCGTGGTGAAGTGGTGTTAACCGCGCGCCAAAGGCTCGCGGTTAATGCCACTTCACCTCGAGTGGTGAACATTTGGTACACCAAGCTACTATGGGTATATTCTGTATACAATGGATATCCGTTCCTTTTGTCGGCAAATCAGGTCAACAACCTTGTACGCTTATTTATTATATATTGTTCAAAATTTTACGATTGAGATAAAATGTGCAGTAGCTGACATTGCACTTCGCTATGCACCACACAATATAATTCATTATGTTGGAACACTATCTAAAACGGCAACTTTGTTTTTTTTTAAATCTGTTCTCATACTCCAGTGATCCTGTCATGTTACATCACAGCGATGAGCCACCCGGTGACAATGCAACTTAATATCTTATTCCATAGTGGTCGAAACTCGTGACTACTCCACTTAACTAGTGATCCAACCATTTCACATAATGCCACGTGACCGGAATCACCGGGCTGTGATCCTAACTGCTATATCTGGGCAGCGATGGATAAGCAGAGACCAACTCACATTATGCCAAAGTGACCGGAATCACAGGACTTTGATCCTAACTGCTATAGCTGGGCAGTGGTGGATAAGCAGAGGCGGCGGTATCAGGGGGCGCATGGGACACAAGCCCCTCCAGTTTTTCCACAGACATGTTATGCGATTACACATTGAGTTAAAGTGATCGCGTGCAAACGTGTCAATATACAGGAATTCCAGTAATATATGATGTATAAATCCAAACATTTAGCATATGAGTCCCACATTCGGTCGCTTCGATCCGTTCTAGCCTTCGGGGTGAAGTATGATTAAAGTAGATTAGAAATGAGCAGGACAATGACCACACCGCGGCATGCTCATCTATAGCATGTCATGGTACATTTACCGACAAGCCAGGAAATAAGTAATCTGTCATTTGCAGAAAGAGGGTGAATTTGCTGATGTTATCCCATGCAGTGGGCCAATTTATCGTCTGGGTACCTCTTTCTGTTCAGACATGAGAGACCTTGATTCAGAATGAGGTTCACAGAGGGTACATTTAGTGATGCTACCCTGCTGTGCAGAATAGCATCACCAAATTCACCCTCTGGGACCTCATTTTGCTGATGACAGTCTGCTTATTTCCATGTTTGTTTACCGATATTCGATTTTAACTTTCTCCCACTGGTTCGAATCATGGTGGCGTTGAACATTTGTTCCCTTTCACTTTTATCGAGCTTACGCCACCCCTGTGGATAAGGGCCTTCGAGCTCAAAAAAGCCTCAAAGTTTGTCCAAGCAAGGTTTTTCTTTACAAAAAGGCCCCCGAGAAAAATTAGCCTGGGGAAAGAAGTATCGTAATGCGCTTCAGCAGCTGGGCTTTCAAATCGTAATGAAACGATTAAAAAATTACTGATTTTATATCAATGTATTTTAGGAAATAATTGTTCCGAAAATATAGTATGACATTACATAATACACTCTTGTATTTTCGGGCCTTAAAATTCGCGATAATCGATTTTTGATTCCCGCAAACGATGTGCGGACAAAATGCATCAGACAGAATACCATGCGGACAAAACCCCATTACCTTAACCCAGATAAAACACTATGCGGACACAACACAATGGTGCTTTAGCCCGGGCAAAACACCATGCGGAGAAAACACTGACGAAACAGCCCGGACAGAACACCATGCGGACAAACACCATGCATTTTAAAGCCAAAATCTCGTCAGAAGTGTTGTTATGGGTGTTGTTGTACCAAAAAAGAGAAAACGTTCTTACGAGACTATTAATGAGCGTTTGATGAATTTGTGTAAAGATCGCCAAAATAACACAAAAAATATAGGAGATTTTTTTAAACTCAGTCAGTTAAAGCGGGAGGTGTAAATATAGAATATACCCATAGTAGCTTGGTGTACCAAATGTTGACCACGAGTGGTAAAGTGGTGTTAACCGCGAGCCTTTGGCACGCGGTTAACACCACTTCACCACGGGTGGTGAACATTTGGTACACCAAGCTATTTTTGTAAATATTTTATTTATACCATGATCGTCAGATTATTAAGAGTCGTTATTATTTTTACCCGATTTTACTGGGCACCAGACGTAAATACGTGCGAATCTGTTTTTGTTTACACGAGCATCGGTGGGCGGTACATCCGCTGTCAATTTTGTCGCCGAAACGAAATGGAAAATGAAACGGGGCCTTTTTCATTTTAATAGCACAATAACATATCATTTCGAATTACAATAATGAAGTTTAAACATAATGAAATTTATAGCCTCGGTTCCACAATGTGCTCGCGGGCTTTACAATCGAGTACACGCGTGGTGTATACATAAATAGACTCTGCGGCTGAAGCTGAATATATACAAAAAGAAAACGTAACAACTATCAACTATTAATCATCCAAGGTTAAGCTTAGTGTTATATACTTGCAGATTTAAACTGGGTGAGAGTTTGTGGCGTCTTCATATAAGCGGGAAGCGAATTTCAGAGCTTCGGACCGGCAACACAAAAAGCACGACCACCACACGTTATGGATGCTTTATTAACACGAGACAATGCATGTTTGTTAAGTTTTGGTGTCTTATGTGGTAAAGTCATTTAAAAACGTAATAAATAATTCTCACTTTCATTTCACTCTTCGTGAGGTGACGTGCGATAAATTTAGACAAGTTGCATTCAGGTCGACATCACCAAAGGTCAGTTTGGATGTAGTTCCACTGTAGGTGTAAATTTTAACTACTGAAATCCCATTGCTGGCGTGTCCACCACGGTTGGTGTGTAAAGCTAAAATTTTGTCATGAGCTTTTCATATACTGTAGAGTAGGTAACCATGGTATAAATAATGTATAACATAATATGGGTTCAATGGGGAGCGCGGTGGCTCAGTAGGTAGAGGTGCAGGCTGCAAGCCGAGAGGTCCTCGGTTCGAATCCCACCTGCGGCAACCGCGTTGTGTCCTTGGGCAAGACACTTCATCTCCATTGCCCGCGTGGGGGCACGATGACGCCGTGTACTAAGGCGTACTGCACGTCGATGGTACGCATGTCTTCAACCAATCTAACCCCGTCTGTGCTGCAGTGCGGGGTTACGATGTTGGGGAGCTGGCAGCTGCTCGTCGTTGCTCGGTGGTTCTCTCCGGGTACTCCGGCTTCCTCCACCCGTAAAACTGTCACGGTCATGATTAGCCATTGTGCATAAATATGTGACCTTAAACATAAATAAATAAATAAATGGGTTCAATGATTTGTGTGCTGCATTTTGGGGTTGTTGCTCACTCAGGATATGATCTTTGCCCTTGATATGACGATGTAATAATTAACAATTTTTCAGGGCTCACTGCTAGCCAAAATTGCTAAATGTTACCCCTCAAATTTTGTGCAATTTTCGCATCGTTCCCAGTGATTTTAACAGTCCTGTTTCTTTTCATGTTTTTTTGTAGTGATTTGAAACACTATGAACAGAGTTTGTTCAACACATGAATGTTTTTGATCTATTTCTACCGTAGAAGATTCAAACGCTTCATTGTCCCCAATGAATATAAGTAGTGATCTCCCAACATTGCCTAATGTGGCCTTAAACTACGAGGAAATCCAAGAGGCAATGAATTCTATGAAAGCATCAAAAGCCTGTGGCTCAGACAGCATTAGTCAAAAGTTTTAAAAGAATGTTCCCAGAGTTTAGCGAGATCTCTAACGTACTCATTCAATTATCTCCTTAAAAACTGCTGTTTCCAATCTCAATGGAAGCAAGCAAACGTAGTTCATGTTTTTAAAAAAGGATAACCCACGTCAAGTTAGTAATTACCGCCCAACTATTAAGTTGTGCTGGAAAAATTTTCGAGATGTTCACATTTAAGAAAGTGTTTAGCTTTCTCAAGGCAAATGACTTGCTTGGCAAGTTCCAGTCTCGTTTCACACCTAATAACTCCACATCTTGCCAGCTTACTGGAATACAGAATACTATCAGTTGTGCTATTGA
The DNA here is from genome assembly GCA_031216915.1 of Pictodentalium vernedei. Lineage (NCBI taxonomy): Eukaryota > Metazoa > Mollusca > Scaphopoda > Dentaliida > Dentaliidae > Pictodentalium > Pictodentalium vernedei. The sequence continues at coordinate 677,671,485 of CM062297.1, read as the reverse complement.
CGAAGGAAAAGAAATACGCTTTGTTTTGTTTTTTTGTGACATGAGCAACGCTTTTGATAAAGTATGGCATTCTGGGTTGTGGTAAAAATTTGAAAAATAGGTATTTCCGGACATCTGTTAAAATTGTTCACCTAATACATCAACCCTTTGAACTCTAGTGGTATCTTCCATGGCAGTTCAATGGCAGCAATTAGAAGAGTCCATATTCATTATTTGGAGTTGACCAATCAATATTTTCAACGTGCAGCCTCGGGGCTGCACGTTGAAAATATTAATGGATCTACCTTACACATTTACTGAACAGCCATTCTATTCAATGACGTTATGGCGTACAAAGTCCCAGGTCGGAAAAAAACGGCCGCTAGGGTCCATAGAGTTACGGATCGCGAAATGCGAGTCATGATCAATGCTGAATCGTCATTCTGGAGGACAGTAACGGCAAATGTGCCACATGAATCAGTACTATGGCCTTTTTGATGATGTTCCTTTGTAATATCCGTCTCTTTGCCGACGATACCTCGTTGTATCTATTAGCCAAAGACACATCGCAAGCTACCAATCTCTTGAATAACGATACTGTAAAAATCGAGCAATGGGCACATCAGTGCATGGTTGGTAGATTTCAACCCCAAGAAAATCGAATCATTCGTTAAAACACGCATAAGAAATACCCCCCTCCCCCTTCCGGATGTGGAACGCGGATATCAGCGAAGTAAACTCCCATAAACACTTTGGTATCACTGTCAAGCGGTAACATTTTCTTTGATCGAATTTATAAATAGCTTAGTAGAGGTATTATGTACGAGAGAATGTGGTCCATTTTCACATCGTTCGATTCATTGTATGAGAGGGGTGTGTCAGCGGGGAGAGATTTAATTGGCTGTTATAGGAGGGAATCTGGCCTTTCAATTGGACGGTATAATACATTCGTGGCGCGAAAATATTCTCATCGGCTGAGGTTTCCTATTAAGTCCGTGTTATATAAATGTCATAGAACTTTAGTTAACGCCTTCCCGGGAGTACGCGTATATAATTTCGGCGGTGAAAGAGTTTTTAGATCCTATCCGATGCATTTGAACAGCCTAAAGCGCGGCAAAATAGCAGAACAACGGAGTAAGTTAAATGCTTCGAACCGCGATCAGAACGTCTGATAAAACGTTGAAAAACTCCGAGATTACGGGGTGGAAACCGCGTGAGGATGCTTGCCCTGTTTAGGCAATCGGATATATCGCGCTAGGAGCCTGTGCATTGGAGAAGGCAGACTGACAGTCGTACAAGTTATGAGATAGTATCACAGAAGTATTAAGCCTGAACTGTTAGCGCATCATATTGCAGTCATATTAACTCATCATATCTCAGCAGGCGTGATTGAACTCACGTTACTCGAAACTATGCTTAATAGCTGGATATCTTAATCTAAAGGAACTCTATTATGCTACACAAGAGAAGTGACACGCATTAAGTGAACTACTTTATCAAGAATATCCGGATTAAAGGAATTACCAAACGTTACCAAACGGAATTTACTTCAAAACTGTGCTTACCACTGTGGATTTATCGTGGGAATCTACCTAAGTTAACTTCACGACGGCTTCCAGGAAAATACTGTGCATTTGGATTTTATGTGAACGACGAGCATCCTCACTGGAATTATTGGGACGATAAAAAGTGGGGTTGCAAATTCCATTGTACGATTAAAATACAATATATAAATACGTTATCCCAGCTCTCGTGCGTTGTTTTGTTTGAACAATTCGAAGCCACGATAAATGGCACCACACACAAGAGGTGAACAAATCCAAAATTCACGTGTCAATCATCGCAGGGTGGACTAATCGACAGTGTGCGGATGATTTGAAGAGCGCTATACCCCGGGTATATCGCCCTTTGAGTCAGACACTCACTACCGGTGGTAAAGCTCTCCAATAGTTTGACAATCACATTCAATGACCGTGGTTACTGGAGAAATTATATCTTGGAAACCACAACCAAAGCGTGGAAAAGAATTGGTTTCTTACAAAAACACAAGTGTACCCTTGATAGAAAAACATTGGAAACAATTTACTTTGCCTTCATTCGTCCCTTGATTGAATACTCTAGCCCAGTTTGGGATATAACTGCACAATCGCCGAGAGTGAGGATCTTGAACAAATACAACTTGAGGCCGCGAGAAATGTAACCGGAGCAACTAGAAGTGTCAGCAGAGCTCCACTTTACGCCGAAACTGGATGGGAATCCCTGAAAACTCGGAGGGAGAAACGCAAACTGAAACAGTTTTTTTACATGTATCATAAACTAACCTCAATATATTTATCTTGTCTAGTCCCCCAACCACGGGCTGCACCCCATCGATTTGATCTCCGTTGAAATGAATACTTGACAGTGCCCCTCTGTCAAATCCAGTTACATACCATGTCATTTTTGCCAAGCACATCAAGCCTTTGGAAAAGCCAACCTCAATACTTCCGAAATAACAACTCGTTACCGGCCTTATCGAGTTAACTGAACCGGTGTGACAGGAATGGAAGTCCGTAGGAAAATTAGTCCCTCTGGACTATTATTCCGCGGAATTATAGTCCTAGGTCTAACATTTCTAGGAATAGTAGTCCGCCGGACTACTCTTCCTAGAAATGTTAGACCTAGGACTATAATTCCGCGGAATAATAGTCCAGAGGGACTAACGTTCCTACGGACTTCCATTCCTTTTACACCGGAACGAAATATTTGTTCCTAGGTTGTTTTTTTTCACGAAAAATCGCGACAAGCACAAATTCTCCATTACCGAATACGTTCATCCTGCAGTAATCTCAACGATTACCTCTTTAAAAACCATCTTCGCTTAACCCCTCTTTATGAGTGTGAAGCTCTGGAGACAACTGGCCACCATTTATTCCACTGTTCACTTTTTAGCCGAGAAAGAACAGACATCTTAGGTGAGATAATTCACTTCATTGATACAGATATAATGTTAAACCGATGTGTTGGGTACAGTCAAAGAGTTAACAAACAGTTTTTTTTTTAAATTACACGATTTTATTATTGATAGTAAAACCTTTTACATCATGACATTGACATAAAGCCATACCATTATTGCTATCCTGACTGCATAACAAATTTTGAACTCTGCAGTCCCTCCCCGTTGTTTTCAGTAAAAGGAAGTGCTAGGGCTATTCATGACGTCATATGAGAGTCTTGTCCGATCTGTTGTTCGGTAATGAGCACTTGTCTTGGGAGGATAATGACACCATTGTGCATAATGTACACATGTACATTACCAACACTAAACGTTTTATCCAACCATGATCCAAATTACACACTCACACACACGCGCGCATATGCATATGTATGTGTATGTATGTGTGTGTATGGGTGTGCATATATATATATATATATATATATATATATATATATATATGCGAATATATAAATATATGTATATATGTATGTATGTAATATTTATGTGTGTGTTGATGTGCGCGTGTGTGTGTGTGGGTGTGGGTGTTCTGTGTATAGATAGTAGGGCGCAATTATTCCACTTAAAAGAAAAGATAGGTAGCAATTACTACAAAACTTCTAGGCTTCGTGTATCTTGTTTAAGGGTTACTACTATCTACTGTTATATTTTCATTACAATATATTGTTGTTAATATTACAACATGACTGTTGAGATATCTCCATCGTGCACTTGCACCATTTTTTTTTTCTCTTTTAAAATGCTGTAATGATAATTACTGTAGGGTGAGGCTGCTTATAGGCTTAGCCTGTTAGCTGAACCCATTTCACTTTAAAGAAATAAAATACTGATTAAAAAAAGAGTCTTGATACTTCAAGCAATAAACATACCTCAAGAATCACAAATTATGGGGGCGCGGTGGCGTTGCGGTAACCGATTCTTGTCAGATCACCAAAGTTAAGCAACCTCGAGCCCGGTTAGTCCTCGGATGGGTGACTGTCCGAGCGATCGATTCCGGCTCCCGCGTTGTGTCCTTGGGCAATGCACTTAACCCCGATTGTCTACAAGGAAGCACGATGACGCCGTGTACTAAGGTGTACTGCACGTCGATAGTGCGCATGTCTTCAACCAATATAACCCTGCCTGTGCTACAGTGTGGAGTTACGATGTTGGGGTGCTGGCAGCTGCTTGTCGTTGCTCGGTGGTTCTCTCCGGGTACTCCTCCACCCGTAAAACTGTCACGGTCATGATTAGCCATTGTGCATAAGTATGTGGCCTTAAACAACAATAAATAAATAAATAAATAATCACAAATTATGAGATGCTTACATCCCCATGAGCGTATTGTCTTGACTCTTGGCTCTAACCGACACTTATTGTTACATTATTCCTCCTATTCCCCCTTCAGGAGCCAATACCATAAAACTTTTACATCTGGATTTTCTACAATTGTATTTTCTACCTACACATGTATTAATATAACTGATAAAAATGAATCATTAGCATTTTAAAAGATATGGCAACTTGCCAACTGGCAAATTGCCACATCTTTGAAAATACTAATGGTTCATTTTAAGTCATAACTAGAAAATGCAATTCTAGAAAATACAATTGTAAAAGTTTCATAGTTTGGCCCCAGGTAGCATGTTTTGATAACATTGCAAATTTGAAGTAGTGACACGTGTTGATTTCTAAATTGTGTGAACTGAATGTCATGGTATCGTGATGATAAACAATAACGGATCAGTTACTTTGATGAATGTATTTGTAAACATGTTGATTAATCTATATTTTGGTAATGTTAATATTGTTGACATTGTTGAATAAGTTATTTTTCAAAGCTGTCTTTCTCTAATGTATATTCCCAAACTCACACTGGATCCCATCCTCAGCAGGCTCGCGTTACAACACAGGAGCATCAACAATTTAAACCTCCTCCTGCTCCAAACCGCAAACTCATTCTGCAAGAATCAATTTTCAGTTCTTAAATAATTTATAATTTGAGGGTAGTGTTATACACTTGTGAATGAAACCAGCAGATATTTCGTAGAGAAAACAACAAACCTCATATTTATAAATTCATTAGAGTTTAACACTTAAGGGCCTAGTTTCAATTTTGATGAGTCTCTTGTCTTACATGTCCGTGTAGAACACATATTCCAACAAAAGTCTTTTGGGTGGTCCTGCTGATGGAAGTTCTGTATCTTGGCAGTTTGTGTGTGTGTGTGTGTGTTTGGACTGGGGGGTTAACGACACTTTAAACATCCAGGATCACCTCGTGTCGGACAATTTTATGGGTGGAGGAAGCCGGAGTACCCAGGGAGAACCTACCACATGGCTATTTTTACCAAGCATTTCTTTTTATTCAGAGTTTAACCCATTACCCAATAAAAAGTAGTCGAATGTAGCACGAGGTTGTCTTGAATAACAGAACGTTTTCAAGTTTTGCCTCAAAAGCATGGCTTATGATCCCTCATTGGTACGAGCTCATAAGCTATTGGTTTTGAGGTAATCTATAAAAAACATTATTAACCCTTTTACCCAACATAACGGCCAAAACCGACCAGCGCTATTCTAAAAATCGCCAGTAAATTTTCATTTTTTGTATCAAAAACATAGGCTATGACCCCGCATTGGAACGAACTCGTCGACCTCGTTGCAATGAGGGGTCATAACCTATGTTTTTGAGACAAAAAATGAAAGAAAATACTTCAAGAATTTTTTTGCAAGTGTTGTCTGCTTTTCATGTTAAGTAAAGGGTTAATAAATATGAATGGCGATTTCTGTGAACTGCGCCTGCCGTTTTTACAATTACTTAAGAAGGTAAATGTTAGGGAGTTGGTGCTGAAGGTCACTTTCTGCATCTATTGCTGTATAAGGTAAAAAGTTACAATCGGTATCGGATGCTTCACACTTATGACCACGCCAAAGTTCATTTTTGCAAAAGTATCTAGGATCTTGTAATTATAGTTGCACAATGGTGTTAGGAAAGTAATAGAAGTCTTCATGGATTCATCGTGATCTTTTGAGACAGTCAACTGAAAAACGACTCTAGTGATCCCTTACTCTACTACCCGTGCATGTGACAGGGATAGATTGAATACATTACTGTAGCGCGATGCAATGCTAACCGCGAATATAACAAACACCCGGTTACACAAACCCGGCCGAAGAAAGAAGATCCGAAAACATTCGACTGGTGGCTGCAAGATTAGTTACAGGGGCCACAAAGAGTGCCCGAGAAGACAGCTCGAAATTGAATGTGGATGGAAGTCCCTTGAATCTCGACGCAGCAAACATAAACTTATACAACTTTATAAAATGTTCTATAAGCTCACACCACCGCACCTTTATAACCTGCTCCCTCCGCGAGTATCTAGACTACAAAATTACAATCTAAGAAACGCTGAAAACTTAAGCCTACCACCATCTTACTCTGTGTTACGTCTCACGGCATTCCTCTACTCAACAGCCAGACTTTAAAATGAACTTCCAATTGATATCCGGAAGATACAACAACCCTTAGCGTTCAAAAAGCATCTTCCTAGTAACCAAAGGCCACCCCTATCCCATTTCAGCTCTCAATGCAATCGGAAAAGTCAAATAATGCACTGTAGACTGAGACTTGGAGGCAGCAATCTCAGTCAACATTTGTTTTAACAATCACCTCTCAGTCACTCCACTTTGCACCTGCGGTGAAATAGAGACAACAGAGCATTACCTCCTGTACTGTACGCATTACAGAAACATCCGTCGTGAAGCGCTCGGTGGTCTGTCAATGCAAATATCTTCTGACACGCTATTATTTGGTTCAGAACACTACGCCAGTACAACAAATAGTAACATTTTCAAAGCTGTTCAAAAATTCATTGTGCTGAGCAAACGCTTCGACTGACCACTCTATATTGGACTCAAAAACAAACTAATGCAATGAAATACTATTCTTGGCAAAAAAGCTTTTCTTGTATCATGTTCCGAAACTGCGTCAGGGTTTCGTGATGATGGTTGCCGAGACTAAGCTTCTCCACTTCTTCAAAATGTATCATCAGCTTACACCTCCATATATTTCCAACAAAGTACCACCCATTGCATCACCCATCAGTCAAGCCCATTATATTCGATAAAATCTAAATCATCGTGTTCTATTGTGTCAAACAAATCTGTACCAGGCTTCCCTCGTGCCATCCGTTACTAACCAGTGGAATAGCATACCTATTCCAGTGAGAGATAACTCTCCCATTAGACATTTTAAAAGTTTCCGAAATAATAGCCCTTGACGTCCACAGTCATTTTACAGTAGAGCCAAATCGCGACCAGCTCAAATATACCATCGTAGATTAAGGTTGCGTTGTAGTGGTATTAACGCCCACAATAATCATCCTCACTCTCTCCCTTCCGCCAGTGTGGTGAGCACGAAACAACTGAACATTTCTTATTGCATTATCCGCTGTATTCTGGTGCTCGGAATTCCACCATTAAATCTCTTCCGTTTACTGTCGAACTCTCTACGCTTCTCTTTGGGTCGGAAAGATTGAAAAACTCTGAAAACTGCCAAGTTTTTAAAGCAGTACAAGACTACGCCTTACTAAGTAGACGCTTCCACTTAACTCAAACGGTTCTACAATCGTCTAATGTTTGATTAACTTTAATTATTACTTCTGTAATGCATTAAGTGACGTTCCAGGTCTTGTCTCTATGGCCTATCAGACCTGATAACGGATAAGGTGGGTGCTATTCTTTTTTAACACGTGTCATATACTGTGGTTATACTTTTAGAAAAAGTAGAGGCTAAGAACCAGCTAGCACGCTGCCTTGGCGAGGCGTTTAGGTGCCTTCACGGACTACAGTTACTGTTGTCGTAATGCTATAGCAAATTCGGGCTCCAATTAGGTACCGAGGTATTAACCCGGAAACGTGGATTGAACAAACTTGAATCTGACTTCCCTGAGGATAGTGTATACCATATATCAAAAGAGTGGGGGTTCGTGAGACGATTTCTAAAGAATACTTCCCATAATGAACAAAGTTACAATTCAGGCTCCAAATACAAAACCGGGGACATGATTTGAACAAACTTCAATCTAACCCCCGTAAGGATGCTGTTTCCCAAACATCAAAAGATTTCGACTAATGAATCTGAGGAAGATTTTTAAAGATTACTCCACATATTGCACTAAGCTGAATTTCGGACTCCCACAGAGAGCCCAATTATTAAATCAATGGGCTTGATTTAGTCAAATTTGAATCCAAACCCTGTAAGGATTCTGTATACCATATATCAAAAGATTATGACAAGTGGTTCTGGAGAAAAATAGTTTTAAAGATTAACCCTCATATTGGACAGTTAAATTTCTGTACCACCAAGGGGCCCAAATATTAACCCAGGAACTTGATTTGAACAAGCGTAGATCTGACCTTCCTAAGGAAGCAGTATACCAAAAGTCAAAAGAATCTGACTGGTGGGCTTGAGGAAGATTTTTAAAGATTATTCCCCATATTGCACCAAGTTAAAATTCGAACTCCCACAGAGAGCCCAATTATTAACCGATGGGCTTGATTTGTTCAAACTTGAATCCGACCCCTTTAAGGATTCTGTGTATCATATATCAAAAGATTCTAATTTGTGATTCTGTAGAAAAAGTGTATTAAAGAATATTCCTCCTTTTGGACTAAGTTAAAATTCGGGCTCCAATAGGGAGCCCAACTATTAACACAAGGATTTGGTTTGAACAAACTTGGATCTGACCTCCCTGAGGATGCTGCATACCAAATATCAAAAGATGCTGGCTGGTGGATTCGAAGAAGAAGATTTTTGAAGAGTATTCCTCACATGGCACTAAGTTAAAATTCCCTATATGGAGCCCAAATATTGGCTGGGGGACATGGTTTGAACAAAAGTGAGGCTGCCCCCTGTAACGATATTGTATACCAAATATTAAAAGATTCTTGTTGGTGTTTGTGGGGAAGAAAATTAAACTCGGGCTCCTGTATTGAACCCAAATATGACCCAAAGGGGTAATTTTAACAAACTGGTATCTGACCCCCCCCCCCCCCCCACCCCCGGAATGCTGTATACCAAATATCAAAAGATTCTGATCAGTGGTTTGGGAGAAGAAGATGTTTTTAACTTTTGCAAATATACCGACTCTGCATTTTCTCGATTCCCTCAACAGTGCACTATGACACAACGATCGCACTTGTTTTAGCGTTTGAATATATTTTTATTTTTAGCTCCTGCGATTCTCACGGGGATAAGGAGGGGGGGGCATGAATCAAGTACTTGGGAATCAGTAATACCACACTTTGTTCAAATCGGCTCATCGGTTCAGAAAATAGAAATTTAAGGTGGGGCTAAAAATCCTGCCCCTCCCGTTACAAAGTCAAATATTGCTCCGCAAACTTCGTTTGAACAAAATTGATTCTGCACCCCAAAAGGAAACTCAGTGCCAAATATCAAGTCATTGTACCCACTGAATCGTGAGAAGATTATTTTTAAAACTGGGAACATTTCCCCCCACCCTCCCATGTTCATCTGAACAAAATTAAATGCTATGTCAGAACAAGCACTGAAATCGGTCCCGCGGTTTGTGGAAGAAGTTCCAAACACCATTTTCACGGACGTCAGACTGCAGACGGTAGGTGATCACTAAAACTCACCTTGACATTCAGTCAAGTGAGCTAACAAACAGTCAAGTTTAGTCAATCATTTACAACCATGGTATCCATTTTAGAGGACTGTTGTTCCAGGCGTTGGTTATCGGGTCTGTCTTTTTCGAGTAAAATTTCACAGCCACTATCCACAAATTTACTGAGAGAGGCGCACCACCTTTAAAGGGGATTGGGTCAAGGCAATGCAATTTACCACATAAATCAGCGATGTAAAGGCCTGTCGAGTGCAGTGTGTGGCACTCGGTGATGCACTGAATCGCTTATTTCGGAACCCTCACGGTCTCGTTCCCTTCGTCCACTTCGCAATGCCCCTCGAACCACCTAACCACATTCACTTGAAAAGAATTTATTTAATTATTTATTTAGTTTAACGGCACTTTCGACAGATAAGGTTATCTCGTGTCGAACAGTGTTACGGGTGGGGGAAGCCGGAGTACACGGGAGAACCACCGGGCAGCGGCGAGAAACTGTCAGACTCCCTAACGTACTAACTCCACACAAGCAGGATTAGCATAGGTTGGAGAGAAGTGGACCATCGACGCGCAGTACGCCTTAGGACATAGCGCCATCGTGTCCCCGCGTGGTGAATTGGGATTAAGTGCCTTGACCAAGGACACAACGCAGTTATCCCTGGCGGGGATCGATCTGTGGGCCTTTCGGTTAGAAGTCCAGTTTCGTAACCACTGAGCACCGCGCTGCCAAGTCACTTGCAGGTAGGCAGATGCGATCGGGGTCAACAAAACGTTTGATTGCAAACAGACAAACAAACTGAAAATCAGAAAAACTAAGCCTGGTATTACTGAAGCTGATTACATTTCAATCGCAGCTAAAAACACTTAGTATGATTTTAAAAGATGTCACGCCACCAGTCAAATTCTGTCCGAAATCCGACGCCGTTATCATACAGCTGCTTGTTTACTCACTTTTTGTGGAGTTCAGGGGCGGTGGAACCGGGGGGGGGGGGGGACTGGGGGGCTTCAGCCCCTCCACTTTTTGCTGAGCCATGTTTTTTTGTATGCATATATTTTAACACAACCGATGACTGGTGAAACAAGGGGCGGATCCAGAGCCTCCCCCATATTTTCACCAGCTATGTTTCTCTCGTACTGGTTCAGTTTCGATGGATTTCGGATCATTTTTTGCAGGAAGTGGCAGCAAACGCTAAAATGTATACAGTCTGTTAATAAATCGGTTAACTGACATTGATCGTAATCTTACAGACATCCAAGTACCAAATCCACCCCGAGACAAGATAATCTACAGACAGTATAATTGCTGTAAACGTCTTGTAAAGTATACAGGTGAGGTCTTTTTATCAGCTTTGGTCGTTACGACCAAAGCTGACAAATAGACCTCACCTGTATGCTTTACCGACGTTTATTAACGGCTCTATAAGTGTGAAATCTTTCAAATACATCTCCTGAAAAATCTCAAAATATCCACTCAGATGCATGGAAATGGGGGTTTTGGGACCCTGAAATTTTACATTTTCATACCGACGACCTTCCATCGCCCGACTCCTCCCCCTCCCCCACTTTGAAACTCGTTCCGCCGCTCCTGGAGTTCGACGTAGTGTGATTTCCCTTTATTCACAAGTGACAACGATATACAGATATATAATTTCGTGCTCCAATTCAATATTCCAATCCATAAATAATTAATTCACCTTGTTAATATCAAGTAGATCTACGTTGCATGGTCGTCCATAATATTTAGTAAACAAACGTGTTTAATACTGATGCCATCAAAGGTCGGTCAAATCGAGTCTCGAATGAGAAACATTTATAATATAGCACTGATTCAGACCCACTATCAAAGATGCATACTCAACGTATTTGAATCTGCCCTCCATAGACAATGGGACCTCGAATTATTTATAATAAATCGGAGAATTGTCGCTCGAAACCCACTTTCCACTGAACAGTATCTTGTCCGACTAAATGGTTTTGGACCCATTATGCGATTTCTCCCAGCTATCATGAACAATCCAAGAACACCCAACGGTCGTGTAATACACCACTGTAAAGCTTATTCATTCCCCTTTCCACTGACACCGGGAAGTGCTGGATACGTTATGTGAATCAAATTTGAGGGGGGTATAACGAAGATGAGAGCAATCGTTTTCGAAAAGCGAGTTGTGTACCTTGCTAATATTTATTTATATACCATTATGGGGGCACGTCAGCATCGATTCAAAAATGCTATCAAATATCATTTTTCTTTCGATTTTACAGCTTGTGCTGAGTACCTGTGATCACGCCAAAGCTGAACAAGAATGCAAAACTATGGGATGAGGTCGTCTTTCATACCAAACACCCTCTAACCACAACTGTTGACCGAAATAGCTTTTATTCTCGTAAAAAGTAACCCGAAACGTAATTGCCAACATCTGCTGTTATAATTGGAACCCATAGGTGAGCAGTCTAGCTCGATAGCCATTGGTTTTTTTTCACGCTGTCGAGTGTTAACCCTTTACCTAACATGAAAAACAGACGACACTTGCAAAAACAATTCTTGAATAACTCATGTTTTTCATTTTTTATCTCAAAAACATAGGTTATGACCCCTCATTGGAACGAGCTCGACGAGCTCGTTCCAACAAGGGGTCATAACCTATGTTTTTGAGACAAAAAATGATGAAAATTAATTGGTGATTTTTGAGAATAGCCCTGGCCGGTTTTGACCGTCACGTTGGGTAAAGGGTTAATCTAGCCAGTCCATTTTATCTGATTCTTATCCTAGCATTTCTCAGCCAGTTAATCTTTTTTATCTTGATCAATCTTTTTTACAATCCTTCTGGAAGATAAAAAATTATTTGCTGCCAGCTTGTGAGTAAATAATAATCATGAAATTATTATGAAAACGTACCTATGTTTTTATTATTGGTGGGATTTTTTTTAAAAACTAAAATACGTCGGCTAAAAAAAAAGTGTTTTGATTGTCAGGCAATCCCTCATCGGACATTTTTATTCCTTTCGGTGTCTTCCCATATTAGTACAAATTCAGGGAGACTCAAAATATTTTACATTTTTTGATTAATGCTTATTTATTTAGTTGCGTCTCCAATATGTTTGCCTTGTTACAATTTATGCGAGAGTGCCTATACTCTCCCATAGATTGTAACGAGGCAAATCCCCATAGATTAAATACTTTTACTTCAAAGATAATATGAAGAGCATCGAAAGAATATGAAGCCTTTGAATTGCAGTAACTACAGTTTGTTTTTAGAGGAATGTTTTATTTTTCAAAATAAAAATGAATTTATTTGTATAAATACGCACTTCCTCTATTTCTGTGTGTAAAAACACAGCCCGAATTATCCCCATGTTTACTCACTTTTTGCAAAAGAAAAATTAAAAAATACAAGAAAAAAAATTGCCGGAGAATCAATTAATTTATTTTGTAGCCTTAAAAGGGCCAGGTAAAACTAAATTAAAATTCCCTTGAATGCAACAAGGTGCCACCTGCAGTGCTTTTTAGTATTGCAGATGGCACCGATGAATATATGGCTAATTTGTTCTCATTTACAATTAGATTTCATTTGGTACTAAAATCTTTCATTTGGCAATAAAAATTATCATTTGACACCGAACAAAAATTCCACATAGCACCAAACAATTTCATTTATTCATTTTTTTTTCTATCAGTTTGACCACTTCTGATTTCACACGTATGTCTGTAGTTTAGCCCTTTGAACTCTCGTGATATATTCCACCTCAGTTCAATGGCAGTAATTAGAAGATTCCATATTCATTATTTGGGGTAGACCAATCAATATTTTCAACGTGCAGCCTCGGGGCTGCACGTTGAAAATATTGATTGGTCTACCCCACACATTTATTGAACAGCCATCCTATAAAAATAATGACGTTATGGCGTATCATGTTCCTGGCCGGAAAAGCGACCGCTAGGGTTCAAAGGGTTAAACAGCCGCGTATATCGCTGGCTAAGGGGCTGAGCCTGTTGGTCAACTTGTTCTTGCATTAAATTAGTATAAATTGCCTTTTTGGCTCACCAACTTCAGTTGTGTGAGCTTACGGCATGGCTCGATCGGTCAGCGTAGGCCTACGTGTCCAATAATGTTAAAGTTTCTGTTTAGGTCACTTACTCGCCCTATTTCCATATCATGGCCTTTATAATGCTGCTATATGATGATTATTATCATTCTACCATGATTTAACCCCTCATACTCTGCATTTTAAACATTTATCTTGACTTTTTTAGTTGCGTTTAGTTTTCTGTTCAGCTCAGAATTTCATGCTCAACTTAGTGTTTAGGTCATTTGTCGTGTTCCTTCTCTTCCTATGGCACTTATATTCCTCATACATATTCCTCGTGATCATTGTTCCATGATTTAACCCTTCTTCAGTGAATTTCTTCAAATTTTTCATCAAATTTTGAAAGTTAAGTTTTCTGTTCAGCTCACACTTACATAATCTCAGTGTGTTAAAGTTTTTGTTTAGTTCAGCTGTCGACACCCTTTTCATCCCATGGCCATTATATTGCTTCTATATGGTGCTTATTATCATTCTATCATTATTTAACCCTTGCCCAGTGCATTCTAAACCTTTTTCTTACCATTTTAGCTACGTTTACTTTTCTGTTTAGCTCAGATTTTAGGTTTAACTTTGTGTTCAGGTCAGCTGATTTGTTCTTTCTCTTCTCGAGGTGCTTATATTCCTCATACATGTTCCTCATTATCATTCTAGCATCATTTAACCCTGGTCCACTGAAGTTCTTCAAATTGTTCATCAATTTTTTGACGCTCACACTTACACACTTTCAGTGTGTTAAAGTTTCTGTTTAGGTCAGATGCCGACACCATTTTCATCCCATGGCCTTTATATTGCTTCTATGTGATGCTTATTATCATTCTACCATTATTTAATCCTCACCCACTGTGTTTTAAACCCTTTTCTTAACATTTTCTAATTGTGTTTACTTTTCTGTGTAGCTCAGAATTTCATGTTTAACTTAGTGTTTAGCTCACCTGCTGTGTTCCTTCTCTTCCCATGGTGCTTATATTCATCATACATTTTCTTCATTATCATTCTACCATGGTTTAACCCTTGTCCAGTGAACATCTTAAAATTTTTCTTCCAATTTGAACGTTTAGTTTTCTGTTTAGCTCACACTTCGACATTTTTAGTGGGTTAATTTTTTTGTTTACATCGACTGCTGACACCCTTTTCATTCCATGGCCTTTATAATTCTTCTATATGGTTCTTATTATCATTCTACCACTATTTAACCCTCGCCCAGTGTATTTTAAACGTTTCTCTTAACATTATTTAGTTACGTTTACTTTTCTGTTTAGCTCAGGATTTCATGTTTAGCTTAGGTCAGCTGCTGTGCTCCTTCTCTTCCCATGGCACTTATATTCATCATACATGTTCCTCAGTACCCATTGTTCTATGATTTAACCCTTCTCCGGTGAATTTCTTTAAATTTTTCATCAAATTTCGAACGTTAACTCTTCTTTTTTACATCACACTTACACATTTCCAGTGTTACAGTTTCTGTTTAGGTCAGCTGTCGACACCCGTTTCATCCCATGGCCTTTATATTCCTTCTATATTGTGCTTATTATCATTCTACCATTATTTAACCCTCGTCCAGTGTGTTTTAAACATTTTTCTTACCATTTTTAGTTACGTTTACTTTTCTGTTTACCTCAGAATTTCATGTTTAAGTTTGTGTTTAGGTCAGCTGCTGTTTTCCGTCTCTTCCCATGGTGCTTATATTCCATCATACATGTCCCTCATTATCATTCTAGCATCATTTAACCCTTGTCCAGTGAATTTCTTCAAATTTTTCATCCCATTTTTAATGTTATGTGTCCTGTTTACCTCACACTTGGACATTTTCAGTGTGTTAAAGTTTTTGTTTAGGTCAGCTGCCGACACCCTTTTCATCCCATGGCCTTTATATTGCTTCCATATGGTGCTTATTATCATTCTACCATTATTTCATTCTCACCCAGTGCATTTTAAAGTTTTTTCTTAACATTTTTTAGTTACGTTTACTTTTCTGTTCAGCTCAGAATTTCATGTTTAACTTAGTGTTTAGGTCACCTGCTGTGTTCCTTCTCTTCCAATGGTGCTTATATTCCTTATATATGTTCTTCATTATCATTGTACCATAGTTTCACCCTTGTCCACTGAATTTCAATTCAAACTTCTCTTCAACTTTTGAACGTTGAGTTTTCTGTTTAGCTCACACTTAGACATTTTCAGTGTGTTAACGTTTCTATTCAGGGCAGCTGCCGACACCCTTTTCATCACCTTTATATTGCTTCTATATGGTGCTTATTATCATTCTATCACTATTTAACCCTCACCCTATATGTTTTAAACCGTTCTCTTAACTTTTTTATTTATTTACTTACGTTTAGTTTTCTGTTTAGCTCAGAATTTCATGTTTAACTAAGTGTTTATGTCAGTTTCTGTGTTCCTTCTCTTCCCATGGCCTTTATATAAATCATACATGCTCCTCATTATTATTCTACCATGATTTAACCCTCATCCAGTCAATATTTTTCAAATTTATTTCCACATTTTTAACCTTAAGTTTCTGTTTAGCTCACACCTAGACATTTTCAGTGTGCTAAAGTTTCTGTTAAGGTCTGGCAACACCATTTGTAAATAATCATTCCCGAGGTTCCTCATATGATTAACAATTAATAATCTAATTGTGCCATGTTGATTTTCTTCACCAGTAATTACAAATGATAGTGCGCGGAAAAGGAAGTTTCCATAACCACATATTGTTTTTAAAACAGAGGGTTCTTCCATTTCTCTATGTAGTTTATTTTGTTTTTTTAAACAGTAATTTTATTTCATTCAGATATGAAATAGGGTTTGGCGAACAGGCTAAGCCTATTTAAACGCCTCCCCCTTACAACAATATTCAATTCTGATACAAAAACATTCAAACGGGTGCAGGTGCTGGTGAGGAGTTACACTTTGACTTAGATGATATTACAAATCATTGCACTCTAGAGTTGTCATACAATAATAGTAAGTGTGTGAAACTCAACTTCTTGATAAATTGTATGTCTGGACAGAAACTGGCTGCAACTTGTTTATAGAGTGAATGGTGGGCACTATGGGATCTGGCAAGATTTTCGAGCAAGTAAACATGCCTGTTATTCCTATTTTAGACAGCCTGTTACGTAGGGAAGGTTACCATGTACAAAAAGATAATTGGGACTGACGAATTCAGTAGTATCCAGTGGGATGTGTGAGCAGTTGGTGACTGCTCACACTCACCACCAGCGACTATCGAATCTCCCAGTGTCGACTATATATTGCTGGAAAGCCACAAAAAAGCTAACTATTAGCCTCATCTGAATACTGGGCATCGCCAAAGAGAAGAGTATTTAGGGATCCATTAACATTGTTTAATTTGTTTAAAAGGGTCTGTCTCTGGATCATGAAGAGAGGGCAATTAAAGATATAGTGTTCCGTGCTTTCATACCCGAAACCACAATCACATTTTGGATCATCCACAATAAATCTGTCAAATTTATGAGCATTCAGATTACTACACCCCATGCGTATTTTCGCGTGGAGAATTTGATCTGCTCTGGAGCCCGAAAGATAATACTTGGGGACTATACGGCCGTCACGTTTTATCATTTTCTTGAAAGCTTTTACGGTTATACATTTACGTAATTCAGAATCCAGTTCGTTCCATAGCCTAATTGTCGATGGTAAAAATGAATCTGAAAGATTTTTTGTTCTACAAAGTATAGTGCATAGTTGTCCATCGTTTCTAAGAGAATATGCAGACCTTTGGGCGACGGTTCGGGGGATCTGCCGCGATAAGTAATTAGGTGCTAATCCATTTATCATTTTGAAGCAGAATGTTAATTTATGTCGGATTCGGCGAGTTTTCAGGGAGACAAAACCAGTTTCTCTGTACAGAAGTTCATGGCTAGTACCGCGAGGTGCACCACAAATTGTACGTAAGGCATCTAATTGGAGATTTTCTAAAATGTTTGCTTTCTCCTCCGTACAGTTATCCCATATAACATCAGCATAGTCAAATAACGGGAGTATAAAGTGGTTATACAATGCAATTAGTGATTCACGCGATATTCTATATATATTTTAAGCTTCGAAAACAATTGATCATTGGACTAATCTTGTTTACTATATTATCAATATGTATATCCCAGGAATCTGTACCTTGAAAAGTAATCCCCAAGTGCTTATGATGGGTTACTTCGTTTATAGCTTTATCCAGTAAAAATAGCTGGGGTTTGGGATTTGGATTAGTTTTCCGTGAAATGCTTAAGGCAACCGTTTTTTCAGGACTAAAATTTACCTGCCATTTTTAGGACCCCTCCCCGATTTTTGCAAGATCCGAATTCATAATCGTACTTGCCATATATGGGTCTTCTACTATTAGCGACAATGACATGTCGTCAGCGTATAAACGGATATTTGACTGAATGTTTTCAATAATGTCGTTTATATAAATATTAAACAGGAGGGGACCGAGCACTGATCCCTGTGGAACCCCTGCCTGGATTACTTCATTTCTTGAATTTTGCCCATTGACAACAACTACCTGACTTCGACCCTTTAGATAATCCTCAAACCAGGATAATAAGCGACCCATTATTCCAGTGGCATTAAGTTTGTAGAAAAGTCCGGTATGCCACACTCTATCAAAAGCCTTACTTATATCACAGAATACAAATCGAATTTCCTTATTTTCGTCCAACGCCATTCTTATATTGTGATCTAAGTCAATTAGTTGGCAAACAGTGCTATCACCCTGTACAAAGCCCGACTGCAAGTCAGTCAACAGTTTATTATCCATAAGAAATTTAAAAACACGTTTAAATATTATTTTCTCAAACACTTTCCTTACACTACTAGTTAAAGACACGGGTCGATAATTTTCCTTTAAGTTTATGGAGGACTTTTTTATGGATTGGAATGAAATTAGTATGCTTCCAAACAGCCGGAAATTTACCTTGAAGCAAGGACAAATTGAACAACATACTAAAAGGTGTTGCTAATTGTGCCGAAAATGTTTTTAAGATAATATTACTGATTTTGTCAGGGCCACTAGCCTTTGTGGTGTCAAGATTTAAAAACAGATTTTCCACTTCGGTTGGGCTGGTGTCAACGGAGTTTAATTGATGCTCAGTAAAGGGGATTTGGGGTAGTTCCTTATCGGTCACAGTGTTACTTTGACTAACAAAATATTTGTTTAACGTGTCAGCTATTACCTTGGGATCACTTATAACTTCATTTCCTTCGATGAGTGGTGGAAATATATGACTCTCAGTGCATTGCTGTTTCGAAAAACTTTTTAGAATTTTCCACCAGTTCTTGGAGCTGAAGTCACAAGTGCTGACTGATGCGTCCATTCGGTTGTCATATTCTTTTTAGTAGCTCGAACGCAAGCGATTGTCTCATTTCGAGCTTGCCTAAAAGCTCTCCAGTCATTTGGGCTGTTGGTTAGTTTGGCTTTCCTGTGCGCTTTATTTCGAACCCTCATATGTCGTCTAGTGGCCGCAATCATCCAGAGTTTGTCCTTTATCCTAACTTGGACGGTTTTATGTGGAATAAATTGTTGACTAACATTCATTATATGGTTGATAACGCGTTCGGCCACAATCGAAAATAGAATTCCAATCAGAATTTAACAGGGCCGAACGCATTCCGATGACATCCATATTATCATACTTCCAAATCAAGCGGCTATACGTTTTGGGCGAAGTTTGGTTAACTCTCAATTGAACCATAACAGCATGATGATCACTACAAAATGGAGGGATATTATCACATTTAGAGACAAGATTGGGGCAGGATGTTAAAACGAGATCAATCAAGCTACTGTGATGCTCAGTAATCCGGGTTGGGAATTTCACGATTTGAATCATACCATGAATATTTTCTAAATTTCTTATTTTTGGATGAGTAGTTGGTAAGCAGTTACTATTAAAATCTCCTACAATAACACACTTAAATGCTTGATCGCTTCTTGCTGCCCCTATGGACTCATTGATCAATTGCCAGTGAAAATTGTTTGCTGACGGAGGACGATAAAAAAACTCCCAACAAATATTTCTTATTACTGCTGCGTATTTCAGCCCATATTACCTCTAATCCTGGGACATGGAGATCCCTACGTGGTTTAAAGATTATACCAGTTTTAATGTAGACAACTATACCGCCTCCCGGGCCGTTATCACGGTCTTGTCGAATAGGAGGAAAATGGAAACCAGAAATTGCAACATAAGTCATAGGTACTTCAGGTGAGAGAAAGGTTTCTGTCAGGGCAATAACATCAAATTCACCTAGTTCGGCATTAAAAAGGTCAACTTTATTACGTAGCCCTCTCACGTTTAAATGAACAATAGAGACAGGATTTACTACACCTGGATTGAGTTCGACATCGCCACCCAGGAGGAAAATTAAATAAACCATCAACACAAATCCTAGCTATCCAAAACTGCACGTCATCATTTTTTGAAACCTTGCCGACCTGTTGATTTGTCACACAACCCCTCCCGACCGGAAACGATCGATCCTCTTACGATATGCATCAATATCAATCGCCATTAAGGTAAATATCAATATTATCTTTTGGGTGAGATGATCGCTCGCATCCAGTCTCCGGAAGTGTTCATTCACAAGAACAATACAAAACAAAACAAGTGTGCATGCCTGTTCCCCGTCCAAGTATACAAATAAATATGTGCTTATTATGATTTTTAAAACAGAAATTATAATATACAAAGGCATTATTGACATAGAGTGAAAATGGGCTATGGTTGTCAAATGGCAATTATGTGGAAATACTAATGTGCATAAACTAACCTTTGTTTGGTAGATTTATTTGTGTCAGTTATTTATATTTATATTTATTTTTGGTGTTTTCGACACCTTCAGCAGTCAGGGTCATACCGTGACGAGCAAATTTACGGAGGGAAGAAAAGACCAACCGTGCAGCACCGAGCATCTGCTTGACTCTTCAACTTACTAACCCAGCGGCTAGTAGCGGTTAAGGGCATGTGCCCCATCGACGGGCAGTACGCCCCAGCACACGGCGCCACCGTACCCATAAGACGGAAATGGGGATTAGGTGCCTCTTAAGGGCCTATATAAGTAATGAAATTTTGTTTATTTTGAAATTCTCACCTCTTCCTGGAAGTCTGCTGCCTTATTCGCACCAGAACTGATAATTTAATAATATTTCACGAAAACAAACTGTGGCCAAATGTGCTTTACATATCCAGGAATAAAGCTAGGGGATAAAAATTCTCCAAAACACGGCGACAGAGCTGCATTGGGGAAAATTCCAAAGCCTTTGCTTTTGTTTACGTATGAGTATACTTTCGATTTCCGGTCGACGTCATCGGACAGAAAAAGTATGTAAAACAACGCCGTCTAAAATCAAATAATGAAAAAGATCGCCTTCATACAGTATACTGTCATTAGATTGAGATTGCACAGTTGCCATATTCAATGCAAGGTATCATGATACCTGTTGAAATTTCTTAGAATTAAGATTTTGCTTTTCGATGGAAATTCGTGGTAACGAGTGATTTGCGCACGTCTGCCGAGCATGGAAACCATCTTCAATAAAAAATGCAGACAGTGTTGTCCTTTTCCAAAATGCAGTCCTATCGCTGTATTCGAAAGTGTTTTGAATGCCAAGCTTTGTTTTTGGATATATGCAGCACATTTGGCCACAAGTTGTTCTGATGAAATATTATTTTATTATCAGTTCTGGTGCGAATACGATAGCAGACTTCCAGGAACCAGTGGTGCCTACAGTCGACTCTGTGAGTTGATTACATATGTGTTTCGTGTTCTATACATCCCAACCTTCATTTTGATGTATAATCTGTGTATATTTAATCTGAAATTAAGGAATATGAGAGGTGAGAATTTCAAAATGAACAAAATTCCATTACTTATATAGGCCCTTAAAAGAAATCGGTCGAAATGGCTGCTGAGTTTTTCCTGCACAAAAATTATTATTTCGAAAAAAGAGGTTCTATCGCATTGTCAATATCTTTCAAGTTAAGCATCGACACAACAACTCAGCGAAATGAAAGGCACGAGCTGAACCATTAATGCGTAGTAGCTAACTGGCAAACAGATACAACATAATTATTCTTCATTCATTAGTGATATATTCCCGCTGTTCAAATTCCACAGGTCAACCGACTCAATCCTTCATGTGCCACGGGCTCTGCCATACCAGACACATAAGACAAAATGTTTTTCATTAGTGCTATGTTAATACACTAATTTAATCCCTCCCACCCAACCCCAACTGTAAACTATGTTACTGGTCTACAACCTGACAACACAAAATAATTTCAACACTCTCACTGGTAAACTCCCTGTTCATTTCATCATTTCAATGACAGGGTGTATATTTAATAGGTAATATATACCTGCATTCAATCTATTGTATACTGCTCGACAGAGCTCTATGAGTTCTGTCAAATAATAACAGGTCTACCATCTGGCAGCAGATAACTTCAACACTCTCACTGGTAAACTCATTGTTCATTTCATCATTTCAGTGACTGGGTGTATATTCAATAGGTAATATATACCTGCATTCAATCTATTGTATACTTCCAGACAGAGCTCTATGAGCTCTGTCAAACAGGATACACCAGACAGAATGTTATTTTCACAAATATTATTTTAAGTTTATAAGATTTAACCCTTGAGTTATACAGATTATGTTTTCAGACTATAGGCTATAATACTGAACAACCACCTGGCAACAGATAATAACTTCAGCACTTTAACTGGCAGAGTGTATGTGCAAAAGGTTCGGGAGCTCCATGAGCTCTGCTAATCAAGATCCAACAGACAATTTTTTTTCAAAAGTACTATTTTCCATTTCACTGGAATAGTTGTTATACAGGTTGTAAATCATAAAGCAGGTCTACCACCTGGCAACAGAAAATTTCAACACTCTCCCTGGTAAACTGATTATTCATTTTATCATTTCAGTGACTGGGTGTATATTCAATAGGTAATATATACCTACATTCAATCTATTGTATGCTGTCCGACAGAGCTCTATGAGCTCTGTCAAACAGGATACACCAGACAGAATGTTTTTTTTATAAATGTTATTTTAAGTTTATACAATTTAACCCTTTGTGTTATACGGACTATAGGCTGTAATAATGGACAAGCACCTGGCAGTCAGTATATACCTGTAATCAATCAGCTGTACCCTGTCAGGCTGAGCTCCATGAGCTCTGTCAATCCGTATACAACAAACAGAGAACTTCTCTTTTTTTACACGTGCTATTTTTCATTTCACTGGTAGAGTGTATGTGTAAGAGGTCCATGAGCTCTGCCAATCAAGATGCACAGACAGATTTTTTCAAAAGCACTATTTCCATTTCACCGGCAGAGTGTGTATTAAATTGGTCAATATATACCCATATTCAGTCAATCTTAATTCTCAGACGAAGCCTAATGGGCTCTGCCAAATAGGACACACTGGACAAAATGCTTTTTTTCATAATTAAATCCCCCATCCTGCAACAGCTATAAAAACTATTTTACTGCTCATCAACCTGAGAGCCCAAAATAATTTTAACATTCTCACTGACATAACAGATGTTCTCATTTCACTGATTGAGTATGTATTCAATAGGTAAATATATACCTGGATTAAATCTACTGTATCCTGCCAAACAGGGTACATCGGGCAGTGTTTTTTCATGAGTGATATTTTCATTTCACTGGCAGACTGTATATTCAATAGGTCCATATAAATCTATATTCAATCTATTGTGTCCTGCCCAACAAGACGCAACAGGCCAGATTTTGTTTTATAATTGCTAATGAACCTGCCAACACCTAATAATTTCAACCCTCTCTCTGGTGCATAGATTCTTCATTTCAATGTGTGGATATTCAATAGATCCATATATGCCTGTATTCAATCTATTGTGTCCTGTCCGGCAGAACTCCATGAGCTCTGCCCAACAAGGCACAACAGACCAGATTGTGTTTTATAATTGCCAATGAACCTGCCAACACCTGATAATGAACTCTATCTCAGGTGCATAGATTCTTCATTTCAATGTCAGGGTGAGATTTAATAGGTCAATATACGCCTGTATATCTAATATATACACAGTGTTTTTTCATGTGTGATATTTTCATTTTTTCACTGGCAGAGTGTATATTCAATAGGTCCATATTAAACCTGTATTCAATCTGTTGTGTCCTGTCTGGCAGAGCTCTATGAGTAGTGTACCATCAGGTATCTGATAAGTCACAGCTTTTTGGAAGTTTAAATCAAGCATAGTACACTGAAGCATCTGCCAGTGAAGACTGGTTGGTTCAAAGTAATACTTCTCACTTAATAATGTGGCCATTAACCCTTCTACTGTTAAAATTATTATTTTTTTTCAGTTTTACTCTTAAGAGGTTGTGTTTAGGTTAGCTTTGTCGCATGTTATGAACCTGTTTGATACAGTTCTTGTGTTTGCCAAAGTTACTATCAAAGAGGAATGTTGGTGAGCTAGAGGGCGTTGGCGTCCTCCTTGTTCTTGTCCTTCTTGTTCTAATTTTCCTGACGAGCTGTCGGTGCCCTTCAGCTGCGCTTGTTTATGTAAATAAATGTGAGGCATTACTTAGATGCAGGTGACTGAGCGCACCTAGAATGCTCACCTGATATGACTCGCGTCGGTGGTGGACTTGTCCAAGGTCAGAGGTTCAACCAGATTCACCGGCCGGCTAGGGCTCACACCCCTTAGGCTGCGATATACCTGTTTCGTTCATTACTACTGATCAATGCCATCATCTTTACGAAAAGTGTCATTAAACGTAGGTGACGACTCTTATAACTACAAGGCTTCCTGTCGAATCCTAGACTACCTGCCACCTTGACTATCACTGTTGCTGTTATTTCGTGTGCAGTTAAAACTAGAAGTCCTGTCATGAAATGCGTACAAATAGCACGTCGATCTGCGCGCTGCGCGTTAATCTACCGGTTATGACACAAGTAAGGCTATCAAATTCTGTACATATGGCCTGTGCACAAGCAATGTTTCAGCCAATGGACCTCCGGGTAACCCGGAGGTCCATTGGCAGAACATTGCCTGTGTTTGCTATGAGTAACCAGGAGAACATGCCATGCTTTGGATGCCATTCAATATGGCAATTGCGCGCAATTCCTACGCGCAATTAAGCCTAGATAAGCGCACCGTTTGTGACAGAACTTCTAGTCCTAACTGTATTGCTAGTAAAACTTTTTCATTAACCTATTATACTGTTATGTAATGTATACATATGACATTATGTTGACTAACTGTATTGCTAGTCAAACTTTTTCATTAATCTATTATAGTGTTATGTAATGTATACAGATGACATTATCTTCACTTAATAACGTTTAAACTAAACAATTTCGGGTCAGCATGCACACTGTCGGTAGCTCAAGAGTACCATGAGTAGGATGATGACTGTTAAATATCCTGATTATAATAGCCACGTCTGCAACAAATTTGTCGGGGTATCGAGTCCTGATTGATTCTGAGTGGCACGTTCGAAGGATGTACAAAACGGTCCGGCTCTGTGGTTTTCTTCTGGGAATGCAATTATCCATTGCACCAACACTAGCTGACACAATATCATCTTAGCAGTCTGACAGAAGCACTGAAAACCTCCAGACTGAAATTTCAATGCCGTATATACATTTCCCACCCACCAATTAACTACTTTGTTTGGATATTAGCGGACCCACCTGCTCCAGGACGGGAAGATGCCATCCTAACCAGACGAATCCCTACAAGACGAAGCCCAACAAGACGGGTGGGTAAAATATCCCAGCAAAACGATACCAACAATACGAATCCCATGAAAACTTCTTTTTTATCATTAATTGTAGAGGAAATTATTTTGAAAAGAAATAAAATATTTATAGTTACGCTATTTGGGTTTTTGTGTGTGTATGTGTGTGTGTGTGGGGGGGGGGGGGGTACCTTTTTGAGCAGTTGCTGAGCATTTATTATATTTTGTTTTCTTTTTCATTTGTCGGTCGCCCACAATCACTGTTTAACTCGAGTTTATTTCCGTGGTAATTTCTTTAGTTATATCTTTCTGTTTTTTGGGGTTTTTTTATGTGTGTTTTTTTTTAAGTCTGATTGATAAAAGTACTAAGACATAATCCCCCAACAAAATCCCCCCGCCAACAAATTACCCTCACATGTACTACAAAAGCCCCCCAATGAACATAAATGTTTAAATTTTTTTATTTACTCAGACTTTAATATAAATATGTATATATGTTTTTTGAATCACTGATCTGGTCCCAATGGCAACCATGTTTGTGTGTTCTATGTCTGTAGCCAGCTGTAAGGAGGCCATGGTAAAATACTGATCCGACCCTGCACCTGTGCATCTTATATTGAAATGCTTTAGCACCAGCTGTTTATTGTTCTTCAAAAACAAGCACTCTTATTTTTTTCTGGTATATACACCGAGAGGCCCCCGTTAGTGCTTGGTATTATTAACCAACCGATTGCTTTGTTGTATTATATGGCTGGTATATGTAGTACATTATGGTACACCTAGTGATTTTGTGGGGGTGGGGGTCATGCTTGGTAGTTTAGGACGGTAGTATAGCATAGGCTGTACATATCCCTGTAGGTCTCTTGCTGGCCCTTGGTACTACTGATCCACCAGGTGCTTCATATTATTGAGCGGTATTCTGGGGTGAGGTCAATGCCTGGTATTATTGCAGAAAAATTGGGTAACATAGCAATCACGTGCTACCATAGAAACCAAGATGGCGGCCTCCAGTATACAAAATGGACGACGGAAACACGTATCACGCTAACAACACGAGCTGCGCATGCGCACTCACACCACGTATCACTATGGGGATGACGTCACAAGATGGCCGCTAACGCGGGTTACCATGACAACACAACATGGCGCCACTAGGTCACGTGACTATGACGTCACATGAGATCCCCCGATGAGATCCCCCAAATGTGGGGTGAAGGGGAACATACACTACTACTGACGTAGCGAACGTTTAAGTACCGTTGGCATGTTCGAAGCTGTGAATCGGTGATTAGCAGGTTGTGGTCACGCCACCGTCAGACAGGCAATGTTGATGACAGACGTCAGCCAGGTCGTCCAAGGGCGACAACTGCTAACTTGGATCGTTTCATCCCAACCACAGTATTACGTAACCGTCATCAAAGTGAAATTGGACAGCAGCTGCACCGAGCGACAAATGTGCTAGTCAGTGGTCAGACTATCCGAAAGCGCCTACACAGACATAATTTGTACGCTCGACGACCTCGAATAATTCCACGTTTGATTGAACGTCACATCGCAGAAAGGCGTAATTGATGTGGAGCACGACAGCGCTGGGATGACATGTTTTCCGATGAATCAAGGTTCACTCTCGACTTCCACGACAGGCGAAACAGCAGCACATGTGGTGCCATTTTCGCGACGTCACGGCCGTCGATTCATTTTCCAAGATGATAATGCAAGAGCATTAGGGCTTGTGTCGCTACAGAGTTCATCCAGGAGCAGAACGTCACTACACTGCCTTGACCAGCACGAAATCCAGACCTTTCACCAATCGAGCACGTCGAGGATATGCTTGGTAGATGCCCACAACAATGCAAACAGCCCCTACCAATGTCCAGGAACTCACCGCTGCACTGCAGGAAGAATGGAATAACATCTGTCAAGCTGATATTGGACGTTTGTTGAGGAGCATGCCACGTCGGATCCGCGCTTGTCTCGCGAACCGAGGAGGATTTACAAAGTACTGAGGTCTTGGACTGAATGTAGTAAATTCTCTGACTGACCGTCCATGTCTTCTACAGCTCAGTGTGCTTGTCAGACACCCAACTATCGGTAAACTCATTCACCAGATGTCATAGTGCAATGCCTCAACTGTCTATTTGATGAAAATATAAATATATTTCTTCATATATCTCACTTTTATCAAACATCACCTACCTTCTTGAAATAGTATATATAGAAAGATATTGCAGAATATATATATAGCAAAACATATATTGAATAACACATAGTATATTTTCTATTGATGAAAATGGAATTGATGTACAGTGTTATTTATTATTTATTGGTGTTTAAGGTCACATACTTATGCACAATGGCTAATCATGACCGTGACCGTTTTGCGGGTGGAGGAAGTAACCGGAGAGAACCACCGAGCAACAACGGGCAGCTGCCAGCTCCCCAACATCGTAATTCGCACTGCAGCACAGGCAGGGTTAGATTGGTTGTACAATGTTATAAGTGATGAAATGGGAACTGACGAAAAGGGAATTGAGGAAAGGTAATGAACCGAAAGACTCACATGCGACCCGGTGCACTAAAGGCGAATTTGAGAAAATGATATTGCCGACAAAGTTGAAAAACATGTTCGAAAAAAGATATTTTCATATACATTCTGATATAGACCCCCAAGGGTTAGAATAATTTCTGGTATAATTAGACTTCTTGTATATTCGTTGTCATAATTTCTATTCACACGTAATTTACACTGTATAAAATTGAGAGGCTACTTCGCAGTTCAAAGCCGAGCTTCCCACGCCATATCGTCGATGAACTCAAAATTTTCCTTACAATATTATAAAGCATAAGTCTCACGGAACTAAATATTTAGTTTAGAGTGATCTGCCTTGAAATGTTGCACTTCGGATATTGCATCATAGTCTAAAATAAGACTCCTAGAAAAAAAGTTATTGCTTGAGAAAACTGTTAAAGCATTTTATTAGGTTTTTACAACAATACTGAATATTTCACAAGAAAAAGGAGATTTTCTAAGTATTTCCTGGGTCTTTAAAATTCAGTTAACAATTTGTGTATTTTTGTTGGGAATTCCCAGAAAAAACTGAGTTCAAGGACGGTACTTCACTTCCTGGTACATTTTCTCTCTTATTTGTTGCATGACCCCATGTTTTGTGGCCAGAGAAAGTTGTGTGAAGGTCTGTACTTTATGTAGGTATTTAAATATTTAATTTAAAGTGATGCGATCATATTTTTCTCCACATAAGTGTTATAATGGTCGCCTATGGGAAAATATTTAGTTCTGTGAGACCATAAACAACGTGCAAATGGAAAAAAATGTTTAAATACTATTATATTAATATATATATTTATTTTCTGTAACGAGAGAGTGATTTTTTTAGTTTTTCGAGCCGGTTTGTAATAAATGAAATATCTCAAATACATCGTTTTTTCTCAAAAAATAAAATTCCACTTCAAAATACCCTTCTCATATACATTTGTGCCCAAAACCTCAAAATAAATGGGATATATAGTCATTTTAATTTTATTCGTCTTGTTGGGATTCGCCTTGTTGTGGTGACCTTTTTCGACATTCGTCCTGTTGGGTTTCCCTTTTTCGACATTCGTCTTGTTGGGATTCGTCTTGTTGGGGTGACCTTTTTCGACAATCATTTTGTTGGCATTCGTCTTGTTCGGGAATAAATCAACGGGAAACCACGACCGCGCGACGGAAAATAGCCCACTGTATATCAAGGGAGATAATCAAAGCTAGCATTTCTAGCTGGAAGGAATTACAGACATCACATTTGTATAATAGATTACAAATCATTACCACATTTAATACAGAAGTCATTCATTGCTTCAGTACCTAACAGCAATACCTTCACCCTGAAATATATTCAGGTCTGGCATTCTTAAAAATGCAGGAGGGCTAAAAATCGCTCCCCTCGCATGGTCTTGGGGAGCTCTTAGCTCTCCTCAAGCTTACGAAAGCTAATAGTTGCAATTTACTGGCAAAATGAAGTTTTACTATTAATGAATTCTGCCTAATGGGCTTTTTGCATTTTATTTGATGCTACTAACAAGGTAGTCTCTGGGAGACGGCTACACTGCCCCTCCCATACCCCCGGGCCTTGCCGAGGCCCGGGGGTATGGGAGGGGCAGTGTTGCCGTCTTACAGAGACCATTAACATAGCAGAGATCTTAAAAGATTTGGGTTTTAGGAATAGGCTGTTACGGTAATCATTATTTTCTAAGGCCAGGAGGCCTAGTTTTCAACCTCCGGCGATCGAATAAATCGCTCTCCTGAAAATGCCAGGCCTGTATGTTGATTACATGACTTCTATGTTTCCTGTTGCAAAATAAGAATTAATCGAACTCATTCTTGTCGAAAGAGTGAAATTTGGATATTCGCTAAACTACTTTGGAGTGAAAGACTGAAAGTCATATAGCGGGTGGTGGGATATAAATACAGTATAAGAAAGGAAAATCTCCAATCCTATATTGTATGAGTGTAAAATGTAGACACAAGAATACCATATCATGTGACCTCTCGTCGAAACGAGCTCGACGAGCATGTTCCAATGAGACTTCACTTGATATCATTTTGTTGAAATTATAAAAAAAAAAATTATAAAAAATAATTAAAATAACAAAATTTGATATCGTCTGTGTTAGGTAAAGGGTTAAAACCAGATCCAAGTAGAGTGGGCAAATCACGATATTTCCGTCGAGTCGTATAATGGCAAAAGGTTCGAAACCGAATCGAATCTCGAATCGAATCCACTTCCCAATTGTAACAATATACGGCCGTCGTACTAGTGCTTTCGATCGCCAATGTTAACCAAGTGTCAATATGCGTACTGGGCTATTTCCCCACACAAGTATGAGTACAGGGACCTGTCACTTGTTTCTGATTGGAGCAATTTATTCATATGCCAGCCAATGGTATTCCGTGTAGAAATGTCCGTATGGGTCCGATGCTCAATTTACTTTCATTAATTTTACAACTGTATAGGACAGGATTCTGACCCAGGGACATTCAACTGAAAGCTATTTCTTTGGATGGATTACTGTCACAAGAAGTTTTAAATTTTCTTTTATCAATATTCTGGTGGTGACAACTCATTTCGCATTTATCTTAGCAACGAGACTACATTCAAACTTAAATTGATCATGTATCACCAAGGTGCTCGAAGAAACAACAATATATCGCCCCTTGTGTAGAACAAGTCCCCATCTGCAAAGCTACTGCAATGCAGTCTGCAGATGGTGCCTTGTTCCACCCAAGGGGCGATGTGTTGTGCAAACTTGACGTATAGCGATCTCCACACCCAGTTAGATTGGGTACGGTCAGTCCAGTTCCACAGAAAAGCCTGTTGGATGGGGTGTCATCTACAGAAACTCGACAACAGAGAGAAGTTAATGGTATAACCCTTTACCCAACGTAACGGCCAAAACCGGCCAGCACTATTCACTAAAATCGCCAATTAAGTTTAATTATTTTTTATTTTTTCACTTTTTTGTCTCAAAAACAGGTTATGGTCCCTCTTTGGAACGAGCTCGTCGAGCTCGTTTCAAAAAGTGGTCATAACCTATGTTTTTGAGACAAAAAAATGGGTTGGGATGTATGACAGTTATTCCCTCCCACTCTGTGGTTCTTTCAGAGAAACCTAGCTTCCCCCACCTGTAAAATGTTACGGCACCTTATGGTCATGGCTACTGAAACTGCCGTTAACCCTTTACCTAAGGTAACGGCCAAAACCGGCCAGCGCTATTCTCCAAAATCGCCAATTAATTTTCAATTATTTTTTCATTTTTTGTCTCAAAAACATAACCTATGTTTTTGAGACAAAAAATGAAAATAATTTCTGCTTTTCATGTTAGGTAAAGGGTTAAAATCTATTCAACGAACAATTCGACTGTTGATCACCAGAGAATATTTTGATCGCCAAATCTTGTGAAGCAACCTATTTATTCAAATATTTATTAATTTGAGTGTGTTACTGTTTAAGGTCACTATTAGTAACTAAAGCTATATTGCGGCCGCGACACAAGTTTTAAGTCAACTTCCAACCATTACTATGCTAGAGGGGCTTGAATGGGGGATTTATTACCAGGATTCCAATCCCCCGCCCCATCACCACCGAATTTCAAACTTAAGGGAAGTCCATTTGAATGATTTGAGCCCGGAAATTCCCAGCTATTGAAATTTTGGGCCGGACCCCAAACCCGTCGCCACATCCTTGACTTCCGACCAGAGGTTCTAACGCGGATGTGAAGCAAACTGCTCTAGCTCGGAAATGTTATACTGTAATGTTTAAAACATTGCGCAGCACTTTTTGATTAGCATAACACTATTCACAGGTTGATTTTGACACTCGACCGGTTTTATTTGCTACTGACGTAGAAACCATTACTCCCAACAAGCAAATTTCACATCATCGAACTTTGTCAGCGAATTTTTATCTGTTCCGTTTTGCATCGCAAAATGTGATACTTAATTGGATCGTGATGGCTCAGTGGTTACGGCATTGAACTTCAAACCAAAAGGTCCACGGTTCGATCCTCGCCAGGCTAACTGCGTTGTGTCCTTGGCCAAGGGACTTCAACCCGATTGCTCACGTGGGGACACGGCGCGCTGTGTACTGAGGCGTACTGTGCGTCGATGGGGCACATGTCTTCAACCAATGCTAACCCTTCATGTGTGGACGTTGGGGAGTCTGACAGTTGCTCGCCATTGCTCGGGTGTTTTCTCCGTATACTCCGGCTTCCTCCAGTAAAAATGTTCGACACGAGATGCCGAAAGTGTCGTAAAACCTCAACAAATAATTGAATAAATAAAAAATGGGTTGGTTGGTTGGTTGTGAAAAAATAACATTACACTGATTCGCACTGGAGATGAAAATTGAGCACCCCAATCTCAAGATTTTAGCGAGAAACTTACTCGAAAGCGCCGTGGCGTGAAAGTCGGGGTCATTAAAGAAAGTTAACCCTTTACCTAACATGAAAAGCAGACTACACTTGTAAACAAAATTATTGAATAACCAATTTTTTTCATATTTTGTCTCAAAAACATAGGTTATGACCCCTCATTGGAACGAGATCGTTCCAAAGAGGGGTCATAACCTATGTTTTGGAGACAAAAAAAATGAAAAAAATAATGAAAATTAATTGGCGATTTTTGTGAATAGCGCTGAACGGTTTTGGTTGTTACGTTGGGTAAAGGGTTAAACATCTTGAGTAATAATATTCCGGATATCCTAGAAATTTTTTGCTGGCTGAATTTCGTTTTTATCGTCGGTAAAGTGTTGTATTAAGTTCACTCAGGTGCTCCTTGGTGAACAATATACGGTAAGCCATTACATCGTAAAGGCTCAAAAAAGTAAACATAATGTTAACCCGTCATGTTTGACAATTTTCGTCATTGGAAGAGTTTTACCGGAAAGTTGATATCCTAAAGCAGTCGGTAAATTTAACACTTACAGGACGGGAATTTCATATAAACATATTTCGAAATGTTAGCGAATTTGTATCATTGATGTGCACATTATTTCACAAACTTCAGGCATTTTCGTGTATGAGTAGCATAAAAATACAGATGCTGGCTTTTTACAATTTTCCCCAAATGAGTTTGAACGGGTGACTATTATTCTCTGTTGAAACCCCTTTTAAAAATAAGAAAACGGCAAAAAACCGGTACGGTCCGCGGACTAGGTACCGGACCGCCGTCATTGGACTGCTTTGGAATGGTCCACGCAAGGCGGGCCGGTACTCAGATCTAATGGTTTCGCGCGCCGAAGACGCGCAGGGACGGTGTGGAGCAAGCCCCTTTCGACCCTCGTTGACTGTAAGGTGATTTTTGTGCCATATCCGGGCGTGGCAAAGGAGGAAAGGATAAGAAAGTTTGTTATCCGCGTTTGTGCTTCCTGCGTGTCTTCTTTGGATGAGGTGGCTGTGATGGAGAGACCGTGGGAGTGATGATTGACGTTGTTGAGCAATTTGCTGTGTTTGTCAGTGTCTGTCAGTTGTTTTTGTCTGTTGATAATTCCCGCGCTAGTCTGGTGATTTCATCGGAGCGCCTGTCGTGTGCTTCGCATTTAGCCACGAATTGCTGGTGTTCTGATATTGTATTTGCCAGAGGTAGAAGGTCTGTATGCTCTTTGGATGTTATCTGTGAAGCCGGTGATGGTTGTTTCGATGATAGTTCTTTGTCCTGGTTGTCCGGGAACGAAGGAAGAGGGGAGTGGGAGGTGGCGAAAAAGCAACTTCCAGTTTCTCTTCAATCTCCACAGGATGTTCCTTATCCAACTGTATCGGCTGGGGAGCCGGTAGTTGGTTGGGTGTGCCTGTGGGACTGGTAGGGGAACTGGCGGCTGTCTCCGAAACCTCCACCCCCCTCCTCTCCTTCTTATCCAGGAAAGCCCCCAAGCGTCGGGCATCCCTACGCTTGGTCGACGGGCTCTTCTTTCATTTCTTCTTTTTATTCTTCTCACTCTTCTCAGGGCCTCCCGACTCCCTCGGGTGAGGACCTGTGTGAGAGGGGGTCCTCTAACCAAAGGTACTACCTCTCCCCCGAGGAGGGTGGTGTTGTGGTGTTAAATTCCAGCGTCAGATGGACACTCTTGCCTTTTTCCTGGATAGTCCAGGAGATGGGACAAGGGACGCCCAGAGCTGAGATGGCTTTCTTCAATCTAGCTGGTAATTCCAGAGCCTCCATGATTGCAATCAAGGTGTTCACACTCTGAGGTCAGAGGTGCGAATGGTCCGGTACTAAAATAAATGAAATGGTTTAGCACGCCGAAGGCGCGCAGGGACGCTGTGGGGCAAGCCCCTTTCGACCCTCAGTGACTGTTTAAGATCTGGTAGCTTCATGTCAAGGCGTATTGAAGGAGGAAAAGGTTCGGGTACTCAGCAGTTGTCCCTGGCTAGAATATCAGCGGTCTTTGGTTGACTTTGCTGTGGGTCGTTGGTTGAACCCTCGGGTGAGGACCAGTGTGAGAGGTGGGGTCCTCTCACAAAGGTACTACCTCTCCCCGAGGGTGCTGTAGTGTTTTATTGTTCGGGCAAGTATAGTCTGCCACTTTGAAGATGAATCATGGAGCGATGGTGCGATGGTGGGCCATCATTGGCAAGTAAAGTCTGCCTCAGGCTGTCTTAATCAGTTTTCAGGTTTTACAGTAGGATGTCGTTTTTGGATAGATGACAACAACGGCCGCTTTCGGGGACCACCAGAAGAAAGACCCGAACTTCCCTGGTTCGGGGGCAGGCCTGCATTGTAACCTATTTGGCGGTGTCAAAAATGCGCTCTACAGACGCTTACAAAAAGGGGACAGGCGGGACGCAGGACCAACGCTCGCCTCCCTTGAAGTGGGTGACCACCTCTAGGGATGGAGCGGAGGATGTTCAGAGTCCATGGCGGTTACTGTTTCCATAACGGTTATAGTACCGGACCGGTTCGCAGACTTTAATACATAGTCGTATGTCTAGCTTTAGCACTGGGGTTATCTGGTATGGAAATCCGAAGCTCCAATCACAGTCAATAGACTCGATACACAGTGTCACAAATGTCTTGTCATCTGGTGTGATATCTCATAACAGCTCGTCAGATACATTCTTTGATATCGGTGACATCAAACGACAGTGTCTTCCGAGTACCACCTCTGTCTTTTGATTCCACCGACTTCAGAGAATGCACTGACTGGAAAGCGCTTGGTTTTATTAACAAACTAACAATCTTCAATCACGACGATGTCACATGGCAAACGTTCACTGACTTGACTTAGACTCCACAGTGAGTCACAGTTACAAGATGAAAAGAATACTCCAAACAGGCTTAACACTGTCATATTTGGTTGCAATATGTGAATCGAACCGGCTATTGAAATTAGCAGCGGCATTCAACAATGCAATGCTAAAAGCCGTGACAGTATGACAGGGCTTTTATCATGACTGTTCCGACTGTCGTGGCTACTTACTTTTGTTGAGCAAATTCATATCTTGGTCTGACAACAATGGGTCACATCCTTCCAATATCCGAAAACAATTACGATCTGAAAATCCCACAAAACAGCATTTTCAGCAAAATGAGTGGATGTATTCTGAGGCTACCGGATATGATCTGTAATATTTAATTCCACGGCCCTGTGGGACTACATAGCCCTGGGTTAATTATTACTGATCGTCTTAACCAAAACTATGTTTCTTAACTACATGTATTTAGACCCTAATGGTATCTTCCATGTTAGTTCAATGGCAGCAATTGCAAGAGTTCATATTCATTATTTCGGCGTAGACCAATTAATATTTTCAACGTGCAGCCTTAGGGCTGCACGTTGAAAATATTGATTGGACCACCCCACACATTCTCTTAGCAGGCAATGCCAGGCATCCTCTTAATGAAATTCTGAAATGTCATAATACTGGTATAGAAAAGCGGCCTCTCGGATTCAAAGGGTTTATTTGCCCTGTACTCATCGATCGCTAAAGTTTCCTTCACGCAAAAGTTCATGCATATCAGCTTGCAAGCCACGTTCATATTAGAGGTGTTGGGCGGTGTACACTCAAAATATGCACTTCTCATATCTGTGCTATATGCATTTACCAAGTGTCGCAGTTGACCGTCGTGTCAGACGTTCACTTTTCAATTTGCCGAGACATTCAAATAGTGTCTTGTGACCAGGAGCCTAGCAGGAATCTATCATGGAGGTTGACGTTTGATTGGAGGGAAGGGGTGTTTCACTTCGACTTATGTGGGTACGTAGGAGCTCCCCGGTGTATTTGTTACCCCAACAGGCGCTATTTCGTGACATTTTGAGGCTCCACAGAACGCCAGTTTACACTAAGTGTAGACGCATTAACTAGTTGGCACTCTTAGTCCTAACTAGGACACTCTGGTCGTTACCTCCTCCGCCATAGTCGGGGGTGATCGTGGTTGCCCCCCCCCCCCCCCCTCCCATCTGCAATACGATCTGCGTGTGGCTGAAAAAGCCGATCTAGGACCATCCGGTCGTTACCCATCCATCCACTTCCCTGAATTAGGAGGAGAGGATAACGACAGGTACGTCCTGGATAGGACTATTGTAGCTCCATGCATATCGTATTGGAGTGGTGGGAAGTTGGGAGGAGTAACGACCGGATGGTCCCAGATACGACTATTGCTGCTCCACGCAGATCGTGTTGAGGTGGGGCTCAACCAATCCACCCGAACCCACACGCACCTATGCTACGATACATCAGTGTGATATCAGATTCACAACTGTATTCACTCTTGACCCGAGCTGTCAAGTTGTTAACAGTTTTTGTTGTTAGTAAGATATTACATTACATACTTACTGATAATGGTACCGGCTATGAGTCGTATTCCGGAAATAGGTGGATCACAGTCAACGTAAAATGGTCTAAGAATATACGTGGCAAATATCAAACACGAAGCAGCTATGCAGACTGGGCAAATAATAATTAAATTAATCCATAAACACAAAAATCCGGAAAAGTCACCAAAAGCTCGTTTGATGTATATATACTCTCCTCCAGACTCCGGTATTGTCGTTCCCAGTTCAGCGTAACATAAAGCACACAGGGCCGAGTATAATCCTGTAACTGCCCACATG
This sequence comes from Pictodentalium vernedei, assembly GCA_031216915.1. Classification (NCBI taxonomy): domain Eukaryota; kingdom Metazoa; phylum Mollusca; class Scaphopoda; order Dentaliida; family Dentaliidae; genus Pictodentalium; species Pictodentalium vernedei. The sequence continues at coordinate 677,634,445 of CM062297.1, read as the reverse complement.
ACACAAGACATTCCAACAGATTTGACATTTTTTAATATTCCAACCGGTGATACAAAAATTCCAGATCCGATAATAATACCAACAATTATCGCAACGGAAGGCAGCAAAGTAATCTGCTTTTTCAGTTTAATTTTTCCATCCTCTTTTTCACCCATGATAAAATTGTATCGCGTTCACTCCGCAACACAAAGTTGATGAACTTGTATCTGCAAGGTAATTGGTTCAATATTCTAAAACATATTTCCTCGTATTGCAGATGTCGAAAATTGACGCGCACTTTCGAACTCGATGTTCTTTGATGAAGCAGAATTGTCTGTTTAAATTAACCGACCGTTCGATGTTCAAAACGAAGCAATACAAGCTATTTTCAGTGAACGGTTTGTTTTCAATCAGTTTTGTGTAAAATTACTAAATAACTTCACGCTCTAATCCCACTGCGAGTTGACACACAAACTGTTCTGTTTGTAATCCGCAAATCCATAATCAATATCCACATGTACGCAAGCCTTGTCGCGAAAGGTTATTACTGCACATTTTCTTATGTGAAGTTTGTGAAGAGTTTTTTTCTGGTCCTTGCTCCAAGATTTGATACAGAATCTCACAATGTTTAATTTTTCAAAACCAATCTAGACACTGGAAAAGAAATAAAAGCAAAAATGTAATATATAGAGTATATCTAGTGTGTTTGAGTGGATACCGAAAATTATCTCATGAGTGACCGAGACAAATGTTGATTTTGTCTCGCTCACGAGTGAGATAAATTTTGGTATCCACTCAAAAACACAAGATTTTCTTTTTATTATACGCTTTTTTATAAGAATCTGATCATTCCTATCGATAGTTCCACTCGTTTCAACGTTGAATTGATGCATGAAAGTAGACAACTGATGCGGATTGATACCCGGAAGTGATTTGATCGTTACTCGGAACAGGTAGCGTCTTGCGATCTGATTCAGGTGCCGGTGTAACAGGAATGGAAGTCCGTAGGAAAATTAGTCCCTCTGGACTATTATTCCGCGGAATTATAGTCCTAGGTCTAACATTTCTAGGAATAGTAGTCCGCCGGACTACTATTCCTAGAAATGTTAGACCTAGGACTATAATTCCGCGGAATAATAGTCCAGAGGGACTAACGTTCCTACGGACTTCCATTCCTTTTACACCGGGTTTCGATACGTCAATTCAAGGTGAATGCGTGTTGAATTATTGCTGGAAATGATCGGTATCCACCCAAAAACACCAGATTTTCTTTTCATTGTACGTTTTTAGAACAAATTTATTATTTCCAGTGATAATTTGACTCGTATTCACCTTGAAGTGATGCTTTGAAGGCCGCCATTTTGATTTCTATACAGTGGGGGATACGATTTCTATCTTTCCGCAGTTTTTTCGATAATCTATCGTTTAGCGTATAATAAAATAAACGAATAATCAGGGGGGGGGGGGATATACTGATTTAGAGAATTCTTTCATTTCACAAGGAAATCGACCTTTTTAGTACAATATTTATTCACCAAGAATGATATTATGCATGCTACAATGGAAATTCGCTTACAAAATTAAAATAACTGAACACTAGAGGTGAGCGGTATTGGAGTTTTGAGTTCGGAATCGGTTTCGGTGTTTTTAGGGAGTATACAACGATATCGGCTCGGTATTCGGGAGCTGTCTTGAGTGAGATTTGCTGATACAACCAAAAGGAAATTCTCACCACGAAAATGCAAAACAAGTTGTTCTTGTATCATTCTACCACAGCGCCTCAAATGCCACTGTCAACCAGCTCAACATTGGCATTCCTTTGCCAACACTATTCATATCTACAGTAACTTTGTGACTTGTTCCAAACAAACCTTAACCTTTAAAGGCTTATTTCAGGTTTTTGGCGACCTCAGTACTTGTGCAATCAGCATACCATCATTAGGAGATCTTGCAGACAATAGACAAATTACTTTGGCGATTATTTCTAGTCAAGTCTTGGCTGCCTGTTAAGGCAGCCAAGACTCGACTAGAAAGCAACTAGACATGTATAGGTTGTAGTCTAGTCGGAATTCAAAACAACTGTCCAGGTCCAAGAAAATCAGCCACTTTCATAAAAATGAACACTTCAATTACTTTCATGCCTCAACAAGGCCTTATTAATAGTGAATGTAGGGAATTTGAAAATATAGATGGTTTCGGTATACCCATGATATCGGTTCGGTTGTTCCGCTTATTCGGTATCCCCGTGATATCGGTACGGTTCGGTTTTTCGGTATTCTGTTCAGCTCTACTGTTCACAGCGCAGAATATGGGAGTATGTAAAATTATCGAGACAAATGGATGGACTCATGCTACACCTGGTTATCCGAAAGGCGGCAATTTGAGTTACCCCCCTTTTCCAATAAAACACATCGAATCTTGAAGTATTTTACCTCCACCTACCTTATGACATAATTGCCGATTCTCGGTAAATAACGCAAAATATTGCAACGAAACATGCCGATTTAGTTATATCGGATATAAATACACACAGTGCTGAGGATAGAGCACGTCACGACCAACAGAAACGACAAACAAAATAACTGAAATTATAGTAAGATAAATGAAACTACAATGTTATGGGCAGGATTCGGCAGGAGGCTGAGAAGGGTTTTTTTTAGCCGAATCCCTAAATAAATAGAGTACTTCAGTAACTGAAAGGTTGGTTCATATTCTTCAAGCAACACCGTTTCAACCTTACCATTTAGACAAGAAGAAGGAACAAAAAGGGGAGTGAAAAATTAGATGAAGAACGTGAGGAAAAAGACCAACTTGAACACAGGGCGTTTCAATGGGAATAAATACAACCTGTCCAAGCACAGTCTGATCACATTTGTTTGTTAACTAGAATTATCAAGTACCAATTACAGTTGTGCGTCTCTGGACACGGTTCAGATCCCACGTCCCACACATCCTTGTCGCAATGTTCAGACAACACTAAAGGTCACATACGACGTTGTCGTAACATCACTACAACGGTATCTGTAACACACAATGCCACCAAAACGCAGCGCCAAGGCTATGTGCTGCCTGGGGTAACCAGCTGGGTATTTTTAAAATATTTTTCATCATATCTAGTCATGGCTGCTGTGAAGCAACCATGACTAGATTTGATGAAAAATTCATCTAAATTTAACACAATGCTTTAAATGTGCTAAAATTATGCTTATTTCAGTGGCAAGAGATTTTGTGTCCTGGGCAAGAATATCCGCCAACAGCATGCAATGAGTTTGGAATCTATCGAACGCATAACCATGGTATGTGATACACTTTCAAGTAGAATAGCACCCATTGTTCCTGTTGCCAAGTCTGATATACCATAGAGGCAAGACCTGGACCATGGCTTAATGCCACGTGGAAGTAAAGATCAATGTCTTCAGATTAATAAAGCATAAGCAGGTTGTAGTTTAGTGGAACAGCCACTCAGTAAGATGTAGTCTTGTACTGCTCTGAAAAGTTGGGAGTTTTCTGGGCTGTCAATTTTCGTAATTGGAAAAAGACGGGAAAGTTAGCTCCTCTTAACTTCCCAAAGCTGGTAGTATATTTAACACTAAGAGTATGGGGATTTCAAATAAAGATTGAAAGTTTGAAATGTTAGCTTATTTGTATCATCAATGTGCGCATCATTTCACAAACTCCAGGTATAGTATAAAATACAGAAGCTGGCTTGTAAAAATTTTCTCTTCCCAATGAATCTGAACGGTTGACAATTACTCTCTGTTAGAGCCCCTTTTAGAAATAAGAAACCTGCGTTTTCACCATCTTTTGATGTTCTGTAACTTTTTGGCCGTTAATTACAAAACCACTGCACGCGTCGTGACATATAATGCAGATACTGTCCTTTCCATTAATATAAAAGTGTAGGAGATAATATTTGCTAATTTTTTTTGCCTAGGAAGAATAAAAAAAAATTGCAAATTACTCTAAATATACATTCGCTAAACAAAGGGCCAAAGTGGAAGCTTAGTGTTGAGAGGTGTGATACTGATAGATATTCTTAATGACGTATTATCTTTGAACTTGTTGCTTCTAATATGCCTGTCACAAAAAGCCATGTTTCCTTTTATTACTTTTAATAAAGGAAAACAACAGACAGCTCTGGGGCTGTCTGTTGTTTTCGTTTGTTACAAGAAACAAAAGGAAATGTAGCTTCATTTTTTGCTGATACCATTAGGAATTGTGTGTTTTCTCAACAACTACTTGTCTCATAATTAAACCTCCCTCGTGCGTCTACTAATGTCAGGGTAGATAACTGTATCAAAAGTCGGTTTTCATGACGATATAAGTCAGGGATGACCTTTCCGGCTCAAAGTGAAACGTCGAGAGATCAATGATAAATGGAAGGACATCAGTGGTGAAATTACGAGCACCAGAATACAATGGGTGATGCAACATGAATGTTCAGTTGTTTCTTGCTCAACACACTGACAGAATGAGAGAGGTTGAGAAATGGTTAGTGTATTCGCGGGCGCTAATACTACTACAGCTTACCCCAAACCTGCTATGGTATATTTGAGCTGGTTGCGATTTGACTCCAGTATAAAGTGACTTTGGACGCTGGCAACCATTGTTTAAGAAACTTCTAAAATTTCTGCTGGATGCTATTACTGGTTGGTAATATTTGGGACTATGAATGACGAACTTCCAGTTCCTCTTCAATCTCCACAGGACGTTCCTCGTCCAACTGAGTCTGCTGGGGAGCCGGTAGTTGGTTGGGTGTGCCTGTGGGACTGGGAGGGGAACTGGCGGCTGCCCCCGAAACCTCCATCACCTCTCTCTTCCTATTACGGAAGGCCTCCAAGCGCCGGGCGTCCCTGTGATTGGTCGATGGACTCTTTTTCTTTTTGTTACTCTTTTCAGGGCCTCCGTGCCCCTTCGGGTGAGGTCCAGAGTGAGAGGGGGCCCTCTCACCAAAGGTGCTACCTCTCCCCGAAGAGGGTGGTGTTGTGTTGTTATCAACTTGGAATTCCAGCTTCAGATGAACGCTCAAGCCTATTTCCTGGATAGTCCAGGAGATAGGGCATGAGACGCCCAGAGCTGAGATGGCTTTCACTAGTCTGTCCGTTAGTTCCATTGCTGTCCAAGTGTTCACACTCTGAAGTTAGATGTGTGAATGCATGAATCACATGATGCTTGAGTGAATAAGCTCTAACTTGGAAGCTTTTTGTACAAAACATTGGCCCAACAGACCATTGAACAAAGGCGGATTTCTTGGTGAGAACTCGCGCACTGCATCTTGAAATAGCTTAATCAACTCGAATTAACCGGGATCATTAAAAAGCTTACCAGAGCGAATTGTACATTTTGTAATATATACGCCGGTGACATAGATCACAGGAAATGCAGGTAATTGTATCTCAAGCCTGGAAGATTCTGGAGACAACGAGTCGTCCTAGGATTCTGGCCGAAAAAAATGTTCGCCCTACTCCCCTCGGTTACATGCCTGGCCAGTTATGTTTTATTTGTTATTTTATTGAGGTTTAAGGACACATTCGACAGCCAAGGTCACAAAGTGTCGGACAGTTTTACGGGTGGAGGAATCTTGAACATGTTGACAGAACCACCGAGCAGCGTCGAGCAACTATCAGACTCTCCAATGTACTAACTCTGCACAAGCAGAGTTATCAACGGTTGATGGCAAGTGCACCTTCGACGTGCCGTACGAGTTAGTACATAGAGTCAACGTTCCCCTAAGTGCCAAGCGGGATTAACCCTTTACCTAACGAATCGCCCGCATCCGCCCGCGTAATATGCAAATTCAGCAGTTGAAAAATTATTATTTTTAAAAAAATTTCAACAAAACCGTATCATGTGACCCCTCTTTGGAACGAGCTCGTTCCAACGAGGGGTCACATGATATGGTTTTGTTGAAATTTTTTGAAAAATTTGAAAAAATGATATTTAAAATAATAAATTTTGATATCGTCTGCGTTGGGTAAAGGATTAAGTGTCTTGCCTGGCTAGTCACTGCGCACCCGACAAGTTATGTAAACAGTTAGACGAGCATAGATCAAGTAAACATATTCGGCAAGCTAAAAGATCAGTCGATCTTTGAAAGGGGTGATGGAGGGAGAAGCGTCCCCCTGTAGCCCTGTGAACGTTTCCAACATTTTTTGAGCCGGTTTGTAAATATTCCCATCTCTTGGTCGTAGACTATGAATTAAATGGGTCCGCGAGTAAGCCGTTAAGCAATATAAACTCCTTATAAGATTAGTCACGTCACATCGTGTAATGAAAAGTAAATAAGTCGGACTACTAGGTAGGTAACTTAGTGGTTGATTAAAGCAGAACAAACATAATGTTGAAACATTTGTCACAGAAATTAACTTTTTCGATACACTGAAATTAAAAGAACGGCGGGGGGGGGGGGGGGGGGGGGGGGTCAATTTTGGTTCCATTGCTTTTCGAAAGCTTATCATGTGACAAAACAGTAAACATGGGAACATGGAAGGATACAGTGTTGTTCCAATAAACGTTAGATTATTACAAAACTGTATAAGAAACGCAGCATAGTTGCTCACTTGTTTTGTACATATGAGTTCTATTACGAAGGGAGCAAGGCTGAATGAAAAAGAAAAGTGGGTATTTAAGAAGCAGAATAATCTGTAATATATACTCTTCAAAAAAAGAAAAAAAACGAGTACAGTCATGATAACATGGCAAATTTTGGAGGATATAGTGATGAAGTGTGGCTGTAGATATGAATAACGACAAATCGTGGTGATCTAAACATTATGTGACCTTTTGGACAACGGGGCATAATTTCGGCCACCGTGACCCCAAAAAGTTGGAATTTAACAAAACAAAGTTTCCACTGAGTGAATACCTGATCATGAGGTTGCACGCTCCGAGCATGAAAGCTGAGCGTGTGGGGGTATAAATTGACATGGAAATCGGTCGGAATTCGCACAGCGTTAAAGGGATCTTGCTCATGCAAAATGCCGCGTTTGACTGGGACTCAGAGAAATAATGCCAGTGGCCATTTGGAAACAGGCGAATCAGCTTCGAATGTAGCGAGAGTGTTCAATGTCTCCCCGAGCACGCCTGTGGAACCGCTACCAAATCCAGGAGACAACGCAGGACCTCCCAAGATCCGTGAGACCCCGTGTTACTACCCCAGCTCAGAATCGATAATATGGTTACGTCATTTGCGGGAGAGAACAACCAAAGCGACCTCTACAGCGTTAACGCTACCAGGTCGGCGGAGGATTTCAGATCAGACAGTTCGCAACCGTATACGCGAGGCAGTTCTGCGAGCTAGACGGCCATTTCGTGGCGCCATTCTAACGGCACAGCATCGTCGACTGCGATTCCAATGGTGTCAGATGCATAGGGCATGGCCTCATCAGAGATGGAGAACGGCATGACTCAGTGACGAGTCACGTTTCCTTCTTCGTCGAGTTGATGGACGATGGCGTGGACAGATTTGGTGGTGGTAGCGTTATGATGTGGGCTGCCATCTCACACACTGGTAGAACAGACCTCGTCCATGTTGAGGGTAACTTGACGGCGCAGAGGTACAAAGATAAAATTTTGCAGCCACACGTGCTCCCATTAAGCAGAATGTCAACTCCATTTTCCAGCATGACAAAGCCCGACCGCACACAGCGAGGCTCATGACAGCTTATTTACAGGATAACAACATTGAAGTCCTGCCCTGGTTCTCCAAATCGCCAGATTTGAACCCGATCGAACATCTATCGGATCAACTGGATCGACGCGTGCGACAACGTCAACCACAACCTCAGAGGTTACTGCAGTTGGCGAAAGTGTTGCAGGAATAGAGGACCGCCATACCCGATGTTTCCATCCGGAATCTGTTTGCTTCAATGAACATAAGTTGCCAAGCAGTTTTGGACTCAGATGATGGTCACACCGATTATTGAGTTTGGATGACGTCGATTCGTTACGTTAACGTCTGAAACGTCTCCATTTGTGCTTCATTCATCCATAAAACTTTGGTTATGGATTGATTTCGTTCTCTATCCCATTATTCTATAACGCAGGGACGTCCCTCGTCACAGAAAATCCATGTTGCGTTTCTTTTTTTGAACAGTATATGTTTCTGACAAAAAGACCCTAGGGCTTAGTAAAATCGAGGGTAAATTACAGTGAAGCAAACATATTCAGTGGCACAGATACCCTTTTCTGGTGGCATGACAATACCATGACATTTCTGGAAGTCAGCGATGCATTGCATCGTCGCGTGCCACCTGTGACACGCGGCGATACACTGCTACGCTAATTTTTGTCGGAAACTTCATGACAGTGGTGCACATAAAGCGAGAGTGTGTGCTGATCTGACATAGAAATCCCTTGAAAAATGAATGTCGAACAGACGCAATCTCCTCAAGTCTAACTAGCAACTGGAAACTGTCCTGACCACTTCGATTTTATGCATAGCTATCCAAAACTATAGGCTTAAGAGACATTTCGACAAACCTGAAATTTCAAACCTTGACAGAGCAATCGTTTGAGTCAATAAGCCTTTTTCGAAACTCCTTGCAGCACGTGTCCTTGTTGCCACTCGCCGTCGTAAAAAAAACCTCTTTAAATCTGCGATATTCCATCGTTTAACATCGTCTAGGGTTTCCCCTTCAGTTCATTCGAATGGCCACATCGGTTTTACGAATTTAAACTTGATATTTCACAAAACTAGTTGATTTGGCTGACACAGAACTCAACGCGATGAACATAGAAATCTCTTTGTTTACACCCCGCGACCTGTGACCTTGCATTATGGCAGTTTCGAGAAAGGCTTCTTAGAAACATGTACCCTCCTCGTGCGTTCATGCAAACTGTGCATCATGTTCTCATCAATTCTACTAATCGTCTAAAGAAAACTGTCACTCTGTCCAATCGCGAACAGCGACGCCCCGGGTTCTTGTAACGTTTGGCGTAACGTTGACGTAAACTGACAGCATGGATTTTGCGTCATACTTTATCCCGACATTCGCATTCGCAGTAGTCGGGGTAATATCTGAAGAAAGTTATGGATGTCGCTTTTCGGCGATGTTGTTGTGGGAAAGTTCATAGTCCACCAAGCAGCGGTGAAGACATAAATGATAGTTTCGACAATTTGTGTGATCCTGTGTGGATTCAGGATTACAAATTAAATTATGTTGTTTTTGCAGATGATCTTGTAATGATATCTGATAACCAGAAAGAGATTCAACGGTGCCATAATTAGCTACACAATTATACTGAAACCAACATCTTACAAATAAACTTTTGAAAAACAAAATGTTTAACATTTGAACCCGCGTCAGTTAAAGGCACAAAAAGCATCCAATATTTTTTTATCGGAGGCAAGCGTGTTGATATGGCTGTGGAATTTACATATCCGGGAATAATCTTCTCAAAGATGGTACATTCTCTAAAGCCCAAGACGATTTGGTTGTTAAAGCCCAAAAAAGCTTCATATTCACATTTATGTACATTTAATGAAACTTCACGGGTTCCAATAACGAAATGTCAAAGCTGTTTGATAAATTAATTCAACCTATAGAATTATATGGGTGTGAAGTTTGGCGATCAGAAATAACGTATGGTAAGTGTTACAACATGGGCTGTGAAAAATTGCACACTTACTTTTGTAAAAAAGCCTTTAGCGTTGGGAAATTGTCCTCCAATCACGCGGTTCGCGCAGAACTTAGTCGACATCTTCTATATATTGAGGCGGTCAGTAGGATGGCTTCTTTCACAATGAAAATATGTGAGAATTATAATGACCTGATGTGGAATGTGGTGGCTGAACAGAGAAATCGTAAAGTCAAACCGAAATCCCCTTTCCGATTACTGGAAAGATATGGTCTCGCTATCCCTAAACACCCAGTTATCATTACCACCAATGTTATAGGTAAGATCAAGTATAATTTGCCCTGGCAGCATGTAAACACGTTCAAAAAGTCAATGTTTGAGGACTGCAAAAAGAATGGCGATAATAAACTGAGAACTTACAGGTTGTTTAAAAATGACTATTCAATGGAAACGTACTTAGTGGAAACGAAGTCGCCGGAAGACTGGAAATTTTCACTAAGCTTCGTATCAGCAATCAAAAGTTTGCTATTGAGAAAGGGCGACATTATCAACCGCCGAAGCCTATTATCGATAGTATATGTACTCACTGTGAAACTAACTCTGGGAAAATAGAAAACGAATACCATTTTCTTATGGAATGTACACATTATTCAGAGCTTCGATCAGAACTATTTGTTTTGATCAACAGTGAGATCGACGGTTTGAGTGATCTGAGTAAATTTGAGCAATTCAAATTTATATTTGAAAGTAGAACTCCCAGTTTATGCCAAAAAATCGGCAGCGTGATCTGGGATTTTTTCGCCAGACGATTATGATATGTTCGGTGATGTGTGTGGGAAATTCTAGTTCACATCACCACGTTCTTTCACGTATCAAATTAATAAAAATATAGAGCGTTGATCATGGAAAAATTGGTGGATGAAATTGTAATGTTTTGTGTACTATTTTTGTTCATGTTACTTGTATATTCTCGCATAATGTCCTGTAGAGAATGTTTTATGCTAATAAATGTTCAATTCCTGTCTTTGCAAAATGGCGTCGACCATGTCTTCAGGTGCCTTGTTTTAGAAGACTCAGTTTTCAGAGTAGACTAAATAATATCTTTTAAGCTGCAGCCATACAACTGCATCTTTATAAAGATATTAATTTGTCAACTCTGTATGACGGGGGCGAGGTGGCGTCGCGGTAACCGGTTCTCGTCAGATCACCCAAGTTAAGCAACGTCGAGCGCGGTTAGTAGTTGGATGGGTGACCATTTCAGCGACTGATTCGTGCTCCCGCGTTGTGTCCTTGGGCAAGGCACTTAACCCCGATTGCCTACATGGGGCACGATGACGCTGTGTACTAAGGCGTACTGCACGTCGATGGTGCGCATGTCTTCAACCAATCTAACCCTGCCTGTGCCGCGGTGCAGAGTTCAGTACGAAGTTGGAGAGCTGACAGCTGCTCGTCGTTGCTCGGTGGTTCTCTCCGGGTACTCCGGCTTCCTCCACCCATAAAAAACTGTCACCGAGACCCTGGCTGTTAATGTGTCGTTAAACCCTAAAAAAAAAAAAAAACTCTGTATGACAAGCCAACAGCCTTCTCGAGTAATGAAGTGAAACGATGTATCAGCTTACGATTCCGTTTTATCTCAAGATCGAATGAAAAAGATCGGAATTGCCAAAAGCAAATAATACTCTATTTTCACCGTAATATTTACGGAAGAAGGACCGGCAACTTGATTGTCAGTGCTTTTACTGTATTTTTAACGGTAATTTTTACAGTGTGCTAGAGTTATGAGTTGTCAATGGGAAAATGGTGGCCGAGTGGATAAGTGCGTTGGTCTCCCATGCCAGAGGTCCCGGAATCGATCCTCGGTCTGGGAAAGTTCTCGAGGTGAGCGGACACTCCCTGTAAGCATCAATTGTGGGGTTGGTGCTGTCACTGCGTGCCGTCCTACCGGGTGGGAAGGTCAAATGGCTGTTGTCTGTGCGGAGACAGGCACACATCATGAAGGCTAAAATCTCTTCGTTGTATTCGAGAAGAGCGAGGCCATGAAGATGCCGCTACGAAGGGTCAACCTACACGCCTGTGCCATTGGACCAAGGAGATGTGTTAATGTAAGCTGCATAACTTGCTTGTTAATCCTTATAAAACAAATAAGCGTCAAGTCAAGCGTGCCAGAGTGGGCTTTTGCATGAACCCTGGATTTACACGCTGTTGTACTGATCACATTTGTTTTAAAAAAAAATACTAACAACAGGCAGGGGGTAAATCCTGGGGGTGTGAAGCCCCCCACCCCCACCCCTCCCACCCCCTTCCTTGCCACGATTACTGAAAAACAAATTAGTAACACTAGACAGTAGTCGGGCAGTTGTTAATGTCGCGGTGAAAGCCGTTGAGGTCTGTCGTGTCTGCTATGTTTTTTTTACAACAACAGTACTGGGGAAAAGGAATGATCTTCAGGCAATATATTATCAACTCAATGTAAAACGTAAAGAGAAGCTGTGAAACTACTTACAATACTAAAATAGTACCTAATAGGTAGGAGTACCCAAAACTGGGACAAACACTCGTTTTGTCCAGGAAAAAGTGAACTCACGGTATGAGTAGTTATACTAGATATTAAGTATTAGTATTAACTGTTGTCATTTCTCACACTCAGAATCCCATGTGAAATTAAAATAAGAGCAACGCGAAGCGTGGCATATGCCCCGACGGTGTCATAAAAGGGTAGGCAAGTCTCTGAGGGCATAACCAAAATAGGAAGCTTCCTCCAGACACCAACAAAAGGCCTGCAATGCCAAGCGCTGACTAATCCCCTCGCACCCCCCCCCCCCCCCGCACCCCCCCCCCCCCCCCCAATTGGAGAGGGTGATTATAGGTGGGGTTTTCTCCACATAAAATCACTCTAAATCCAGCCAAATCAATCTTGGAGCAAAAAAAAAAAAAAATTTTTGAGGCCTAATTGACCGGACGGCGTGGGTTGGGGAGGAGAATCCAGCCAAACCCAACTTGGGCTAAAAAAAAAATCCTTCAAAATGCATTTCTGAGCAAAGAAAAAATGCCTAACTGATTGACACGGGGTGGCGGGGAGGGGGGGGGGGCATAGGAGTAAAAAGATTTTTACGCATGTACGCCCTCTAAATCCTTCAAATTGCATTTTGGACCAAAGAAAAAATGCCTAAATGGGACGGGGAGGGGGGGTGGGGGGGGGGGGAATCCGGGCAAACCCATCTTGGGCTAAAATAAAAAAAAAAATATCCTTCAAAATGCATTTCTGAGCAAAGAAAAAAATTGACATGGTGGGGGGCGGTTATAGGAATAACAGAAATTTTATGCATGTACGCACTCTAAATCCTTCAAATTGCATTTTGGGCCAAAGAAAAAAATGCCTAATGGCAGCGGAGTCAATTTTTTCTGCATTTAGTCACTCTAAATCCTTGAAATGCATTTGGAGCAAAGGAAAAAAAGCCTAACTGGCAGGACGGGGGGGGGGGGGTGGGGGGGGGGGGGCAGTAGCTCTGACAATTTTTATTGTATAATGGTAGTCATCGAAGTTGAGGTAGACACTGTTCCCAAAGAGTTATATACCAACAAAAAGTTGATATTTAGGCTTTTTCCCTCTGGAAAAGACTATTGTTTTTCTACGGATTATTATTTTTTTTTTTTTTTTTTTTTTTTTTTTAGGCTTTTCCCTCTGGAAAAGACTATTGTTTTTCTACGGATTATTATTTTTTTTAGGCTTTTCCCTCTGGAAAAGACTATTGTTTTTTGTACGGATTATTATTTTTTTTTTTTTTTTTTTTTTTTTTTTTTTTTTTTTTCCACACATTTTTGTCCGTACGATTCAGAAGCCATTTTCGAACCGATTTTCACACAATTTGGCACACGCCATAGAGTGGCAAAAAAATTGGGGTTTATCGGCACTTTCTCGAAACACGTCTTTAGGATTTTTTTTAAATATTCATAATTACTAGACCTGCCTATGACACAACCTTTGATACACACGACATATTTGGCGATGCATATGGTAACCCTCCACAGGCTGCCAAACATCGAAATTTTGATGAAATGGGCCGGTTTCAGACCCCCACAGCACCCAAACGATACCCGAGAGGTAAACATAACTTCCTTTATTTGAGGTGGAATTCACCGAGGATCATTTTTGTAAGTAATAAGAGTGTTCAGAAAACCAAGTGTTAACCCGTTTTGGGCTGGTTAAACAGCAATACCCCCCAAAAGCTCAAAACTTCATGTTTTCCCGTGGATTTCTCTAAACGAGTCTTGTAGATTTTCAAGAAAAATTGGTCACTCTCAGGTCTTGGTGTGACATTACATGTTGCATGGATAAAATATTCTGGTCAGCATTAGTTAACCCTCCCCGAACTGCTGGTGTCATATGACCAGTTGCATGGATTAATTATTCTGGTAGGTATTTGTTAACCCTTCATGGACAGCTAAATGTAAAAAAAAATTGAGGAAATAGTCTGTTTTTGGACACCAACAACATCAAATGGAAATGCCACAGAGAAACGTAACTTCTTTTTCCGGACGCAAAACTGATAGAGAAACAGTGATATTGGTATTAACCCATTCTACCATTAATGATGGGTTTTACCTAAACATTTTTTTATCAAACCCAAACCGAGTCATTTGAGACTACTATACTCACCTTTCTCATAACATCCATGAAGGAACTTTAGTGAGACAGTTAAAAACAAGTGGGGTCAAGAAAAATCATGGAATCTAATCGGGAAAAGCCATGATTCTCCAGAATCATAAAGTCTTTTTTTTTTTTCTTTTTTCCACACATTTTGTCCGTACGATTCAGAAGCCATTTTCGAACCGATTTTCACAAAATTTTGCACACGCATAGAGGGGCACAAAATCTAAAAATGTACCAAAGCGGAATTTTCGATTTAACCCTTATTTCGTCAGAATTGGCAAAAAAGTGCCAAGATTGGGGTTTATCGGCACTTTCTCGAAACATGTCTTGTAGATTTTTTTTATACATGCGTCATTGCTAGACCTGTCTGTGACACACCATTTGGTACACATGACATATCAGGCGATGCATATGGTAACCCTCCACAGGCTGCCAAACATCGAAATTTTGATGAAATATGCCGGTTTCAGGCCCCCACTGCACCCAAACAATACACGAAAGATAAATATAACTTCCTTTATTGGGAGTGGAATTCACTGTGGATCATTTTTGTCAGTAATAAGGGTATTCAGAAAACCAAGCGTTAACCCATTTTGAGCTGGTTAAACAGCAATACCCCCATAATGCTCAAAAGTTCGTGTTTTCCGTGGATTTCTCTAAACGAGTCTTGTAGATTTTCAAGAAAAATTGGTAACTCTCAGGTCTTGGTGTGACATTACAAGTTGCATGGATAAAATATTCTGGTCAGCATTAGTTAACCCTCCCCGAGCTGCTAAACGTAAAAATTGTGATAAAATGGGCTGTTTTTAGATGCCAACAGCACCCAAACAGTATACCAGAGAGAAAGGGGCCTTCATTTATCGGACGCAAAATTGATCGGAAAATAGTTTTGAAAGTGGTAAGGGTATTCAAAATCTGACGTCTTAACCCATTTTGGGCTGGTTAAATAGAGATACCCATTAAAATCTTAAAATACCCGTTTTCTGTGAATTTCTCTATCAACATTTTGTAGGTTTTCAAGAAAAAATCGGTTATTTGCAGGTCTTGGTGTGACATTACAAGTTGCATGAACAAAATATTCCGGTCAGCATTAGTTAACCCTCCCCGGGCTGTTGAAGGTCAAAATTGTGATAAAATGGGCTGTTTTTGGACACCAACAGCACCCAAAGGGTACACCACAAAGAAAAGTGCCTCCTTTTATCGAGCGCACAATTTATACGGAAACATTTTTGTAAGCAGTAAGGGTATTGAAAAGTCGACGTCTTAACCCATTTTGGGCAGGCTAAAGCGAGATATCCCTTGAAAGCTTTAAATTCCCATTTTCTGTGAATTTCCCTAATGGTAACTTGTAGGGTTTCAAGACAAATTGACTATTCGTAGGTCTTTATGTGACATTACAAGCTGCATGGACAAAATACTCCGGGGAGCGTTTATTAACCATCTACAAACTGCCAAGCATCGTAATTTTGTTAACATGGGGCTGTTTTCTGACATGCACAGCACCCAATGTATACATGAGAGATAAACATAATCTTCTTTGTTGGAAATGGAATTCACAGAGGACCATTTTTGTAAGTAATAAGGGTATAAAAAAAACAGGCGTTAACCCCAGTTGGGGAGGTTAACATGGATACCCATCGATAGCTTAAAAAATCGTTTTCCCTGGATTTCTTTACAAACATTTTGTGGGGTTTCCAAGAGAAAATGGCCGTTGATAGGTCTTGGTGTCATATGACCAGTTGCATGGATAAATTATTCTGGTAGGCATTTGTTAACCCTCCATGGGCTGCTAAATGTAAAAAAAATTGAAGAAATAGTCTGTTTTTGGACACCAACAAATGGAAATGCCACAGAGAAACGTAACTTCTTTTACCGGACGCAAAACTGATAGGGGAACATTGATCTTGATATTAACCCATTCTACCATTAATGATGGGTTTTACCTAAACATTTTTTTTTTATCAAACCCAAACTGAGTCATTTGAGACTACTATACTCACCTTTCTCATAACATCAATGAGGGAACTTCAGTGAGACAGTTAAAAACAATTCATCAGACACTGTGGGGTCATGAAAAATCATGGAATCTAATCGGGAAAAGCCATGATTCTCCAGAATCATAAAGTCTAGTTATTTTTGGTTTTTTAGGCTTTTCCCTCTGGAAAAGACTATTGTTTTTCTACGGATTATTATTTTTTTTTTTTTTTTTTTTGGGTTTTTTTTTTTTTTTTTTTTTCCACACATTTTTGTCCGTACGATTCAGAAGCCATTTTCGAACCAATTTTCACACAATTTGGCACACGCATAGAGTGGCAAAAAATCTAAAAATGTACCGAAGCGGAATTTTCGATTTAACCCTTATTTCGCCAGAATTGGCAAAAAACTGCCAAAATTGGGGTTTATCGGCACTTTCTCGAAACACGTCTTTAGGATTTTTTTTAAACATCCATCATTACTAGACCTACCTATGACACAACCTTTGATACACACGACATATTTGGCGATGCATATGGTAACCCTCCACAGGCTGCCAAACATCGAAATTTTGATGAAATGGGCCGGTTTCAGACTCCAACAACACCCAAACGATACCCGAGTGGTAAACATAACTTCCTTTATTGGAAGTGGAATTCACCGAAGATCATTTTTGTAAGTAATAAGGGTGTTCAGAAAACCAAGTGTTAACCCGTTTTGGGCTGGTTAAACAGCAATACCCCAAAAAAGCTCAAAACTTCATGTTTTCTGTGGATTTCTCTAAACGAGTCTTGTAGATTTTCAAGAAAAATTGGTCACTCTCAGGTCTTGGTGTGACATTACAAGTTGCATGGATAAAATATTCCGGTCAGCATTAGTTAACCCTCCCCGAGCTGCTAAACGTAAAAATTGTGATAAAATGGGCTGTTTTTAGACACCAACAGCACCCAAACGATGTACCACAGAGAAAGGGGCCTTCATTTATCGGACGCAAAATTGATCGGAAAATATTTTTGAAAGTGGTAAGGGTATTCAAAATTTGACGTCTTAACCCATTTGGGGCTGGTTAAAGAGAGATACCCATTAAAATCTTAAAATCTCCGTTTTCTGTGGATTTCTCTAACAACATCTTGTAGGTTTTCAAGAAAAATCGGCTATTTGCAGGTCTTGGTGTGACATTACAAGTCGCATGAACAAAATATTCCGGTCAGCATTAGTTAACCCTCCCCGGGCTGCTGAAGGTCAAAATTGTGATAAAATGGGCTGTTTTTGCACACCAACAGCACCCAAAGGGTACACCACAAAGAAAAGTTCCTTCTTTTATCGCGCGTACAATTTATATGGAAACATTTTTGTAAGTAGTAAGGGTATTCAAAAGTCAACGTCTTAACCCATTTTGGGCAGGCTAAAGAGAGATATCCCTTGAAAGCTTTAAATTCCCATTTTCTGTGAATTTCCCTAACGGTAACTTGTAGGGTTTCAAGACAAATTGACTATTCGTAGGTGTTTATGTGACATTAACCATCTACAAGCTGCCAAGCATCGTAATGTTGTTAACATGGGACTGTTTTCAGACACGCACAGCACCTAATGTATACATGAGAGATAAACATAATCTCCTTTGTTTGAAGTGGAATTCACAGAGGACCATTTTTGTAAGTAATAAAGGTATTCAAAAAGCCAGGCGTTAACCCCTGTTGGGGAGGTTAACAGGGATACCCATCAAAAGCTTAAAAATCGTTTTCCCTGGATTTCTACAAACAATTTGTGGGGTTTTCAAGAGAAAATGGCCGTTGATAGGTCTTGGTGTCATATGACCAGTTGCATGGGTCAATTATTCTGGTAGGCATTTGTTAACCCTTCATGGGCTTTTACCGGACGCAAAACTGATAGGGAAACATTGATATTGATATTAACCCATTCTACCATTAATGATGGGTTTTACCTAAACATTTTTTTATCAAAACCAAACCGAATCATTTGAGACTATTATACTCACCTTTCTCATAACATCAATGAAGGAACTTTTGTGAGACAGTTAAAAACAATTCATCAGACACTGTGGGGGTCAAGAAAAATCATGGAATCTAATTGGTGTTTAAGGTTTGTAAGTAGTAAGGGTATTTAAAAGAATGAAACTTAACCCATTTTGAACTGGATAAGGAGAGATGCCCCTTAAACGCTTAAAATTTACATTTTCGTGGATTTCGCTAACTGCTTGTTGGGGATTTTCAAGAACAATTTGACATTGGCAGGTCTTACAAATTGCATAGATAGAATATTCCGCTAGTCGTTTGTTAATCCCTCTATCGGCTGTTAAACGTCAAAATTTTAATAAAATCGGCTGTTTTCGGGCAGCAAAATGGGTATGCAATAGATAAACATGACCTCTTTTATCAGATTTAGAATTCCTGGGGGATAATGTATGATAGTATTAAGGGTATTCAAGGGAGCGCGGTGGCTCAGTGGTAGACTGTTGTACTTCTATGCTAGAGGTCCCGAGTTCGATCCCCGTCCGGGACGACTCACGTTGTGTCCTTGGGCAAGGCACTTTGGCCCGGTTGCCGACATGGGGGCACGATGTCCCCATGTACTAAGGCACACTGCACGTCGATGGTACACATGTCTTCAACCTCTGTAACCCTGCCTGAGCGGAGCCTGAATAGAGAATGTTGAGGAGCTGACAGTTGCTCGTCGATGCTTGGTGGTTCTCTCCGGGTACTCCGGCTTCCTCCACCTCTAAAACTGTCACGGTCACGATTAGCCATTGTGCAGAAGTATGTGACCTTAAACACCAATAAATAAATAAATAAATAAATAAATAAATAAATAAATAAATAAATAAATAAATAAATAAGGGTATTCAAAAAAACAAGCCTTAACCCTGTTTTGTCGGATTAAAGACAGACAGCTCATGCCGTGTACGCTGCCTACATTACTTGTAAAATCGACCCCCCCCCCCCCCCCCCCCCCCCCCACTAAATCTCCTACGAGGTGCGGTTTCGGACCCGACCACCGGACGGTTCTGACCACATCAAATAACACACCTTCGTTGTATTTAGCAGAAAGAAATTTCCCCAAGAAGCAAAGACAAAATTACGTCTGCGGAAAATAATGGCAAATATTTTATTTAGCCTGTATTTTGTCCGTATAGAAAATTTCTCACCCACATATACCTAAAAATGATTCAATGATACAATTGGACATATTTCTCTCATAAAACGTGAAAAAACACTTGATTTATTGCATTTTAGGATTGCGCATGTATATTCTTAGAAGATTCTCTGTCTGTTATTAAACTACGGCGTGTCTTTGATCTCGTTTGGGACGATCAGTGATTAGCACCTTTTCAACAAGAGCCATGGAAATTGAAAATAAAAAAGTAATCAAATTTCACTAAAACCTTTTACAGAATCGTGGTTTTCAGAAAACGCTTTCGCGATTGCGTGTGTCGTTTTCAAAATTCGGATCAGTAAGCACGAAATTATAAATATGTTGTTGTCAATAACAAAATTGAAAGCATGTCCGTCAAACTTGCATGACGTCAGAACTCGACTCTGGTAAAATACTGCGGTGTGGTGAAAGGTCGAGAGTAAGAAACGCTGATATCGCAGTAGGCTTTAAAATGTCCATGGAATGGTCCTAAAATCAACTTTATATTTGCAGCTTTATTGCAAATAAGTTTCCCGTTGTTTCTTGTTGAAATGTTATTTCCGTCAAGGCCAGGTACCATAGAAAATTTGGAATACTGGGCAGTGGGATAGGGCACCTGCCCCATGAACAACTGCCTGCTATTAAAATTAATTAGCGGGGACACCCCCCCCCCCCCCCCCATGCTGTTTATTTTACCTAGGACACCTGCCCTCTGCTGTTTTTTTACCTAGGACTCATGCCCCCCCCCCCTACTGTTAGATTAGATTAAACATATTTTATTTGCCACTTGACAATGCAAATCAGGATTGGAGGACAAGTGCTTACCACTTAGAAGCCCCTCCGTTCCTGTACGGTGACTAATAATTTACAATATGGCAGAACGTATTTCATAAATAACAGAATCTAGCAAAATCTAAATATTATAAACATTATAGACAAACACAAATTAAACTGAGAGAAAGAGAGAGAGAGAGAGAGAGAGAGAGAGAGAGAGAGAGAGAGAGAGAGATCGAGAGAGAGAGAGAGAGAGAGAGAGAGAGAGAGAGAGAGAGAGAGAGATCAAAAAAATAAATAGAATATAAAGAAAACATGAAATACAACATTAGGTCCAGTGATGATGCCCGCCACCCACTCAATTGCATTCTATAGTATATTGGCCGTAATGGGAGTCTAAATTAACATCTTGATTACAGCCACTGAGCATAGGTTTTCACTTCCGGGGATGTCCACACAACTGTTTTTTCATCAAGTACACTTGTCCTGCCCCCGTTTGTTTGCTAACGGGCCCCTACCCATTGACCTTTCTATTTTTAGAAGCACCCGGGCCGACGGGGAGAGGGCGTTGTTGGGAGCATGGCTAGATTTTGCTATAAAATGGGATTGAAGGAAGGTACCCTCAAATCTGGGGCGAAAGTGGCAAAAATGACAAAAGGCTACCTCAACGTATGGTAACGGTATAAACTACAGTCGATCTGGGCGATGTACAGACGAAAAATCATACCTTGGAGCTGGTTAGGCAATTTGGCACAAAAAACTCCGACTTCATGCTCAATCGCTGCTCTACAGTAGTCTACAACAGTTCTCAAGTCCATTCCAAACTGATAGAGTCGGGACGAATAGTACTCTCACTTTCCACGCGATGCGTGGTGTTCTTCACGCGGCCTCGACACTCGCAACAGATGCCAAAATGTCGGCCAGGGTGCGTAGAACAAGTTCTGAAACTTAGATGTCGCTGCCTTCAGCGGTCTAGACACGCTTCATGTTTGTGAGAAGTGCAATTTTAATGTCTAATTGGCAAATTTTCGTTAATCGTTACCCGCCAAAAAACCTACTCACCGCCGATTTCTTTTCACTTCAACTTCTGACGATTATCTAAGGTTTAAAGATAGTGTCAGGATACCCCTCCCCCGCCGCCCTTTTGGAGCTGGTTAGGCAATGCGGCACCGAAACCTGGGACGTTATGCTCAATCGCAGCTCTACAGTCGTCTACAACACTGCCCGTGTCCATTCTAAACTGATAGAGTCGGGACGAATAGTACTCTCACATTCCAAGCGATGCGTGGTGTTTTCCACGCGGTCCGGACACTCCAAACAGATCCCAAAATGTCGGCCAGGGTTCGTAGAACAAGTTCTGAAAATTTCAAGTCGCTGCCTCCAGCGGTCTGAACACCGTTCGTGTATGTCTGAAGTGCTATTTTAATGTCCAATATACAAATCTTCGTCAATCTTTTCCTGCCTGCCAGAAACCCAATCACCGTCAATTTCTCTTGACTTTAAACTTCTGAGATTCTCGTAGGTTTAAAGGTTGTGTTGGGGTCCCTGGTGGCTGTCTTAAAGAAGCAACTTCCATTTACAGTCAACTCTCCACCAGTCACACACAATTGTAACATTTAAGTGGACTTGCTCCAGCGAGGAGGCACTGAAGGATTCTGCGCCCATTCCCGACGCTTTTTTCGAACTGGCTTGAAAAGGAAGGATCAAATTCAAACAATTACCTCCTCTCTCCAAAACGCCATATCTCAACCAATTCTAGGCAGATTTCCATGAAATTTTCACTCCTTGTTCATGAATAGTTGTGGCATCACTTTCCACGAAGAGACATGAATTTCGCATTTCGTCACGTCGAATTGGAAAAGAGCGTATGCGCAGGGATTTCTCTGAAAACATCTTGGAAGATTTTAAAGAAAAATGGCCATTTGCAGTTCTTAGTGTGACATTACAAGTTGCATGGAAAAATATTCCTGTTAGTACTTGTTAACCCTCTACAAGCTGCCAGACATCAATATTTTGGATACATTTGAGATAAAATGGACCATTTTCAAATAGACACTACACTCAGTGGGTATGTGTGAAACAAACATAACTCCTTTTGTGGGTCATTAACTTGTCGGACGACGATATTGATATTAACCCACTCCACCGTTAATGATGGTTTTTACCTAAACAATTTTTTTATCAACTGAGTCATTTGAGACGAACGAAATGGTTTTACGCGCCGAAGGCGCGCAGGGACGATTTGAAGGACAAGCCCCCTTCAACCCTCGTTAGCTGTTTGTTGTTGTTGTAGGATGTCAAGGCGTGGTGGAGGAGGAAAAGGAAGGAGGGAGGTGGCTTAACCCCGTCTAGGCTTCTTTCGGCTCTTGTTCTTTGGAGGTGGTTGAGATTGTGATGTGGAAGTCGACGATGTTGAGTTTATTGTTGAGTTTGGTGAATGGATTGCGTCTAATTCCTTTTTGAGATCTGCTTTTGATTGTTCCCTGAACTCGTGGGTTTTGAAGGCGATTCGGTTTCCCATCTCAACTGCCCGCCTTCCCATCTCTATTATTCTCCTTATTTCTTCGGCGGCGACTGCAGACTTAGGTGGCTGTGTTGCTGAGATTGACACACCCTGGCTGTCCGGTAGAGAAGGAAGTGGGGAGTGAGGGGTGGGAGGTGGTGAAAAGGCAACCTCCGGTTCCTCCTCAGTCTCCACCAGACGTTCCTCATCCAACAGTACCGGCTCAGGAGCTGGCAGTTGGTTGGGTGTACTAGTGGCACTAGGAGGGGAACTGGCAGCTGCCTCCAGGACCTCCATACTCTCGCTCACCTCTTTCTTCCTATTCCGGAAGGCCTCCAGGCGCCTGGAATCCCGGCGCTTGGTGGACGGACTCTTCTTCTTCTTGCTCTTCTTCTTTACAGGGCCAGGTCCAGGCTTCTTCGGCTGAGGACCAGTGTGAGAGGGGTTCCTCTCACAAAAGGTGCTACCTCTCCCCGAAGAAGGTGTGGCGGTGTTGTGATCTTCAATGACGAACTCCAAGTTCAGATGGACTCTCTTGCCTGTCTCCCGGACAGTCCAGGTGACAGGGCAAGAGATGCCCAGAGCTGCTATTGTTCTCTTCAGTCGCGCTGGTAGTTCCAGTGTTTCCATAATTATGGTGTTAATTAGGATCGAGCCAAGTCATTTGAGACTACTATACTCACCTTTCTCATAACATCAATGAAGGAACTTCAGTGAGACAGTTAAAAACAATTCATCAGACACTGTGGGGTCATGAAGAATCATGGAATCTCATCGGGAAAAGCCATGATTCTCCAGAATCATAAAGTCTAGTTGCATTTTAGAATTGCGCGTGTATATTCTTAGAAGATTCTCTGTATGTTATTAATATACGGCGTCAGTCTTTGATCTCGTTTGGGACGATCAGTGATTAGCACCTTTTCGACAAGAGCCATCGAAGTTGAAAATAAAAAAAAATAATCAAATTTCACTAAAACCTTTTGCAGAATCGTGTTTTTCAGAAAACTCTTTCGCGATTGTGTGTGTAGTTTTCAAAATTCCGATCAGTAATCACGAAATTATAAATATGTTGTTGTCAATAACAAAATTGAAAGCGTGTCCGTCAAACTTGCATGACGTCAGCACTCGACTCGGGTGAAATACTGCGGAGAGTAAGAAACGCTGATATCGCAGTAGGCTTTAAACTGTCCATGGAATGGTCCTAAAATGAGGTTTATATTTGCAGCTTTACTACAAATAGGTTTCCCGTTGTTTCTTGTTGAAATGTTGTTTCCGTCAAGGCCAAGTACCATAGAAAATTTGGAACCTGTGCAATAGGATTGGACACCTGCCCCATGAACAACTGCCTGCTATTAAAATTAATTAGCGGGGGCATCTGCCCTCCTCCCCCCCCCCCCCCCCCGCTGTTTATTTTACCTAGGACACCTGTCCCCTGCTGTTTCTTTTACCTAGGACACGTTCCCCCCCCCCCCTGCTGTTTTTACACCAAGTACACCTGCCCCTCCCCATTGACCTTTCTATCTTTAGAAGCACCCGGGCCGACGGGGAGAGGGCGTGGTTGTGAGCATGGCTAGATTTCGCTGTAAATTGGGGTTGAAGGAAGGTACCCTCAAATCTCGGTAGAAAGTGGCGAAAATGACAAAAGGCTACTTCAACGTATGGTAACGCTATAAACTACAGGCGATCTGGGCGATGTACAGACGAAAGATCGTACCTTGGAGCCGGTTAGGCAATTTGGCACAAAAAAACTCCGGCTTTATACTTAATCGCTGCTCTACAGTAGTCTACAATAGTGCCCAATTCCTTTCCAAACTGATAGAGTCGGGACGAATAGTACTCTCACTTTCCACGCGATGCATGGTGTTCTCCACGCGGTATCGACACTTGCAACAGATGCCAAAATGTCGGCCAGGGTGCGTAGAACAAGTTCTGAAAATCAGAAGTCGCTGCCTTCAGCGGTCTGGACACGGTTCGTGTTTGTGTGAAGTGCAATTTGAATGTCTAACTGGCAAATTTTCGTTAATCGTTTCCCGCCAAAAAACATACTCACCGTCGATTTCTTTTCACTTCAACTTCTGCGGATTATCTAAGGTTTAAAGATAGTGTCAGGATACCCCCCCCCTCCCCCCGCCGCTGCAGCCCCCCCCCCCCCTCCCCCGCACTTCCCCACCTTGGTGGCGTTCTGGGTCGAAAGTCTCGAAAACGGCAAGAGGCTACATTAAAGTATGGCAACGGTATAAACTACAAGTAGTAAGGACGATATTGAGACAAACAATCATACCTTGGAGTCGGTAAGGCAATGAGGCACCGAAACCTGGGACGTTATGCTCAATCGCAGCTCTACAGTCGCCTACAACACTGCCCATGTCCATTCTAAACTGACAGAGTCGGGACGAATAGTACTCTCACATTCCAAGCGATGCGTGGTGTTTTCCAGGCGGTCCGGACGCTCCAAACAGATCCCTCTTGTTTAGCCATTGTAATGGAACACTTCCGTAGGAGTTTGAGCAACATTTATCAGTGGAAATCTCTGCCCCTTCACTGTGAGCCTTACTTCTTCTTTTTTCTTCTTCTTCCTCTCTCTCTCTCTCTCTCTCTCTCTCCCTCTCTCTCTCTCTTGCCTATTTTTATTTGGTACATTATTTAATTGCTACCATTATTACAATAATTATATGATTAAATGTTATATGTAATGGAGAGGAGGGTTTGCTAAGTGTTGAGCACTTGTCCTCCAATCCTTTTGCTATGCTTTTGTTGGCAAATAAATATGTTTAAACTAACAGATCCCAAAATGTCGGCCAGGGTTCGTCGAACAAGTTCTGAAAATTTCAAGTCGCTGCCTCCAGCGGTCTGGACACGGTTCGTGTATGTCAGAAGTGCTATTTTAATGTCCAATACCAGAAACCCAATCACCGCCAATTTCTTTTCACTTTAAACTTCTGACGATTCTCTTTGGTTTAAAGGTTGTGTTTGCATCCCTGGGTGGCGGTCTTACAGAAGCAACTTCCATTTACAGCCAACTCTCCACCAGTCACACACAATTGTAACATTTAAGTGGACTTACTCCAGAGAGGGGGGGGGGGGGGGGGGGGGCACTAAATGAGTCTGCGCCCATTCACGACATCTTTTTTTCGAACTGGCTTGAAAAGGAAGGACCAAATTCAAACAGTTACCTCCTCTTTTCAAAACGCTATATCCCAGCCAATTCTAGGCAGATTTCCATGAAATTTTCACTCGTTGTTCATGGATAGTTGCGGCATCACTTTCCATGAAGGGCGATACGAGGGGGCGCGGTGGCTCAGTAGGTAGAGGTGCAGGCTGCAAGCCGAGAGGTCCTCGGTTCGAATCCCACCTGTGGCAACCGCGTTGTGTCCTTGGGCAAGACACTTCACTCCCATTGCCCACGTGGGGGCACGGTACTAAGGCGTACTGCACGTCGATGGTGCACCTGTCTTCAACCAATGCTAACCCTGCTTGTGTGGAGTTGGTATGTTGGGGAGCTGACAGTTGCTCGCCGTTGCTCGGTGGTTCTCTCAGGGTACTCCGGCTTCCTCCACCCGTAAAACTGTCACGGTCATGATTAACCATTGTGCAGAAATATGTGACCTTAAACACCAATAAATAAATAAATAATAAGAGCGATACGAATTTCGCATTTCGTCACGTCGAATTCGAAAAGAGCGTATGCGCATGGCTTTCTCTGAAAACATCTTGTAGATTTTTAGTAAAAATGGCCATTCGCACTTTTGGGTTTGGAATTGCAAGTTGCATGAATAAATATTCCTGTTAGCACATGTTAACCCTCTACAAACTGCCAGACATCAATATTTTGGATACATTTGAGATAAAATGGACCATTTTCAAATAGACAGAGCACTCAGTGCGTATGTGTCAAACAAACATAACTTCTTTTGTCGGCCATTAACTTGTGGGACGACGATATTAATATTAACCCACTCCACCGGTAATGATGGTTTTACCTAAACAATTTTTTTTATCAAACTGAGTCATTTGAGATCACCTTTCTCATAACATCAATGAAGGAACTTCAGTGAGACAGTTAAGAACAATTCATCAGACACTGTGGAGGCATGAAAAATCAAGGAATCTCATCGGGAAAAGCCATGATTCTCCAGAATCATCAAGTCTAGTTTTGTTTGTTTTTTTTTCCACACATTTTTGTCCGTACGATTCAGAAGCCATTTTCGAACCAATTTTCACACAATTTGGCACACGCATAAAGTGGCAAAAAATCTAGAAATGTACCGAAGCGGAATTTTCGATTTAACCCTTATTTCGCCAGAATTGGCAAAAAACTGCCAAAATTGGGGTTTATCGGCACTTTCTCGAAACACGTCTTTAGGATTTTTTTTTCAACATTCCTCATTACTAGACCTGCCTATGCCACAACCTTTGATACACACGACATATTAGGCGATACATATGGTAACCCTCCACAGGCTGCCAAACATCGAAATTTTGATGAAATGGGCCGGTTTCAGACCCCCACAGCACCCAAACGATACACGAGAGGTAAACATAACTTCCTTCATTGGAAGTGGAATTCACCGAGGATCATTTTTGTAAGTAATAAGGGTGTTCAGAAAACCAAGTGTTAACCCGTTTTGGGCTGGTTAAACAGCAATACCCCCAAAAAGCTCAAAACTTCATGTTTTCCGTGGATTTCTCTAAACGAGTCTTGTAGATTTTCAAGAAAAATTGGTCACTCTGAGGTCTTGGTGTGACATTACAAGTTGCATGGATAAAATATTCCGGTCAGCATTAGTTAACCCTCCCCGAGCTGCTAAACGTAAAAATTGTGATAAATGGGCTGTTTTTAGACACCAACAGCTCCCAAACGATATACCACAGAGAAAGGGACCTTCATTTATCGGACGCCAAATTGATCGGAAAATATTTTTGAAAGTGGTAAGGGTATTCAAAATTTGACGTCTTAACCCATTTTGGGCTGGTTAAAGAGAGATACCCATTAAAATCTTAAAATACCCGTTTTCTGTGGATTTCTCTAACAACATCTTGTAGGTTTTCAAGAACAATCGGCTATTTGCAGGTCTTGGTGTGACATTACAAGTCGCATGAACAAAATATTCCGGTCAGCATTAATTAACCCTCCCCGGGCTGCTGAAGGTCAAAATTGCGATACAATGGGCTGTTTTTGCACACCAACAGCACCCAAAGGGTACACCACAAAGAAAAATGCCTTCTTTTATCGCGCGTACAATTTATACGAAAACATTTTTGTAAGTAGTAAGGGTATTCAAAAGTCGACGTCTTAACCCATTTTGGGCAGGCTAAAGAGAGATATCCCTTGAAAGCTTTAAATTCCCATTTTCTGTGAATTTCCCTAACGGTAACTTGTAGGGTTTCAAGAGAAATTGACTATTCGTAGGTCTTTATGTGACATTACAAGTTGCATGGACAAAATACTCCGGTGAGCGTTTTTTAACCATCTACAAGCTGCCAAGCATCGTAATGTTGTTAACATGGGACTGTTTTCAGACACGCACAGCACCTAATGTATACATGAGAGATAAACATAATCTCCTTTGTTTGAAGTGGAATTCACAGAGGACCATTTTTGAAATGTAATAAAGGTATTCAAAAAGCCAAGCGTTAACCCCTTTTGGGGAGGTTAACAGGAATACCCATCAAAAGCTTAAAAAATCGTTTTCCCTGAATTTCTTTACAAACATTTTGAGGGTTTTCAAGAGAAAATGGCCGTTGATAGGTCTTGGTGTCATATGACCAGTTGCATGGATCAATTATTCTGGTAGGCATTTGTTAACCCTTCATGGGCTGCTAAATGTAAAAAAAATTGAGGAAATAGTCTGTTTTTGGACACCAACAACATCAAATGGAAATGCCACAGAGAAACGTAACTTCTTTTACCGGACGCAAAACTGATAGGGAAACATTGATATTGATATTAACCCATTCTACCATTAATGATGGGTTTTACCTAAACATTTTTTTATCAAACCAAAACCGAGTCATTTGAGACTACTATACTCACCTTTCTCATAACATCAATGAAGGAACTTTAGTGAGACAGTTTAAAACAATTCATCAGACACTGTTGGGTCAAGAAAAATCATGGAATCTAATCGGGAAAAGCCATGATTCTCCAGAATCATAAAGTCTAGTTTTTTGGGTTTTTTTTTTTTTTTTTTTTTTTTTTTCCACACATTTTTGTCCGTACGATTCAGAAGCCATTTTCGAACCGATTTTCACACAATTTGGCACACGCATAGAGTGGCAAAAAATCTAAAAATGTACCGAAGCGGAATTTTCGATTTAACCCTTATTTCGCCAGAATTGGCAAAAAACTGCCAAAATTGGGGTTTATCGGCACTTTCTCGAAACACGTCTTTAGGATTTTTTTTTAAACATCCATCATTGCTAGACCTGCCTGTGATACGACCTTTGATACACACGAGATATCAGGCGATGCATATGGTAACCCTCCACAGGCTGCCAAACATCGAAATTTTGATGAAATGGGCTGTTTTCGGGCCCCCACAGCACCCAAACGAAACACGATAGATACACATAACTGCTTTTATTGGAAGTGGAATTCACCAAGGATCTTTTTTGTAAGTAATAAGGGTGTTCAGAAAACCAAGCGTTAACCCGTTTTGGGCTGGTTAAACAGCAATACCCCCAAAAAGCTCAAAACTTCATGTTTTCCGTGGATTTCTCTAGACGAGTCTTGTAGATTTTCAGGACATATTTGTCACTCCCAGGTCTTGGTGTGACATTACAAGTTGCATGGACAAAATATTCCGGTCAGCATTAGTTAAGCCTCCCCGAGCTGCTAAACGTAAAAATTGTGATAAAATGGGCTGTTTTTGGACACCAACAGCACCCAAACGGTATATCACAGAGAAAGTGGCCTTCATTTATCGGACGCAAAATTGATCAGAAAATATTTTTGTAAGTGGTAAGGGTATTCAAAATTCGACGTCTTAACCCATTTTCGGCTGGTTAAAGAGAGATACCCATTAAAACTTTAAAATACCCTCTTTCTGTGGATTTCTCTAAAAAACATCTCGTAGGTTTTCAAGAAAAAATCGGCTATTTGCAGGTCCTGGTGTGACATTACAAGTTGCATGGACAAAATATTCCGGTCAGCATTAGTTAACCCTCCCAGGGCTCCTCAACATCAAAATTGTGATAAAATTGGCAGTTTGTGGACACCAACAGCATCCAATGGGTACACCACAAAGAAAGCGCCTCCTTTTATCGAGTGTACAATTTATACAGAAACATTTGTGTAAGTAGTAAGGGTATTCAAAAGTCGAAGTCTTAACCCATTTTGGGTAGGCTAAGAGAGATATCCCTTAAAAGCGTTAAATTCCCATTTTATGTGAATTTCCCTAACAGTAACTTGTAGGGTTTCAAGAAAAATTAAATATTCGTAGGTCTTTATGTGACATTACAAGTTGTAGGGACAAAATACTCCGGTGAGCGTTTATTAACCATCTACAAGCTGCCAAGTATCGTAATTTTGTTGACATGGGCTGTTTTCGGACACGTACAGCACCCAATGTATACACTAGAGATAATCATAATCACCTTTGTTGGAAGTGGAATTCACAGAGGACCATTTTTGTAAGTAATAAGGGTATTCAAAAAACCAAGCGTTAACCCCTGTTGGGGAGGTTAACAGGGATACCCATCGAAAGCTTAAAAATCGTTTTCCCTGGATTTCTTTACAAACATCTGGTAGGGTTTTCAAGAGAAAATGGCCGTTGATAGGTCTTGGTATCACATTACCAGTTGCATAGATAAATTATTCTGGTAGGTATTTGTTAACCCTCCATGGGCTGCTAAATGTCAAAAATTTTGAAGAAATAGTCTGTTTTTGGACACTAACAACATCAAATGGAAATGCCACAGAGAAACGTAACTTCTTTTACTGGACGCAAAACTGATAGAGAAACATTTTTGTAAGTAGTAAGGATATTCAAAAATCGAGGTCTTAACCCATTGTCGACTGGTTAAGGAGATATACCCTTCAAAAGCTTAAAATTCCCGTTTTCTGTGGATTTCTCCAAAAGATCTAGCACGTTTTAAAGAAAAATTGACCATTTGCAGGTCTTTGAGTGACATTACAAGCTGCATGGACAAAATATTCCAGTAAGCAATTATTAACCCCCCAGAGCCTGGAAAGTATAGACATTTTGAGAAAATGGACTGTTTTGGGGCACCCATAACACTCAATGTGTACCTGCGTGATAAGTTAACCTTCCTTATTGGAAGTGAAATTCACTGAGGATCATTTTTGTAAGTAATGAAGGTATTCACAAAACCAAGCATTACCCCGTTTTGGGCTGGTTACAGAGCAATACCCCTCAAAAGGTTAAAAATTCATATTTTCCGAGGATTTCTCTAAAAGCCTCTCGTAGGTTTTCAAGACAAATATTGGCCATTCTCATTTGAGACTACTATACTCACCTTGTATGAACTCAAAAGTAATTGTATATTTATTTATTATCAAGAATAACCGCCCATAAGTTCCACTCTCACCGTGTCCCGCTTAATCGGTCGCCAGTGGTTGATTTATCCAAACAAAATTACCAAGGTTACCACCTCCCCCTGCCTCTTTCTCCAACCAAACACACATTGAAAGGTACGTCTCACCTCGTATTCCACACTGCCCTGCATGATATCATTTATTATTTATTTATTGGTGTTTAAGGGTATCTACTTATGCACAATGGCTAATCTACGGGTGGAGGAAGCCGCAGTACCTGGAGAGAACCACCGAGCAAAGACGAGCAGCTGCCAGCTTCCCAACATCGTAACTCCGAACTGCAGCACAGGCAGGGTTAGATTGGTTGAAGACATGCATACCGTCGACGTGCAGTACGCCTTAGTACATGGCGGCATCGTGTCCCCATATGGAGAATCAGAGTTAAGTGCCTTGTCCAAGGACACAGCATGGGAGTCCGAATTGATCGCTCAGACGGCCACCCATCCAATGATTAACCAGGCTCAACATTGCTTAACTTCGGTGATCTGAAGAGAACCGGCTACCACAATGCCACCGCTCCGCCGCTGCATGATAAGAAAGCAGTAAATAACGTTAGCTACAATGAGATCAGTTACTTATAACATCAAATAGTGTTGACACTATAGCGTTTCCCCGACAGTGGGTCCAGGTATATAATAGTCTGTAAAACGGCTATACACTGCCCCTCCTCCGCTCCAGAGTGGCGACGTGGCAGTATATATCCATCTTACTGACGCTATGTTGTGCCTAAGGAACCTTACAATAAAAGGTGGGGATCCCCAACATGGGAAGGGGTGGGGGGCAGGTATATTTACTACTCTGTAGGTTATCAAATGCAGTGGTGCATGGCGCCAACATTCCCCCGGCAGTGGGGCTAGATATATACTAGTTTGTAAGACGGTTATACTCCCCTTCTGCGTCCCAGGGTATATTTTATCTACACATATGTACAAACAACACTTCCTATTTTCGTATGTAATTATTGTAGTTTATAACTTCATGTTTGTCGTTGAATGTATGGATATCTTCATTGTAATAAATAAAACTAATCCTACGGGGAAAAACCAATTGGAGAGAAATTTACTTCTGCTATTAACAGACAGGTGATAGGTGAGCTCCGCAAGGTGTGAAAAAATGACATAATCATGCATAACAACTGTGGTCTAATAGGAGATAATTGATACAGGGACTATACATGACATGCTCAAGAATTTAAAGTTCACATTTTCTGTGGATATCTTCAACTGGTTCTTACAGATGTTTAAGAACAAATAAACCCTGGAGAAGAAGTATTCTCGCAAGCCTTCATTAACCCCCCACAAACCGTCAGCTATCGAAATTTTAGGTAAATTTGAGATACAATGGGCTATTTATATTAGACGCTGATTCTCAGACGCTGATATTAATATTAACCCTCTCCACAAACAATGATGATTTAACCAAAACGTTCTTTTATCACACTGGGTCATTTGAGACTATTATACCCACTTTTCTCAAGACATCAATAAAAATACTTTAATGATACAATTAAAAACAATTCTTCTTACACTCCAGGGTCATAAAAAATCATGGATGTTTATTAACCCTCTACAGACTGCCAAGCATCGTAATTTTGTTGAAATGGGATGTTTTCAGACACGCGCAACACCCAACGTGTACCTGGGAATTACCCATAATCTCCTTTGTTGGAAGTGGAATTCACCGAGAACCATTTTTGTAAGTAATAAGGGTATTCAAAAAACCAAGCGTTAACCCCTTTTGTGGTTGTTAATAGTGATACCCATCAAAGGCTTAAAAATTTATGTTTTCCCTGGATTTCTTTACAAACATCTGGTAGCATTTTCAAGAGAAAATGGCCATTGATAGGTCATGGTGTCACATTACCAGGTGATTGGATAAATTATTCCGATAAGCATTTGTTAACCCTCCATGGGCTGCTAAATGTCAAAATTTTGAAAAAATAGCCTGTTTTTGAACAACAACAACATCAAAAGGGAATGCAACAGAGAAACGTAACTTCTTTTACCGGACGCAAAACTGACAGGGAAACATTTTTGTAAGTAGTAAATGGATTCAAAAATCGAGGTCTGAACCCATTTTTGACTGGTTAAGGAGATATACCCCTTAAAAGCTTAAAATTCCAGTTTTCTATGGATTTCTCAACAACAAAAAATTCAAGAACAATTGACCATTCGCAGGTCTTCGAGTGACATTACAAGCATGAACAAAATGTTTCGGTAAACATTTGTTAACCCTCCAGAGACTGCCAAGCATAGAATATTTGGAGAAAATGGGCTGTTCTTGGGCAACCATAATACCAAATGTGTACCTACGAGATAAACATAACCTCCTTCATTGGAAGTGGAATTCACCGTCGATCATTTTTGTAAGTAATGAAGGTATTCACAAAACCAAGCATTAACCCTTTAGAACTGGTTACAGGGAGATACCCCTCAAAAGGTTAAACATTTGTGTTATCTGAGGATTTCTTTAAAAACATGCCGTAGATTTTCAAGAAAAAATGGCCATTCTCTGATCTTAGTGTGACATTACAAGTTGCATGTACAAAATATTCCTGTAAGCATTTGTTAACCCTATGCGGGTTCTCAAACATCAAAATGTTGATAAAATGGGCTGTGTTTGCGTACCCACAGCACCCAAAGTTGGGAGGAGAGATCAAAATAAGTGGAAGTAGAATTCACTGAGAATTATTTTTGGAAGTAATAAGAGTATTCAAAAAACAACACTTAACCCGTTTTGGGCTGGATAAACAATGATACCCATCAAAAGCTTAAAATTCATGTTCTCCCTGGATTTCTCTGAAAACATCTTGTAGACTTTAAAGAAAAAAATAGCCATTCACAGTTCTTGGTGTGACATTACAAGTTGCATGAATAAATATTCCTGTTAGCACTTGTTAACCCTCTACAAGCTGCCAGTCATCAATATTTGGGATACATTTGAGATAAAATGAACCATTTTGAAATTGACACAGCACTCAGTGGGTATGTGTCAAACAAACATAACTCCTTTTGTCGGTCATTGACTTGTTGGAAGACGATATTGACGTTAAACCAGTCCACCGGTAATGATGGTTTTTACCGAAACAATTTTTTATCAAACTCTGTCATTTGAGATTACTATCTTCACCTTTTTCATAACATCAATGAAGGGACTTCAGTGAGACAGTTAAAAACAACAAGACACTGTGGGGTCATGAAAAATCATGGAATCTCATCGGGAAAAGCCATGATTCTCCAGAATCATAAAGTCTAGTTGGTTACTAATGTTCAAGTTATTCCATAAATAAACATTACAAGATATTTTTTAACAAAGGGCAATAACTCTAATCATTTTCATCGAATATTGCTGGTGATCGAACTTGACACAGACATTGTTGTTGCAGAGAAAGATACCGAAAAGAAATGAAACCCGGTTTTTATTGTTAGTTTTGCCATAAACAAGCACAACACTATATTTTTTTATTAAGCAAAGGGCAATAACTCCAATAATTTCCTTTGGATATCGCTGGACATCGAACTTGACGTAGACATTGTTGCTATAAAGACATTTACCGAAAAGAATTTAAACTTGCTTTTTATATTATACGATAAACATGCATTACACGATATTTTTTCGTAACCAAATGGCAATAACTCCCATAATTTTCATCAGATATCGCTGGTCATCGAACTTAATGTAGACATTGTTACTATAGAGACATATACCAAAATATGCCGTGGACAAGATTTACAGAATATTTTTATAATAAGTTAAACAAGGGCAAATAACTCTGTAAATGTTTACGGGAAAATATTAATTCTGCTGCAGGATCCGTTCCCCCATGTTGAGGTACAAGCATAGCAAAACATTACCCCAATGATTGATACCTCATAGGTAATTCGTGTGTGAAGTTATAGTATTGTACGTAGAAGGAAACTAAAGTTATTGCATAGGAAACAAAAATCTATTTATAGTGACAGTGATTTTGACATTTGGCCAATTGACCCCAAATGCAATCCCAACCATCGATACCTCATATGCAATCAAAATATGAAGTTATAGCATCGTACGCAAAGGGAAACTAAAGTTGTTGCACAGAAACCAAAATCTATTTCTAACAACAGTGACCTTGACATTTGACCTACAGATCCCAATTCTTTGTCAAGAATAGGACTTCAGACAACTTTTTCTGACCCCAACACAGGGGGTCATGCAACAAATAAGAGAGAAAAAAATGACAGTAAGGGAAGTACCGGTCACGTGCACATATTTTTCAGGGAATTCCCTACAACGCGGGAGTCCGAGTCGATCGCTCAGATGGTCACCCATCCGAGGACAAACCAGGCTCGACGTTGCTTAACTTCGGTGATCTGACGAGAACAGGTTACCGCACCGCCACCGCGCCCCCTTCCGCTGTCCTTGCCCGAGTCTTAAGGCTCCTGCTATATTGGAGTGCAGATGTAATAACTCGATAGAAGCTCATACGCCCGGCACAGTGTCAATTTCAAAAATAAAAAATAGGTCCGAATTGACGAAAAACGTATCACTGGTTTCCAATAAATATTGTTTTGCAGCAAGCTTAATATTGCCACAATTTCGCCACATTATCCCTATTATAACTTCAATCACAGAACATGTCTTTTTCCTTGACTGAATTGTCTTACTGATATTAGATAGATGGATAGTTTAATGACAGTAACGTCCACATGAGACAGATGCCAGTAAATAATAACAATAAACAATACAAAGATGACCAAACATTTCAGTATCTATTACTTCACACATGTATATAATCAAGACTTATTATATGAATCATTTCTTTTTCGAAGAAATGATCTAATCATGCTGCATGTGAGGTTGCATGTATCATTTCTCTTGTTACTCATTATACATATGAATTTTTGTTTGTCACTCATGTTTTGGAAAGTTCTGATTTCGTTCCCCAATTTCCGCGAAATATTGTTTTCTGAGTTCAGTATACATTGGACATCTCATGATGAAATGTTCTTCTGTTTCGATCTCTTAACTGGTTGAGGGCTAGATAAATTTTGATGGTCTAAATTTGTTATTGAAAATTTATTTTATTACAAATTATTGGAGAGTGCCCACAGGCATTCTCCAATGATTTGTAATAGAACAAACTTATATCAACAAAATATTATTTGCATTTGACTGAATAGAAAATACGAGCAAGGAAAATATTAGCTTTTGCCCTGGTAGCCTCATTTTTTATGAAAGCCCTGATAGTGGCTTCTAGCACTCAGCCAGTTAATTACACTTTTTGCAATCCTTTCTTAAAGAGGTCCATAGGGTTGCTTGTGTCGTCTTTCTCAATTTCCAATAAATGACTACTAATTCATAATTCACAGAGTTTTGTCAAGTCCATATCTTTAACATTTTTCAAATATGATTCAAATTCATTTTAAGTTCTCTATATGTTCTTAGTTTGTTCTCTCCACTTAGTTTATCGTCATCAAATATAATGACGCATATTATGGTGTCGTTTTCGACACTCCAGATCCCTGTGTCTGTCGTTCATTTTGTTTCATGGATGCCGCCAACTTGGTTTATATGCTGGCACGTCGTTGTTATGAATCTGGGAGGCTTCCAACAGTATGTGAGCGCGTTCGGGGTGGGGTGGGAGCGTGTTCGATTCAATGAGAGTATAGCAAAATACCGAAAACTACCCGACCGTGACTAAAATTACCGAAACGGACCCGAAAAGGTTATCATCTTGGATGGCACTTGGTTACTATGGGATGATAGTACGGCGGATGTTTGTTCGATACAATGATTTCGTTTCTATTAATTCTAGACGCTATTCTGGTTATCACGTTCTTCTATCTATTCCTATATAGCTGGTGTTAGCTAACTCTGACCCTGTCCAGAGCTCTGCCCTCGACCAAGTCTTTGAATTCCAGTCACATTTCTTCATTTGCCTATACACTGACACTCAGTTCATACCTAGATATCTCCCTTTGGACACACGTATGATTTCTTACTAATCTAGCGAGATGAACAGCAAAGGGAGCAAGTTTGGAAAAAAGATTCTTTCGCCAGGCACTATAGAGACAATATGTGGAAAGGATTCTGCAAACATTATTGTGTGGCTCCTAGATATAGACGATGGCTTCTGAGCCTATTCTACTACCACTATCAGTCATGTGATTGACTTCCATTACCACATTCTTCCATTACTGCGTCTGTTGGACCCTACCGTCACTATAGGTACGTACAAACTACTGCTTTCAGTACTATTAACTTCTAACTCACTGTGGCTTTCACTGCATTCATCTACTATTATCTCGTGCTACTGCATTACTGCCTGCTACCAGTACATATCATGTATTCTTGATTCATTTCACTGTCAGTCCTGCAGTTGACTTACCTCGCAGCTGAGAAGTGGAAAGAAACTGAAGCATTAGTTGTATGACTCACCTGGGAAAAGGGGATTCTGCTGCCATAGTCAGGTTCTAGTAAGGAATTGCATCAGAGGGATTCCTGTGAACGTGGGACTGTACTCGATGGAATTCCCTTTTCACCGTATGAGGATAAGAAAACTTCAGATTAGAACTCTACACATGTATGAGTTATTTGTTCGCATTCTTAAAAATGCAGGAAGGCTAAAAATCGCCCTCCTCACATGGACTAGGGGAGCGATTAGCTCTCCTCGAGCATACAAAAGCTAAACGTGGCAAAATGAAGTTGTACTACTAATGAATTCTGCCTAGTGGGCTTTGTACATTTTATTTGGTGCTGCTAATCAGGTAGTCTCTGTGAGACCGCTACACTGCCCCTCCCACACCTCCGGGCCTTGGTAAGGCCCCGAGGTGTGGGAGGAGCAGTGAGGCCATATTGCAGAGACCACTAAAATTGTAGAGATCTGGAAACCTGTGGGTTTTAGGAATAGGCTGTTGTGGTAATCATTATTTTCTAAGGCTAGGAGGGCTATTTTTCGCCCTCCTCAGTTTTTTTTATGGTGAGCAGTAGGCGAGCGAATAAATCGCTCTCCTGAAAATGCCAGGCCTGAAATGGGATTCTATATTCACATACTGGCCACAGAAAGGGATTCCGAAAGCGGGATTCCTGCCCCAATTCTGTCGCGCCAGATCCCGAGAGTATTCTCTTCTCCACTAATAAGGGAAAACAAGAACACATAAAATTTATGAATTCACTGTTCGATGTTTATTATAGTTCCATCACTGTTCACTTCAATCTTCTCTTCGGCCTTTGTTCAGGCTGATTTTCTTCCCCTTTAACCTCCAATTTGTTGAATCCTCCATCTACGTCCTTGTTGGTTGTCTGTATTAATCAATATTTTCTTCTCGTCTGTCTTCACGGGTTATGTACCTTGGTCGTTACTGGTTGTCAACCCTTCGGACCCTGGTGGTATCTTCCACGTCAGTTTAATGGCAGAAATTGGACGACTCCTTATTCATTTTTTGGAAGGAGACTAATTAATAATTTAATCATTTGCCCCGCCTCTGCGTTTGATTGGTTGAAAGCATACAGCGTGAAAGTCGTCAAAATCGTATAAACCAAACACGTCATGATGATTTGGAATGTCGCTACACGTTCGCACACCCGACCCAACTTTGAAGACTATGGAAGCCCCGCCCATTCAATCCAATTGTCACCGTGAGGGCGTGACGGCAGACTGATAGATGGATAACAAGCTTGTAAACAAAGATCAATGATCGAATTTTCATCGCCTCCAGTCAGCGAGAATATAATGATAATTTCTCAGGAACAATTGAATTTCATAAAATATATATACCGAAGTGGGAGACGAATAAAAGATCATATACCCAAACATGATTTTGGGGAACTTAAAAAAATGTTTTTAATGATA
This sequence comes from Pictodentalium vernedei, assembly GCA_031216915.1. NCBI lineage: Eukaryota > Metazoa > Mollusca > Scaphopoda > Dentaliida > Dentaliidae > Pictodentalium > Pictodentalium vernedei. Next base: position 677,595,441 of record CM062297.1, on the reverse strand, counting down.
TTGTTACGTGACTTGCTAAATATCTGCGATCGAAAATCAAAACAACAAACAATTTGATAATGATTGACGTGACCTGTTTGTGGCACACTTTCCTGAGTTTGACTATTGTCTTTTGCGAAAATTAAAAGTTTTTCGTTCACGTATACATAGTTTTCATATTTTATATTACAGCCGGATTAAATTATAAGAAATAACTGTTGTTTTCCTTCGGTTTATGCGATATAAACCGAAAATTTTCAGCACAAGCTTAATCATAACTCGCTACGCTACGCGAGTTATGATTAAGCTTGTGCGAAAAATTTTCGGTTTATATCGCATAAACCGAAGGAAAACAAGAGTTATTTCTTAAATATTTTCAACGTGCAGCCTTGGGGTGCACCACACATTAATTCACCCAGAAGCCATTCTACTTAATAAAATTGTGAAGTATCATGCTCCTTGGTCGGAAAAACGGTCTCTAGGTTTCAAAGGGTTAAACATTGTGTAAGCTTTAGTGTACTGTTGAACCTTTTTTCAGTTTATTCTTGATTTTAGCATTTATGTTTCTCTCTAGGCTGAATGCAGCCCGTTTGTTTAGGTTTGAAGTGTCAAAATAACATCATCTTGTGCCTCATAATATCGGCAAGATAATTCTACCAAGAAAAGACCATCTTTAACGCATAAAGTTGGGATAATGTGGCGAAATTGAACAAACTTAGGAGGTAGAGGCAAAAAATCGCCGCAATCTTGGATTTCATATATTATAGCCAAGATGATTTCATTTTAACATCTGAAAATCTTCTACAGAGATGTTTCGTATACGACAAAAGAGGTTGGGTTCGATCCTGGGAGGTACATAGAGGTGTACCAAGCTGCCGGACTAATTATTATAGAGCCAGCGAGACAATGACAAGTAACTTTGAAACTATCAAACTGAATATTCAATCACAATTACGGCAGAACATCGAGTATTGTTTGAAAAGAACATCTGTGCCAACGAGTCAAAAGATTCGGCACTCTGAGGCATTGCGCTCCAATAGTTGCTTTATCATTAGCATAACTGATATAGCAAATTGTACGAGTCGCGTAAATATAGAATATACCCATAGTAGAGTGCTGTACCATATCGTCGCGTGAGAACCACAAGGTTCTATCTTCCAGTGGAAGATAGAACCATATGGTTCTCACACGACGATATGTTAACCACGAGTGTTGAAGTGGTGTTAACCGCGAGCCTTTGGTGAGCGCTTAACACAACTTCACCACGAGTGGTGAACATTTGGTACACCAAGCTACTTTGGGTATATTTTATTTATACCATGATCGTCAGATCATCAAGAGTTTAAATGTTAAATTATACAATATTTAATATTAAATTCTTAACAATGCCCGTGCACACGTGAGATTCTGTTTCTGTTTACATGAGCACCGGTGGAAAAAACCGCGCAAATCACTGGACCTTCATTATAATAACATACTATTTCGAGTTATGGATGCTTTATTAATATGAGACAATGCATGTTTGTTAATTTTTGGTACCTTTTGAGGTACAGTCGTTTAAAAACGTAATAAATATTTCCCGCTTTAGTTTCCTTCTTCGCGAGGCGACGAGCGATAATTGTATACAAGTTTGCATTCAGGTCGAGGTCACTAAAGGTCAGCATGGATGTAGTTCCACTGTAGGTGTAAATTTTAACTGTTGAAATCCCATTGCTGGTGTGTTCACCACAGACACACGTGTCCACCACGGTTGGTGTGTAAAGCTAAAATATATGTCACAGGCATTTTATATATAGTAGAATAGGTAATCATGGCATAAACACTTGTTCACCAATAGGGAGCACAATGGCTCATTGGGTGGAGTACTGGACTAAGCCATAGTGTAGATGGCACGGGTCGGAATTGAAACGTCTACCTTTCGATTTGAAACCGAAAGGTCGACAGCTCGATTTTGACCGCGCTATCAGCGCTGTGCCCTTGAACAATCCATACACTCTAAAAAACAATACATTTTGGTATTCTAAGATACCACCAGTATATGAGATACCTCAAACACCGAATATGGACAGCCTTCCCTATATTTTGCGCGTGTAATACCAAATGAATAGTTGTGGAATACCTGACTATCGATAAACAGGAGTTATGACCCCTGCATATCCACCACGTGAGCAACTTGGCCGCCAAGCGAGCGCGCCGTCTGTATCAACAATGGCGGATTCGGTCGAAGCCTAGGAGCTTAAAAACGATACTGAATGGATCATAGGGAGCGGGTTGGATGACTTGCTGAAAACTGTATTTCATTTATGTGAGTCGCAGTGTATGTCTTTAATATCTGATGAAGGTTATTAAATGGACTGCATAACTCAGTTTTTAGCCATTTATTTTTTTTCACAGCGACAGGATTTGTGATGTTATCTACATAATAAATGTATCCTGGCCCATGAGGGAGGCTGGTACTTCTGCAATATTCGAGACCCCCCCCCCCCCCCTCCCCCGTATATGTTGTGTACATAAAAGGGATGGGTGCTAACTAAGTACCAAACTTTTGGTTTCTTGGAGCACCACAGTGTAGTTACTTCAGTTGAGTTCTCTGAAGAACCTCAATTTATTTATTTATTTATTTATATATTGATGTTAAGGTCACATATTTATGCAGAATGGCTAATCATGACCGTGACAGTTTTACGGGTGGAGGAAGCGGAAGTACCCGGAGAGAACCACCGAGCAACAACATCGTAACTCCGCACTGCAGCACAGGCAGGGTTAGATTGGTTGAAGACATGCGTACCATCGACGTGCAGTACGCCTTAGTACACGGCGTCATCGTGCCCCCGCGCGGGCAATGGAGATGAAGTGTCTTGCCCAAGGACACAGCGCGGTTGCCGCAGGTGGGATTCGAATCGAGGACCTCTCGGCTTGCAGCCTGCACCTCTACCAACTGAGCCACCACTCTCCCTATGAAGAACCTCAATAAAGTCCCATACGTTTGGTTTTCTAGAGAACCAAAACGAAGTACCAGACAGTTTTGATTTCTCAAAGTACCATTACAGTTTGGTTTCTTGGAGTACTAACAATGTGTTGGTTTCCTGGAGTACCATGATTTAGGTACCCCGCCCAGGACAAGTAGAGTACCACATTTGGTATCACAGAGTACCCAGAGTTTTTAGAGTGTATGGTGGCATCGTGCCGCTGTGTTTTAAGGTGTATTGTACGTCGATGGTACACTTGCCTTCAACCGCTGCTAACCCTGCAAGTGTCCGATAAGTCGAGGGTTCTGGCAGTTGTTCGCCGCTGCTTGGCGGTTTTCTCCGGATACTCCGGATTCCAGCACCGTAAAACTGTCCGACAAACAGACAGCTGACCTAAATTTCTTGAAGTGCTCTGTTCGGGGTGGGGGCGCTTAAATTGTGAGCATGGACGGCCAAGGCATGTGATAAAAGAATGGGCATGTTATATGTTTTCATCGTGAGAATGTATTTTATGTTGTTAATATTGGAGCCCGGTGGTTCAGTGGTTACGGCTTGGAATTCAAACCGAAAGGTCCACAGTTCGATCCGTGCCAGGGCTTACTGCGTTGTGTCTCTGGGTGGGCACTTCATCCCAATTGCCCATGTGAAGGTACGTCGGCGCAGTGTACTAAAGCGCACTGCACGTCGCTGGCGCAGTTGTCTTCAACCAATGCTAACCCTGCTGTATGGTGTTAGTACGTTGGGGCGTCTTACAGTTGCTCCTCGCCGTTGCTCGATGGTTCTCTCCGGGTACTCCGGCTTCCTCCACCCGTAAAACTGTCCGACACAAGGTGGCCCTGGCTGCCGGAAGTGTCGTTAACATTTTACCTCACAAAAAATGCCGCAGACACTTGAAAATAAAATTCTTGAACAACTATTTGTTTCATTTTTTGCATGAAAGCAGAGCTGATGACCCCTCCTTGTGACGAGCTCAACGAGTACACTCCACTGAGGAGTCATAAAGTATGCTGTTGAGACAAAAATGAACAAAACATTTAGCCTTTTGCTTCCCTTCATTTATTCAACTACATGGCTATGCCTACCTTATCTCAGGATGTACGAAGGCCTGTCCGTGGCGAAAATGTGTCATGCTATTTGGCATATACATGTTATTTTCCTCAATAAATAAATGCAGTTAATATTACTAAGGAGTTTACTTGGCTTCTGTGTCAAACAGTAGCAGTGATAACACGATGTAAATTGAGGAAAGAAGGTAGTTGAATAAATGAATGGAAACAAGGGCAAAATTCAGTTTAACTGGATGAGGACTACCTTATTTTTCGTGTTTGGAATTTGTTATTTGGCTTTTTCTCAAGGAAAAGGTCATTTGTTATTCTTCTCGAAACGTTTTTCTTCTTCTTCCAACACTTTGGAGGAGACGATTTCTCGAAGGCTCTCTTACAGATTCTTCTGAAATTTTGCTCAGTAATAGACGTATATATGTCGTAGTTCTGTTAAGCTTTTCACCTTCGACTAAGCACTCTGAAGGTCCAAAATGCCCACAAAACGCCCAAACATTCATTGACAGTATATTCCTGGTCCGAATGGGCTAATGACCTGAAATTTTCACAGATTTGTCCTAAATACAGTTTTCCATAGCCAACTGGTAACAAAAGTTTACCAAAATTATTTTTCCTGCCAAAATTTTCCAAAACATCAAAATATGCCTGAAAATCGGGCATTTTGGCCTACAATCTCAGCCATGTGAATTAGCAGAACACCCGCGATGGACTGAATAGTAAGGATGTAATGTATCATTATCATAAATGCAAAAGAAAATCGATTTTATCCACAATGAGTCTAAAGTGGCCGCCAAACGAGGGAAGAAAACGCCCAAATTTTCATTGACCAATATCTCCTGGCCTGAATGGGCTAATGACTTGCCATTTTCACAGATTTGTCATAAATACACTTTTCCATAACCAACTGGTAACAAACGTTTACCAATTTTTTTTTCTTCTAAAATTTTCTAAAATATCAAAAATAGGCCTGAAAATCGAACATTTTGGCCTACTATCTCGGCACTGTGAATTACCAGAAGACCAGTAATGGACTGAATAATAAGAATGTCATGTATCATTATCAGAAATGCAAAGAAAATTTCGATTTTAACCATAATGTGTCCAAAATGACCGCCAAACGTGGTTATTTTTTGAAATCCTCGATCGCATAACTGACAAATGATGGGTTAACATATGCTGCATCACCTTACTTAGTAATCATAGTGGAATAACATACATATAAAGATGCTGGGCTGCCCCTGTCTAGGGTCAGTTTAAGGGGCAGAGACATGACTTGGGGACATTGTCGCACTGCTCCAGGCCTGGAAATCTAGCGCGGGCGATTTTATTGCCCGCGTGTTGCCCGCACAATTTTCATCTGGCGCGGGAGTTTTATCACCCATGCATTCACAAGTCAGACTTGTCAATTAGTCGAGCGCACAAACGAAGGCCCCGTTGTATGTTGCCCTGAAAAAAGACTCCCTCTCCCACATGCACCTGGAGGTAATGCTGAATAGGGGTTGCACAGGCATATCCATGTATCAGTAAAATGGAAGAGACAGTCTCGTGTTGGGGAAAAATATCAAGGAGGTGGTGTCCCTCTCGCGTTTGGGCTCGAAAGCATCCAAAGTATGTTATGTCGTCTGTATAACCTGAATATATTGGTTAGTCTACCCCCAAAGAATAAATATGGACTCTAATAACTGCTGCCATTGACCTAGGATGGAAGATACCACCAGTGTTCGAAGGAATAAGACAACCTCATTTACATATTCACATACGTAATATGTGTATTGACCGCTGTCCTCTCACAGGGCTTTCGTAAAATACACCCTTTTGTGTTCGCTTTCAAGTTCAAAACCCCGATAAGATTAGAAATAATTGAGTAATCCATGTATTGATGGCTTGAACTGATTAATCGATGAACCGACTGAGGGAATGCCTGAGTGATCTTATGGTCGATTTCATTCATTCATTCATTCATTCATTCATTCATTCATCATTCATTCATTCATTCATTTTCTCGAACAAATGACGCCGCCCTGGCAAATTTGAATATGTGTCCACAGCTGGAAGGAGCTCTCTGATCCTAGAATATCAAAGTACATGATAGACGATCACCTGTCGGACCTATGATTTCAACAAGCACTCACATTGCAACTATATAAGATTGTGTGCTGCTTTCCTAGCAGTTTCCCTCAAACACATATCCGTGAGGGGTTTTAACCCTTGAAACCTAGGGGGCTTCATTTCTTTCCCAGAATCGTGACCAGTCAGTTTTTCAACGTGCAGCAACGTGCAACGAGGTTGCACTTTGAAAACATTGTCTGGACTAGCCCCAATGGAATTCATCCATTCATTCGTTCGCTCATTCGCCCATTCACCCATTTGTCCATTTATTCGTCGCTTCGCTTAGTTGTTCGTTCGTTCGCTCGTATTGCCAGGTAGTATGTTGGGGAACCTGGCAGTTTCTCGGTGGTTCTCTCTGGGTACGCTGGCTTCCTCCACCTGTAAAACTGTCCGACACGAAGTGACCCTCGCTGTCGAAAGTGTCACCAAACCCCAATAAATTAATAAATGATAGTAAAAAAAAAACCAAAGCATATCGCACTCATCCAAATGTTGACCTTAACAGTAAACTGTTTAACCTTGGAAATCCAAGTAAATTTTCTGTAGATAGAACACCACGTTAGCACATGCAAATACATATCAAGAGAACAAATCTTTAAATGCTCACATGATTGTTTAACAATTAACTATTTTCAATTTGTGTTAGCCTGTAAGAGAATTAGGGTGCTTTCACAATACACGCGACACGAGCGTTGTGAGCTATTGAATAACTGTAAAATCAGGACTTTCTGTTCTTTTTATGGTTTTTGGAAAAAGTTTGCCGACTGTAACTTTGTCTGGCAGTCGGAATACGAATAATAAACTCATCGAGATGAGACCAATGTGCAAACTGACACATAAAATCACGAATTATACTTTTGACGCAAGAAATCGTTGCTTCAAACTTATAATTAATGATTTTGTAGTTTATCTGGCACATTGGGCTCAGTGAAGTTATTGGTTGTTTTCGTTGCTTTATGTCCTAGAGCTAAAGACACCTTATTAGTCCCAAAACCTGAAGCATTACAGCAATATTGATGATTTTATAATTAGCGCATCGCTCGCAACGCATGCATCGCAAACAGTGTGGAACTACCCTTACATTGAATCTGGCCACTGAAGAGGGGATGTTTTGGCACAAAATACAGAGACACCTTTGATCCCGATTGAAATGAAATCTGCAGAAGAAGTGACAAATGAACTTGACAATTTTCTCTTTACTCACAGTCACAGACACCAGTTGTACGTGCTTGCATTGGGAATTTGGGACAATCACCCACCCGAGTTTGGCGTAATTCTCTCTGTAGTCGTCAGATGCCACGCAGCCCCGTCAGTCAGCCTGACATTATAAGTAATACTGTTTGGATTCATTTAAAGTTTTCAAACGACCGAGATAGCATGGACAGGTTAAAAGGGAATAGAGCAAAACTCTCAACTTTTAAAAAATGAAATGCGGGCGGATTAATAAATTATGAGACACGTTTTGACGACCGCTGCGAGTATGTTACAAAAGTCTGTGCGTTCTGCGTGTGAAACGCAGCACTCGACTCAGATCAAGTCTTCGCGGCACAACACCCAAAGACCTTGATAATGACTCATGGAGAACAAACAACAATCAAGACGTGATTGTGCTTGGTATACAGTGTTAATTTATTGTTAATATTTCAGAAATAAGAAACTGACAATTCATCAATTAGCACACAATAATTATCCCTTATAGTATATGCTCCCAGAGAACAATTCCTAGTTTATGTTACTCTGAGATTATTTATTTATTGTTGTTTTAAGGTCACATATTTATGCACAATGGCTAATCATGACCGTGACAGTTTTACGGGTGGAGGAAGCCGGAGTACCCGGAGAGAACCACCGAACAACGACGAGCAGCTGTCAGCTCCCCAACATCGTAACTCCGCACTGCAGCACAGGCAGGGTTAGATTGGTTGAAGACATGCGTACCATCGACGTGCAGTACGCCTTAGTACACGGCGTCATCGTGCCCCCACGCGGGCAGTGGAGATGAAGTGTCTTGCCCAAGGACACAACGCGGTTGCCGCAGGTGGGAGTCGAACCGAGGACCTCTCGGCTTGCAGCCTGCACCTCTACCTACTGAGCCACCGTGCTCCCTTTACTCTGAGATAATAGATTGCACCAGACAAAGGTAAAATGGGAATTGTCCCAGCGAGAGCTTTTGGCCCCTGCAAAGCAGTCTGGCGACAGTGATTTTTAACCCTAACAGACTTTTCAAGAGTTTTTGGCCCCTGCAAAGCAGTCTGGCGACAGTGATTTTTAGCCCTAACAGGTTTTTCAGAACGCAACCACTGCTGCCCAATCGATTCTCGGATTCTATGAGCAATCCGATGATTCTCTGTTGCTGTTCGTAACTTTCTATGTTGAAATTGCGTCTTTTTCTCCCAGTAGAATACGATCGCAGAGCAGATTTCTGGTCACCGGAGTAAGATGGAGGGGTATGTATCAACCTCTTTGCATTTATCAAGTAGTGGGGTTATCGACTGAGGCTCAGTTCATCTGAGGGAGACGTAAGTTATGTTTTATGCCTGGTGGAGGACATTAATTTTCCAAACAAAACTGTTTTTCATGTCATCAACAGCCGCAATATTCTGCATAAGACAACGCTACGCTCCCCACCCGAACCAAAATTTGTGACTAGCACACATATTTTTCGACAACTTGTTTATTTTATTTTATTTTATTTTTTTAGGGGGGGGGGGGGCATTGCTCCCTCACCCTCATCCCTATATCTACGCCCCTGGGGAATGGTATGGAAGGGGGGGGGGGGGGGGGGGCTTTCCAGAGGAGAAATTGTTTTGAAAACAGCCCTTACAATAAAGCAATCTCGTGCAACCTGGCGTCAGGGATGGTCATATTATGCATGCGGGGAAAGTGAAAATGACATAAACTTCCTGTAACAATATAATAAAGAAATGGGATATAAACTTACCCCAGAGAGGTCTCCCGTCTTAGAATCCGTCCCATCTAATAGGACCGTCGAGAGGAGGAGGGGAGCCGGGGTAGTAACGAGGACGAAGCCGCGCCACCCCAGACAGCTAGTATGCGAGCTTTTTTCAATGCACAGTGTGTGTGAAAGGTTCTATAACAGTTCCATATTGTCAGGTTTTTGGAACCGAGAACAGAATAAATTCGTTGAAACTCTTTAACTCTGGGTCAACTGAGCGCCCAAACCAATCAGCATGCATGATGCATGCTGATTGGTTTGGAGCTCAGTTGACCCAGGGTTAAAGAGTTTCAACGGATTATTTCTGCTATGCTGCATGCAGCATATGTAGCATGACAGTAAATCGCTTAATGCTGAGAATCCTTACCACATGGCAACGCCTTTGTACACAGTTTTAGGCAAGAGGAAAAGCCCCATAAAAAGAGACAAAGAGGATAAAAATAACTGCAAGATGTAGTCGTGCGGCTGCAGCTTGCAGTTATTTTTATCCTCAAACAAGGGGGCCCAGGTGGTACCATCTAATTGATCCCTCCGGGCCCGTATTTTCTCTTGGCGGCACTGCCATCTAACAATTCCTACGTCCAGGCAGTAATAAAAAGAATTGTTGCTCAAAACAGTCAGGGCATACCTGTTCCAACACCAGTGACAGAAAACAAGAGGCCCCAGGGGGCCTGAGGGCGCTCACCTGACATGGTAGCCTAAATATCAATCCAGAGAATTGATTTCAACAAGTTGCATCTGCTCCTCCTAAGAAAAGCTTATACCAAATATCCAAAGATTCTGACCAGTGGATCAAAAAGAAAAAGATTTTTAAAGAATATTCCTCATATTGAACTAAGTTATAATTCGGGGAGCCCACATATGAACCCAGGGACTTGGCTTTAACAAACTTGAATCCCCCCCCCCCCCCCCCAAGGATGCTGCACACCAAATATCAAAACATTCCGACTGCTGGATCCGAAGAAGAAGATTTTTAAAGAAAATTCCTCACAATTCGAGCTCCCACAATGAGCCCAAATATGGACCTAGGGACATGGCTTGAACAAACTTGAATCTTACCCCCCTGAGGATGCTGCATAAAAAATATCAAAAGCATTCATCTGCTGGATCTGAAGAAGATTTTTAAAGAAAATTCCTGTTGTCATTCGGGCTCCCATAGTGAGCCCAAGTATGAACCAAGGGACTTGGCTTGAACAAACTTGAATCTCAGCCTCCTAAGGCTGCTGCATGCCAAATATCAAAACATTCCGACTGCTGAATCTGAAGAAGATTTTTAAAGAAAAATTCCACATATTGACTAAGTTATAATTTGGGCTCCAGGGACTTGGCTTCAACAAACTTGAATCCCCCCCCCCCCCCCCCCCCTAAGAATGCTACACACTACATATCAAAACATTCCGACTGCTGGATCTGAAGAAGAAGATTTTTAAAGAAAATTCCTCACTGCGAACTAAGTTACAATTCAAGCTTCCACAGTGAGCCCGAATATGGACCTAGGGACATGGCTTGAACAACTTGAATCTCACCCCCTAAGGATGCTGAATACCAACTATCAAAACATACCGACTGCTGGATCTGAAGAAGATTTTTAAAGAAAATTCCTCATTTTGAACTAAGCTATAATTCGGGTTCCCACAGTGAGCGCAAATATGAACCCAGGGATTTGGCTTGAACAAAATTGAATCTCCCCCCCCCCCCCCCCCCCCTAAGCATGGTGCATACCCAATATCAAAAGATTCTGTCTGCTGGATCTTGAGAAGAAGATTTTCAAAGAAATTTGCCTGAAATGCACTAAGTTCAAATTTGGGCTCCTATACTGAGCCCAAATATAAACCTAGGGGGCCGATTTGTACAAACTTGAATCAGATCCATCCCACAATGTAGCATACCAAATATCAAAAGATTCTGCCTGCTGGATCTGGAGAAGAAGATTTTTTAAGAAATTTGCCTGAAATGCACTAAGTTCGAATTCGGGCTTCTATAGAGAGCCCAAATATGAATCCAGGGGGCCGATTTGAACAAACTTGAATCAGATCCACCCCATAATGTTGCATACCAAATATCAAAAGATTCTGCCTGCTGGATCTGGAAAAGAAGATTTTTAAAGAAATTTGCCTGAAATGCACTAAGTTCGAATTCGAGCTTCTATAGTGAGCTCAAATATGAATCCAGGGGGCCGATTTGAACAAACGTGAATCAGATCCACCCCACAATGTTGCATACCAAATATCAAAAGATTCTGCCTGCTGGATCTAGAGAAGAAGATTTTTTAAGAAATTTGCCTGAAATGCACTAAATTCGAAATCGGGCTCCTATACTGAGCCCAAATATGAACCCAGGGGGCCAATTTGAACAAACCTGAATCAGATTCACCCTACAATGTTGCATACCAAATATCAAAAGATTCTGCCTGCTGGATCTGGAGAAGAAATTTGTTAATGTTTTTCCCATTGCCTACAGTGTTAAAAAGTGCGGACTCGGCACTTTTTCAAAGTCCCGAAACTGTACCCTATGATAAAACCGATGGCAATTTTTTTTTTTACCAATCCTTTCTGTTGGTCCTAAGGAAGCTTCACACCAAATAAAAATTCTCGGTGCCGTGCAGTTTTGGAGATATGGGCGTTTTAATTTTTTTCAATTTTTAGCTCCTGCGGTTCCCACGGGGCTGCAGGAAAAAAATTTTTGGCATAAATCAAGTACTTATAACCCAATAATACCTCATCTTACATTTGGTTCAAATCGGCCTCTGGGTTCAGAAAATAGAAATTTTGGGCGGGGCAAAAATTCTTGCCCCTCTCAGCACAAAGGTAAATATTGCCCGTTAAACTTCTCTTGAAGAAACTTGAAGCTACACCTCAAATGGAAGTTGTATACCAAATATCAAGTCTCTGCTATGGCTGGTTCAGGAGAAGAAGTTTTTTAAAAATTTTGTGCATTTTGGCCCCACCCCACTCCACAATGTGAGCAAAAATCCAATTTGAAGAAAAACCCAAATGCCCCTGTATAACCACTACTTACATAAATTTAATTAAAATGTGGCCAGTGGTTTAGGAGAAAGAGGCTCAAACACCACCTTCACGCAGGACGATGGACGACGGACGGACGGACGACGGACGAAGAGTGATCAAAAACTGCCCGAGGAATATGAACAGAATAAGAAATTATTGGCTACTACACAAATTTGCTTCATGTGGATTAACTTAATACTCGACACGTACTGAATTCTTGATCTATTTTAAAAAACCTGGTCATCGGTGTGAAGTGTTCAAGGCTGCAGTGATTTATTTATTTATTTATTGGTGTTTAAGGTCACATATTTATGCACAATGGCTAATCATGACCATGACAGTTTTATGGGTGGAGGAAGCCGGAGTATCCGAAGAGGACCACCTAGCAACGGCGAGCAACTGTCAGCTCCCCAACATACGAACTCCACACAAGCAGGGTTAGCATTGGTTGAAGACAAGTGCACCATCGACATCGACGTGCAGGACGCCTTAGTACACAACGCCACCGTGCCCCCACGCAGATTGGTTGAAGACATGCGTACCATCGACGTGCAGTACGCCTTAGTACACGGCGTCATCGTGCCCCCATGCGGGCAATGGAGATGAAGTGTCTTACCCAAGGACACAATGAGGTTGCCGCACGTGGGATTCGAACCGAGGACCTCTCGGCTTGCAGCCTGCGCCTCTACCTACTGAGCCACCGCGCTCCCCTCCTAGACATTTGACGAAAAGAGAAGCTCAGAAAAATATATCCCCTCCCCATATATTAAACTAGCGGGTGTTACCCGTCGTTGCGCGGGAGAAGATGGTTATATCTGCCGTTTTCGAAATAGGTCAAGGTCACCAATTTCAAGGTCACCCCACACAGGCACCCCGATAAAGTCAAAATGAACGATGGGTCAATATACCCGCACATATGAAATTTTAGCTCGATCGGCCCAGACGTTTTCGAAATAAAAGGTCAAGGTCATCAATTTCAAGGTCAAGGTCACCCCGCATGGGCACGGCACCCATCCCATGTTACTCGCAGGGACGAATTACCCCCGTGTACAAAATTTGAGATCGATCGGTCGAGGGACAGAGGAGTTCACCCGGAACAAAGATAGAGAGAGAGAGATACAGACATGCGCATTTATATATTAGATATAAACGTATAAGGAAGGAGCATGTTTTTTGTCAGCATTTTATTTCGTCAAATGTCCGGTAGAAGATGGTTATCACCAATTTCAAGGTCAAGGTCACCCGCATGGGCATCCCGATAAAGTCAAAATGATCGAATGGTCAATATACCAACACATATGAAATTTTAGCCCGATCGGACCAGCCGTTTTCGAAATAAAAGGTCAAGGTGACCAATTTCTAGGTCAAGGTCACCCCGCCCGGGAACCCCGATAAAGTCAAAATGATCGATGGGTCAATATACCCGCACATATGAAATTTTAGCCCGATCGGCCCAGCCGATTTCGAAATAAAAGGTCATGGTCATCAATTTCAAGGTCAAGGTCGCCCCGCACGGGCACGGCACCCATCCCATGTTACTCGCAGGGACGAATTACCCCGTGTACAAAATCTGAGATCGATCGGTCGAGAAACGGAGGAGTTCACCCGGAACAAAGATAGAGAGATAGAGATATAGATACAGACATTCGCATTTATACATTAGACTAGCGGGTGATACCCGACGTTGCACGGGAGAAGATGGTTATATCAACCGTGTTCGACATAGAAGGTCAATATCACCAATTTCAAGGTCAAGGTCACCCCGCATGGGCACCCCGATAAAGTCAAAATGATCGATTGGTTAATATACCCGCACATATGAAATTTTAGTCCGATCGGCCCAGCCGTTTTCGAAATAAAAGGTCAAGGTCACCAATTTCAAGGTCAAGGTCACTCCGCACGGGCACCACGATAAAGTCAAAATGATCGATGGGTCGATATACACGCACATATGAAATTTTAGCCCGATCGGCCCAGCCGTTTTCGAAATAAAAGGTCAAGGTCACAATTGCAAGGTCAAGGTCACCCCGCACGGGCACCCCGATAAAGTCAAAATGATCGATGGGTCAATATACCCGCACATATGAAATTTTAGCCCGATCGGCCCAACCGTTTTCGAAATAAAAGGTCAAGGTCATCAATTTCAAGGTCAAGGTCACCCCCGCACGGGCATGGCACCCATCCCATGTTACTCGCAGGGACGAATTACCCCCGTGTACAAAATTTGAGATCGATCGGTCGAGAAACGGAGGAGTTCACCCGGAACAAAGATAGATAGAGAGAGAGAGATAGAGAGATAGAGATATAGATACAGACATTCGCATTTATATATTAGACTAGCGGGTGTTACTCGGCGTTGCACGGGAGATGGTTATAGCAATATACCCTCAGATATGATCGGCTCCGCCATTTTCGAAATAGAAGGTCAAGGTCACCAATTTCAAGGTCAAGGTCGCCCCGCACGGGCACCCCGATAAGTCAAAATGATCGATGGATCAATATACCCGCACATATGAAATTTTAGCTTGATCGGCCCAGCCGTTTTCGAAATAAAATGTCAAGGTCACCAATTTCAAGGTCAAGGTCACCCCGCACGGGCACCCCGATAAAGGCAAAATGATCAATGGGTCAATATAACCGCACGTATGAAAGTTTAGCCCGATCGGCCCAGCCGTTTTCGAAATAAAAAGTCAAGGTCATCAATTTCAATGTCAAGGTCACCCTGCGCGGGCACAGCAACCATCCCATGTTACTCGCAGGGACGAATTACCCCCGTGTAGAAAATTTGAGATCGATATCAGCCGTTTTCGAAATAGAAGGTTAAGGTAACCAATTTCAAGGTCAAGATCACCCCGTGCGGGCACCCCGATAAAGGCAAAATGATCGATGGGTTAGTATACCCGCACATATGAAATTTTAGCCCGATCGGCCCAGTCGTTTTCGAAATAAAAGGCCATGGCCACAATTGCAAGGTCAAAGTCACCCCGCACGGGCACCCCGATAAAGTCAAAATGATCGATGGGTCAATATACCCGCACATATGAAATTTTAGCACGATCGGCCCAACCGTTTTCGAAATAAAAGGTCAAGGTCATCAATTTCAAGGTCAAGGTCACCCCCGCACGGGCACGGCACCCATCCCATGTTACTCGCAGCGACGAATTACCCCCGTGTAGAAAATTTGAGATCCATATCAGCCGTTTTCGAAATAAAAGGTCAAGGTTACCAATTTCAAGGTCAAGTTCACCCCGCACGGGCACCCCGATAAAGTCAAAATGATCGATGAGCCAATATACCCTCACATATGAAATTTTCGCCCGATCGGCCCAGCCGTTTTCGAAATAAAAGGTCAAGGTGGTCAAGGTCACCCCGCACGGGCACGGCACCCATCATATGTTACTCGCAGGGTTGAATTACCCCCGTGTAGAAAATTTGAGATCGATCGGTCGAGAAACGGAGGAGTTCACCCGGAACACAAAGAGAGAGAGAGAGAGAGAGAGAGAGAGAGATTCACATTTATATATTAGATATACACGTACAGGGAAGGGACATGTTTTTTTCTCAGCATTTCATTTTCGTCAAATGTCCGGGACCAGGTGCGGTAGGTCTGGTCTATTTCTTTGTCCAATGTTGTTTTGTTTTTGTTTTTGGGGGGGGGGGGGGGGGGGGGGGGTCGGGGGAAGGAGATTGTTCATTTTGGGAGGAGTGCCCTCACACACTCCAAATCAACGCCGGCTACGCCACTGCTTGTAAGCCTTAGACGTGACAGGATATTATCAACCAACATCATGTGGAAATGGCCATGTAGGTTGTTTTCAGTTCACTTCAGCTCATGGCGTTATCAGCCTTTGACAGAATTTTTTTCAACAAATCTTAATGATCTCTTTGGAAAGAGGGTGAAACTTTCAACGTTGAGGAAAAGCCCGGCAGTGATTCTACAGAATCACTCCATCTAGTTCGAAATTGTTTTTCTTACAAATTATTGGAGCGTGCCCAAAGGCACGCTCCAATAATTTGTAATAAAACAAATTTATATAAACAAAATATTATTTGCTGAATATGAAACATCAGCAATGAAATTTTGGCTTTTTCTCTGAAACCCTCTTTTTGAAAGCCCTGGGAGTGGCTTCTTGAACTCAACCAGTTCAGACAACAAACATGGAAAGTGTGCATTTTACCAATATTATCGGGAGCGCGCTGGCTCAGTGGTTAGAACATTGAACTTCAAACCGAAAGGTCGACGGTTTGATCCTGACCAACGATGATTGCGTTGTGTCATTGTACAGGATGTACCTAATCACGACTACAAACGTGGGGGCACGGCAGCGATGGGTACTGATGCGTACTACACGTCCCTGATGCCGCACTTGCCTTCAACCGCTGCTAACCCTGCTTGTGCGAGTTAGTAGGTTGCTGAGTCTAACAGTTTTTCGCCGTTGTTATGTGGTTCTCTGCGGGTACTCAGTCTTCCTCCACCCATAAAACTATCCGACATGACGTGACACTGACTGTTGAATATGGCGTTAACCCCAAATAAAACCAAACAATAAATTCATTTATTTATTGAGGCTTAACGACACTTTCGACAGACAGGGTCACCTCGTGTCGGACTGTTTTACGGGTGGAGGAAGCCGGAGTACCCAGAAGAACCACCGAAAAACTGTCAGGCTCCCCAACATCCACAACTTCAAGCAAGCAGGGTTAGAATTGGCTGGAGACAAGTGCACCATCGACGTGCAGTGCGCCTTAGTACACAACGCCACTGTGCCCCTATGTAGGCAAGAAGTGTCTTGCTCAGGGACACAACGCGGTTGTCGCAGGTGGGATTCGAACCGAGGAGCACAAAACAATAAATAAAATATAACAAATAAAACCAGTATTGTCTTTATCATACGCGTCACATCAAACCTACCTGTTCCCCGGTCCTAGAATATCAGCGGTCGGTTAAATCTGATGTTTTTTAAGCCACATCCCATACCTACCTGGGATCTATATGCAGCGGGTTACCGGAGGTGTTGCACAGAAATTATTATTGCCATTTTATTAGCGAGCAGGGATGTGGCGACGGAGAGTGGGGGCTGTATCACCACCCCAATCCTAAGCTTAAAGCCACTAACACTTGGCAATTTCAGGCATTTGATTTCGATGCATTTTGTCTATGGCTGTGACCGCAGCTAACAGACATTTAGTGTTTTCTCTAACCATATTTCACGGGATTTTCCATTTGGAGTCAATATTTCGTCCCTTGAACGCAAGGAGGCTCCACCTGCAATGCTACAACATTGCAGCTGTCTCCCAGTTGCACTCAAGAGACGATTTTCAGTTCTAGATCACAGAGATCATATATTTCGAACACAAGGGGGGGGGGGGGGGTGCATTCGGATTTCTGTATATGAACTATAATCCCGACTGACAAATATGCCAACTACGTCATCAAGGCATGCCTTGCATTAGAAATAGTTTATCAGTCGAGACATGAACCATCACATCCGTGAGAAATCAGGTTTAACACCCCCCATTCCTCCCCCCCCCCCCCCCCCCCCCCCCCCATCCAAAAAAAAATTGTCCTCTTCTCGATGTCCCTGACGAAATAATGTCAAGCCGTTTCGAAGATACAGTAATGTTTGGTGCCTCTCTCTCCCTCCCCTCACAGACACATTTAAAGAAGTGCATGAGGACCAAGAAAATAGGTTTTCTGCGGATTTCTCGGGAATTTTTTTTCCTGAAAGGAAAAGAATTTTTTGTTGTACGGTCAAACAAATCCCCCCCCCCCCCCAACCCTTTCTTTCTTTCTTCCAATACTTTCAAGAGCGGAGTTCTCAACAATACTCTTGTAGATTTCGTTAAAACTTCGCAAGACTATAGACGGCTATACTTCATACTGACAATAAGCTTTTCACTTCTGGCGTTAACTTTTCTTCTGCCAGACTCCGTCCAAAAAAGCCCAATTTTTTATTGACCAATAATCTCCTGGTCTAAATGAGCGGACGACCTGAAATTTTCACAGTTTTGTCACAAATACACTTTTCCATAACCATCTGGAAGCAAAAGTTTACCAAAATTAGTTTTCGGCCAAAATTGACCCAAACATCAAAAATCAGCCTCAAAATCGGACATTTTGGCTCACGGGACTGTAAATCAGCAGAACACCAGTAATGGACTGGATAGAAAGAATGCAATATATCATTATCCTAACTGTAAAAGAAATTTCGATTTTATCCACAATGAGTCCAAAATGGCCGCCAATCGTGATCACTTTTAAAATCCTATATCTCATAACTGACAAATCATGGGTTAATGTATCTTACATCACTGTACTCAGCGATAATAGTTGAATGACATACATATAAAGATGCTGGGCTGTTGTCCCCGTTTAGAATCAGTTTGAGGGTCAAAGACATGAGTAGGGGACCACACGAAACAACAAGAATTTTTAAGTTCAGAAAATTGGTTTGCACCCAATCACCCAAATACGGTGCGCTTTAAACTGCTGTGGTGAAGTGCCAAGATTTTAGTCAATAGAGCAAACAAGTTTTGCTGTCCTGTGATTACTAATGCCTGTCAAGTCTGAGGCTATTGCACGCTGGGTGAGACGCAAGCATTGTTGAGAACTGGTATCACCCCGCCACAACCCATATGGCCCATTGACCACGGATTAGGGCGACGGTGTGTTTTTGTGATGTTTTTCTACTTTGAAATGAGTTTTGAATGATTTTATGAAAAAAGAAATCTCCATATGAGCCTTATGACTCCTTCACTCGGTTAGGGGGTCCATTGAAGTGTGTGTTTCTGCTTTAAAATGTTTTTGAAGGATTTTGAGTGATTTTATGCAAAAAGGAAGAAAATCGCCATATGACCATTTGACCCCAATTAGGGGAAATGTCCATTTCGGTGGAATTGTTTTCTGTTTTAAACTGACTATTGAATGATTTCGAGTGACTGTTTTTTACAAAAAAAGAATACCACCACATGACCCTTATGACTCCTTGTCCCCCGGGTTTGGGGATGGTCTATCTGAATGACGATTTCTGCCTTTAAATGATTTTTGAAGGATTTCGAGTGATTTTATGCAAAAAAAAGAGGAAATTAATCACGAGCTTATGACCCTTTATCCCAGTTAGGGTGGGGGACAATTTGGGTGTTTTTTCTGCTTTAAAATGAGTTTTGAACGATTTCGAGTGATTTTAAGCAAAAAAAGAAGAAAATCACCACAATGACCCTTACACCCGCATGTTAGGGTAAGGGTCTATTTGGATGGTGTGTTTTCCTGCATTAAAATGAGTTTTGACATATTTCAAGTGATTTTTATGCAAAAAAAAAGAAAGACATTTACCATCACCCCTTGACAGCGGTTGGGGCGAGGGTCAATTTGGGTGATTTTTTTGTCTCCGTTTGTTCTGTTAACCCTTTCCTGCTGTATGGCTATTGCCAAGGAGACCTCCATCAGGGGTATAAGAGAGCACACACCAGCTCGTGGTGATTCTTCCATACAAACATTCTCCTGCCATTACAAACCCACCCCACCCCCAAAGGTAGTTTCCAACAGTTGGAGTGCAGATACGCGAGTACAGTCCATTACTGATGAATCTTCCTGACTGACAAAGTTACTCTGAGCACTGTCACAAACGCCTCTCGGTATTACGAAGAAAAGAATAAAAGGGACCTATCACCACCTTGTCATATACAAACTAGGCAAATTTCGTGAGGATGAGTTTCGCATGCAGTAGACTATAATTCCCATAATTCTGTCAAGGGGCTCAAATGTACGCCAGGGAAAGCCTGTGTTTCTACAGAATCACTCAGTCTAGTTGTTTTTCAAATTTTCTCAAACCGGGTTGAAATAGTTTAACATCCTCCGTGGCGTACGTGGGACTTGAGATTCAAGAAAATGGTTGATCATTTTTTTTTAAATTCTTACCACCGGATCAACAGATTTTTAGCTTCCCTCCCACTCCCAATTTTCATTGAACTTTCGTAGACTGTGTCTTTCCTCTTCCGAGTTCCAACTGGGGGAGATAATTAACCACAGTGCAGAAATATATCTTTTAAATGTGCCATTTAAAAAAAAAAAGATTTTGCATTGTACAATAATCGGTAGGAAATGAGTTAGTTACATGTCCATTAACACTTACTCTGCCGAAAGCGACTATTGTCACAAATTTTATGATGATTATCTGTACGTTCTGGTATGCGCAGATCAAACCTATCATCTGATCCAACAATTAATCAGATGATAAAGTTTCAAGAATGTCATAAATTTTATTAAGCTTCCCCGCATACAGACGTACATAGAGGTCCCCGACATAATGCTAAAGTATGCATGTCAGTAAAACGGTTAAAAGTTAGACAGAGACAAAGCACACGGCCAACCCTGACAATTATATAGCCGTATTTTTACTGCATAAATCGACAACAAACAGCAGGTCACGAGCATGCTGAGACATCAGAATCACGTCAATAGATATGACACCAGACACACTTAGTCCCACTCACGACGTCGCAATAAATTTTAGGACGGCCTCAAGTCCACTTCAAAATGCAAATGGTTTGTAAATGATAACAGTACGACGCATGCTTTTTTGTCGATTTTTTTAACCCTTCTACTGCCACGCTCACTTTAGCCATATATGGAGGACCTCAATTTACGCCTGTATGCAAGAAAGTTTAATAAAATTTATCACATACTTGAAACTCTACCATCTGATTAATTGTTGGAAAGGGCTCTCTGAGCCCTTTCCAACAATTAATCAGATGGTAGGTTTGATTTGCGCATACCAGAACGTACAGATAACCATCATAAAATAGATGGCAATAGTCGCTTTCGGCAGCGAAAGTGTTAAAGTTAACTGTCCAAGGGTGAGGCCCGTGGTTAGTAGGAGTAATGTGACACCCACCACGCCCCAATTTAAAAAAAAGGCACACTCATGGAAACGTGAGTCGAAACTTGGACCCAAAGGTCGTAATATGATTTTTAGGTGTGCTACATCCACGGGACTCCTTTGGGTCCAAGGTTGGACGAGGTAAACAAGGGTTTAGGTCTCCTATCAATATTGTAGAAAATCATCTGCATTTTATTTCAATCGACAAAATTTACTTATTTAAATTACCCAAAAAGAGCATTGGGACGCACATTCACTCTCATGAGCTTGAAATTTAAAAACATTTCCAGGGAGACCCCCCCCCCCCCCCCCCCCCCCCCCCATCAACGAGAGAGGACAACCCTATCTTGCTCCCCTTCGGCTCCTTTCTGCGACAGTCGCGGGTGACTTTTGATCATCAGTGGTCCTTAAAACCCCAATTGTTTACCAATTGTGCAGAAATATGTGACATCAACACCAATAATAAACAAATAAATATGTTACTGTCTGATATTTTGTTTTTATCGCAAAAATCGTAGTCTGAATTCGGCTAATTGGCACTGGGGAAAGTTTGTTTTCATTTCAAAGCGTCGGAAAGTAGGCAGAATTGAAAATGCTCACATGTAGGAGGTAATAAATCAATAATTTCCTTGGTGATGAATGACTCGTCTGCTTTTGTCAAAGGACTGTGGTGTTTTTCAACAATTGCATGCTTCTTAATTGGACCTTCCTCGCCCGTCTAATAATTTCAGGGGAGGAAACTTTATCGACAGTCCATTTTCACGACGAGATAAGTCAGGGGTGCCTTCTCTGAGCAAACTCTGGGTTAGATATACAAGCCTTCCAAAAAGTCCAGAGTCAGCTTTTGTAAACAAATGAATGCCGACAAGAAAATTTATCGAACAAATTAAACGGTTTGCAAACACTTCGTAGGCTGACATAATAAAAATGTAATGGGTCGTTTAGTTGGCGGATAAAGTGTCGCACGACACTCAGCCGATAACTCTTGGCGACGTTTAGTTGGCGGTAAGGTGTTGCACGAGGCTCAGTGAGAGCATTGAGTCATTTTCCTGTCTTCCAGTTATGAACTGAGCATTTATTCTATGAAATCTTGTTTGACAGAGCTCATTGGGCTCTGTCAAACAAGATATTATAAGTTATCTCCGCCAACATGTATGGTATAAGGAGATTTAATACCTGGATGTCGGTTCTTAAACACCGAGCCAGGGGGCGCGGTGGCTCAGTAGGTAGAGGTGCAGGCTGCAAACCGAGAGGTCCTCGGTTCGAATCCCACCTGCGGCAACCGCGTTGTGTCCTTGGGCAAGACACTTCACCCCCATTGCCCATGTGGGGGCACGATGACGCCGTGTACTAAGGCGTACTGCACGTCGATGGTACGCATGTCTTCAACCAATCTAACCCTGCCTGTGCTGCAGTGTGGAGTTACGATGTTGGAAAGCTGGCAGCTGCTCGTCGTTGCTCGGTGGTTCTCTCCGGGTACTCCGGCTTCCTCCACCCGTAAAACTGTCACGGTCATGATTAGCCATTGTGCATAAATATGTGACCTTAAACATCAATAAATAAATAAATAAATAAACACCGAGCCGCAGGCGAGGTGTTTAAATGGGATATCCATGTATTAAATCTCCATATACCATATATGTTGACGCAGATAACGCTTTTGTCCCGTTTGAAACACAATAGAAACATAGTGGAAACACATTTGTGGACGCGTTTCGCACCTTTGACAATCAGTTGGACCAAACGTGTGAATAACTGTTTTGTTTTTACAAACACCAAAAGACAACAGATAGAGTTACATCCATTTCCCTTGGAAATCCGTAAACCTATCGGCTATTATTATTTTTTATTGATGTTTAAGGTCACATACTTATGCACAATGGTTATTTTTCTCGAGTTGTTTGATTTCATTATTCGACTATTTAATTTATAACAGCAAAATATGATCGAATTGTCGGAAATCTGATGATATTTGTGACTATTTTCAGGTTTTTTGGTTCGTTTTTTTTATATCGAGGAGAGCAAAGGCGAAAGACTTTCATTTAAACCATATACCCGCGATGTTTCGCCTGCGCTTATACCATGGATGTTGCACGCTCTCACCTACCTTGGATGTTGGGTGCACCCTTTGCCGTGTCTGTTTGTCCAGGGCATTCTGACTAATGAAAAGACAGAATGTGTCGGGATATAGGGACAAAATATGTTGGATATAATGAGGCCAAAAAGTTCTATAAATGTGGGGAATTAAGTGGAGTAATACTGCAACTGATTACAAGATTTTCATTCCATTAACAGGATTTTACTCTATAATCAACATGGAATTAACAGGCCAAATTTGTACTGGGGGTATGGTAAATGGTTCGGTGTTTGAGAGTTATATACAATTAACAGGCCTATTCAGTGAAAAGATCTACAATTAAGAGTCCCCCCCCCCCACACACACACACACACAAACACACACCCTTCATACATGTACATAAAGTCAAAACTATTTCCCTCGAGTCACTGAAACCCCAACATTATTTCCTTTCCTGTTACATAACGTAGGTGAGTGTTGAATCGCTTTCCTGGTGAACCTAACGTAACGGCCAAAACCGGCCAGCGCTATTCTCAAAAATCGCCTATTAATTTTCATTATTTTTTTTATTTTTTGTCTCAAAAACATAGGTTATGACCCCTCGTTGGAACGAGCTCGTCGAGCTCGTTCCAACGAGGGGTCATAACCTATGTTTTTGAGACAAAAAATGAAAAAAATGAGTTATTCAAGAATTTTTTTTTGCAAGTGTCGTCTGCTTTTCGGGTTAGGTAAAGGGTTAAGAAGAGTGATAGCGAGTGAGACTAATCACTCTCCTTCCCACCCACCACTGCATGGCGAGTGAACAGTAGCGTACTTCAATTTAATAAGACCTATGCTCTATTAGGTGAGCAAAAATTGTCACCATAGATACTATGTTATTTTTTTCTTGTATTTTATAAAGGTAATATTTAATAAGTGGTTTATTGGTTGGCTTCTCTGATAGTACAGTGCAGTCGCGATGGACTGGTCATAATCTTGTGTTTTATTTTTCTGTTTATGTTGATTCTGTGTGTAGCAATCTGCCTTTATTCTGGTGTATTTGCTGAATAAATCCTATCTTATCTTAATCCACGCGTACGCAGTGATGTCCACGCATGCGTTTACCGGGTAATAAAAATCATCAGCAGTAAAATGTTAATTTATGAAGCACCGGGTTGTTCCCGGTGCTTCATTAATTAAATTCGTTTATGATAATTCTCAGAATTAGTGTCTGGTATCTAATATTGCGTTCGTGGAAATATTGCCCATCCATGGAAAGTGACCAGTCCACGGCAGCTGTACTGTAGCTGTCATTCTGAATCCAGGTTGGCGTAGGCAAGAAGTCTGAACTAACAATTGGAACAAAAAGTTGCATCTAGTTCAAGCAGAGGCGGTTCAACCACAGGTAGAAGGTGGAGTAAGTCTAGTGCGGCCTGAGCTCCAGGAGGTTACCAAATGTTTGAAGAAAAACAAACTTTTACTATTCTTTTTTTCTCAAATATTTGGGGGTCCTTGGACTCCGGGTAAGTTTTAAAGGATATCGAAGCATTGTTTTTTTATGATACTCCATCCATTCCCTCTAGTAACACACATAATGCGTCCCGTATTTGCAGTACATGCTTACGGGATCCTCATCCGAGTACGAAAGCCATGGCTGACAGTTTTCGTTCCTGGAAGAGGTTTACAGGAAAGTTAGCTCCACTCAAGTTGTTAGAAAATTTAACACTATTTGAAGTGTATGGGAATTTCATATTTATCCCATAAATGGCCGTTTATTTGAACAATAAAGGCCTTGGATAGATTTTTGCTTTATTCGCCTAGTAGGGTGACAAATTTTCCCCATAGGTTTAACACTGAAAGAATTTATTCCCCTTGTAGCGACGGACTTGTTGACCTCTGGCCTCTTCCACATTTGTCTAGCATAATTAATAGTTCGATGTTGATTTCTTTAAATCTTTTTGAAAGTATTACACAATGCCAGTAGAAAACACCACCCGGCACTGCTCATATAATATAAAGTATTTTTGCAAGTTTAGCTCAAGTTTGTATAGGGGAATTATTTTTAGACAGAAGTGTATTACTGCGCCTTGTTTATTTTTGCCAATTTTGCTGGTCGATCGAATTGGACCAATGTGCTCCTCACTTCTCGCTGTGTTTTGCAGTGAATTATAGCACGATTTTGCCGCGACTGCCTTGTAGAAGATTTATGGGATAAACAAAATAAACGTATAGTGTTTTCAAGTAAAAAAATTATTCTACTCGTAGAATTAAGAATGAAACCGACGAGCCAGAGCCAGAGCTCGTCGGTTTCATTCTTAATTCTACGAGTAGAATAATTTTTTTAATTGAAAACACAATACGTTTATTCTATATGAAAATTAAAATTTAGAAATGTTGGCGACGTTGTACCATCAATGTGCGCATCATTTCAGGCATTTTTCTGTGAGAGTAGTATAAAAATACATAAGCTGCCTATTTACAATTTTTTCCCAATCTGTTTGAACGTTTGGCTATTATTCTCTGTTTAAAACCATTTAAAAATGGCGCTTACACTTATATTGATGCTCTGAAACTTTTTTCTGTTCATTATAACAACAATGTGCGCATCGTGACACATAATACAGACACTATCCTTTCCATTAATATAAAATAGTCTAGGAGGTGAGATTTGCTCATTTTTTTTCCTGGGAAGAATAAAAACTTGCAAATCACTGAAAGACACATTCGCTAAACAAAGAGCCAAAGTGAACAGTTACAAGGCTGATTCTAATTAGCTTGTCATAAAAAGACAACTTTCTTTTTGTTACTTTTAACAAACGAAAAAGGGATCGCGGAAGCTGAGTGTTTATGGCAATGACCGTCAAACCGAGAGGTCCACGGTTCGATCCGCGCCAGGATTCGATCCGCGCCAGGGGTAAAGGCATTGTGTCCCTGGGCAAAGCACATAATTCCGATTGCCCACATGGGGCACAGTGGCGCTGTGTACTAAGGCGTGCTGCACGTCGATGGAGCACCTATCTTCAACCAATGTTAACCTTGCTTGTGTGGAGGTAGTACGTTGGGGAGTCTGACAGTTGTTCGCCTCTGGCAAATGATTCTCTCCGGGTACTCCGGCTTCCTTCACCCGTAAACCTGTCCGACACGAGGTGACCCTGGCTGTCCGAAGTGTCGTTGAACTCCAATAAATAAATAAACCAGAGGCTCAAGTGAGCCTAAAGCGCTCACATGGCTCAAGTTGTCAAAAGAGATGAGTGTATCAGTAAGTGATCGACAGCAAGAACATTTTTTTTGATTTGCTATGACACAACCAAAGGCAACTTTTTTGGCCATTCATTTTTGCCGGTCCTTGGAAAGCTTCCTTGGCAAAAACAGAGAACTGTTCTGTGAAGTATTAAAGAAAAAGTGTCCGAACAAAAAATTGTTTTTTTTCTTTTTAACTTCTGTGGTTCTCTTTACACCCCCCCCCCCCCCCCCCACACACACACACCAAACCCCTCCCCCAAAAATTCCTGCATAAATGAAGTTCTTATGATCCAGTTATATACATGACAAATTTGGTTCACATCTGTCCATTGGTTCTGGAAACAGAAATTCTGAGGGGAGCCCAAATTTGGGAGCCCAAATTTTGACCTTCTGAGTTCCTTCGAAAAAAGTGAATCTGCAGCACTAAAGTAAGTTCCGTACCAGAAATCTAAGCATTATTGCCCCTGGGGTTCCTACGGGACTGTGAAAATTATTTTCGGGCATCAATTAAGTACTTAGGACCCACTACTACATGCCAAATTTGGTTTAAATCGGCCAATCGATTCTTGAAATACAAAATTTGGGCGGAACCCAAAATGGGTATGCCCCCACAGAGAGCCCAAATATTGACCTACCAACTTCCATCGAGCACAAACATTAATCTTCAACACCAAAGGGTGTTCCATACCTAATATCAAGGCAGTCTCTCTGATGGTTCATGAGAAGAAGATTTTTTAAAGATTTTTAGGCTTTTGGGGCATGAACCAGAGCCCGAAGATGGCAGCTGCTTCATTTGAACAAAATATACTACTCAAAGTTTGCTAAGCACCAAATATTTGACACATCATTGTGAAATTTGCTTGTGACATATTTGCGATATTTTTGGTGGATAAGATTGAGGAATGTATTGAGATGGTCCCCAGTGTTTACATTAGCTCTCTTGACAGGTATACTTTTCGTGACAGTCATGGAAAGCATGTACCCATTGATTTCCATGATGTTTTCGTGTACTGTCTACATGTACATGACACGTGTAGGGTATTCAATCTTCATTTCAACACAAACTCTTGTGATTTAATGATTGAATATGGCAAATGCAAATGTAAGAAGACATTTGTCTGAAGCAGAAATGTGGCGGGCTGTAGGGATGGTGGAGCAAGGGGCTACCCATCGTCAGGTTGGTGAAGCCCTTGTGTGCAGCATACGATGATCAACAGAGCATGGGCAAGATTTCAGCAGTGTGACACACCAGTGAGACGGCATGGTGGTGACAGAGACAGGGCAACATCAGCAGCTGAAGACCGGTTTTGGATCATTCAGGCCCGTAGGAACCGCTTTGCTACAGCAAACCCAGCTTCGCAGTGACCTTCAGCATTACTGCATCGGGGGTAAATGTTTCGACGCAGACTATTCAGGCAAGGTTGCACGAAGGTGGTCTCCGATCGAGAAGATCATGCATTCGCATTCCGCTGTCCTAGACCCACCGCCAGGCACGATATGAATGGGCCATGGACCACGTTGGATGGACCAGAGGAGATTGGCGACCTTTCCTTTTTACCGATGAGTCAAGGTACTTCCTAGACCACAGAGATAGGCGTTCTAGGGTATGGAGAAGACCAGGAGAGCGATTCCATGCAGCCAACATTGCTGAACAAGACCGCTATGGTGGAGGGTCAATCATGGTCTGGGCGGCATCAGCTGGGATGGACATACAGAATTCTGTGTCCTTGATCGTGGTACATTGACTGCACAACGGTATATTGATGAGATCCTGGATGTCCAAGTCAGATTGTATGCAGGTGCAGTGGGTGATAGATTTATTCTGGTGGACGATAATGCCCGTCCTCATGTTGCCCATGCTGTCGGGGAGTACCGACAGAGGGAGGGGATTGAGCGTACGGACTGGCCAGCAAGATCCCTGACCTCAATCCAATGGAACATGTCTGGAATGAGTTGCAGGTTGCAATTTCAGCCCGTCCAGTCCAGCCAAAAAGTGTCCAGGAGCTTGGTGCCATGCTGGTCCAAGAATGGAACAACATCCCACACAGGAGCACCAGGAACCTGACTGGGAGCATGAGAAGGCGTTGTCAAGCTGTAATTAACAGTAATGGGTCTCATACTCGATATTGAAGCCATACCAGTTCGCTCCGTCAACTTTTTGGCATATTGAAAAATTTACTCTTTTACAAATAATATCCATTTTCCATTGTTATCGTATTCAAAAGCTAAAAAATAATGTCAAACACAAATAAAATCTTAATTTCTGTACTTAAATCATTAAAGATATAATTAAATAAAAAATATGTACACTTTTCATTACAATATTTCAACTAAAACGTAAAACAGGCAGTTGGATGTACTTGGTGCTTAGCAAACTTTGAGTTGTATAGAAAGGGTATCCTCAAAAGATGGTCTGCGCAATATAAGTTTGGATTTAGCCCAGTGGTTGTGAGGAAGAAGACAAGTTTCCAAAAGTTAACGGACGACGGACGCCAAGTGATGGCAATAGCAAGTCAGGTGAGCTAATAAAAGTAACAAAAGAAAACTCGGTTTTATTTTCTACTGATGGCATATTATCATGCTCCTAAATTGGACCTTTATCGCCCATCGAATAATTTCAGGGGAGTTAACTTTATCGACAGCCGATTTTCACGACGAGATAAGTCAGGAGTGCCTACTCTGAGCACAATTTTGGACCAGATTTTCAAGCCACCCAAAATGTATACGGTCAAGGATTTGGCGAGTTTCATACCTGAAAATCAATTTTCCCCATCCGGCCCGATGGGCCCGGGGGCACCTGTCTTCTCATACTCCAGGAGGCCCCCAATACCCTCGGCCGATAATGAGTTCAAGGTAACAATATCGGTATGTCTATTGTACTGGTAGCACCTGTATTACTAGGCCTTACATTATGACTACCTGTTCGCGCGCTCACAAATACCAACGGTATGATATATCTAATAATTTCTACGTCACATCTGATGCCCACCTGAGTTTAGAGCTCAGGTTGTCCTCAGGTGTGGCGAAGACATTATCAAATGTATCATTCAGCTAATATGTTAGGAGCACGTGAAAAAGTGTACTTCAGCAGTAAATTAAGTACATCACAGATTTCTGGGTAGTGCATCCCATGATTGAGGCACTTCCGGTTGAACGTTCGTATATTTGCAAAGACCTGCACTTGATTTGGAAAAGGAATAAGAAAAGGTATGACGGGCGATTTCGTTTTCAGCTGGGCTGACGTGGCCGAATCGGCTCAAAAAATGTTTTGGCAGAGAACTGTTTCAGCGAAGCATTGTCATTACGACCATCATTCACCAGAAGACATGCACCTCTCCACAACAACGCAAACCTGGGAAAGAGTAATGTGTATACCGTATGTTGGATTCCATTTCTGTATGTGTTTTGGAAGTTAGAAGAACATAATTTGTACTTTCAAAATGCAAATAATGACTGATAACCAAAACTACCCAACAACATAATTACCTGCAAAAAGTAATTTTATACTCAGATCCGTGTACAATCATATCCGTGCACAATTATATAATTATTACTTGTACAACTGGGAAGTTTGCGATTCCATCCAGCTAGAAATTCCAGCTTTGATTAGCTCTCTTGATATACAATGGGTTACTTTTTCATCCTTGAATGGACAGACTAGCTATTTTTCGCCTTTGTGCAAGTGGTCCAGCTATTTTCCGTCCTTTGGTGGGTGGGCTAGGGAGTAGCAGATAAGTGAGCATGACACAAATTTCTTTTACGAGAATTACCTCCCTTTGTAACTCTCCCATCATCAGAAGCCAATTATCAATCCACTGGCATATTTATCGAAAAGTGTTTACAAAAAGGCTGTTGAATGTCTTTCACTCGTAGCTCTTATAATCATCAAAGCCATGGTTGACTTTAGGCTCAGCGTCGCGGAACATGTGTTGGAAGTCATAATAAAAGGAAAGATCAAGAGAAAATGGTCAGCGAGTAAGGTATTGGAAACCTCATTAAAGAAATATTTTTGTTTCAAGAATATCATCATTTTTTGCACACCTATGCTTTTATTTTCATAAAATACCCGCTTTTTCTGAAAAAATGAAGCGAACAATATATTTTTTTGTAATGCCCTTGAACTTACGAATCACGTGCGCAGACTATTTAACTATTTCTTTTTTAGGTTTGGGTTATTTTTGGCAATATTTTGTGTTTTTCATATTTTTTTAGTAAACTGTAAGCGTGCAATAAATACAGAACAGCATACGCGTTCGCACTGTCTTTTTTACCGCACTCGATCGATTTCGGCGGAGGTATACTATTGAACAAGAAGCCGAAGTCTTCGAGATCAATGTTATCCCTCCGCCCAAATCGATTACATTTTTGAGTAAACTGTAGGCGTGCAATAGATACAGAGCAGCATACGCGTTCGAACTGTCATTTTTTACCACACTAGATCGATTTCGGCGGAGGGATAATAGAACAAGCAGCCGAAGGCTTTAAATTCAGTATTATATTATAGTAAACTGTATGCGGCGTGCAATAAAATTATTATTTTACCCGATATTTTAACAAAAAAATATCATATGAACCCTCATTCTGACGGGCAGGTTCCAATGTGAGGTAACGTGTGATTTGGTTGGAAATTTTCGAGAAGAACAATTTTCAACTGCTTAACCCTTTACCTAACAAATCGGCCGCATCCGCCCGTGTAATATGCAAATTCAGCAGTTGAAAATATATTATTTTTCAAAAAATTTCAACAAAACCATATCATGTGACCCTCGTTGGAACGAGCTCGACGAGCTCGTTCCAACGAGGGGTCACATGATATGGTTTTGTTGAAAGTTTTTGAAAAATTTCAAAACATGATATTTAAAAAAAATAAATTTTGATATCGTCTGCGTTGGGTAAAGGGTTAATTTGTAAATTACATGGGCGAATGCGACAAATTCGTTAGGTAACTGATTAAAGGGATGACGATGAGGTTTACGATAGTTACATGTCATCAGAAGCGGCGTAACCATGGAGCAAAAGGGAAACACGCTCCACCGCATTTTTTCACAGACATGTTCCGCAGTTACAAAATGAGTTAACATGGACGCAGGAAACGTGTCAACATGCAGACATTCCTGTAAAATGTTATATGCAAATCCAAACAACATTTGGCTAAAGCATCCTACCTTCGGTCGCTTCAGCCTGTTTCTTTTACTTCAACCATCTTCCATCTTGGAAGATGATTGAAGTAGATGAAATGGACAGGGCAGTGACCACACCGCGACATACTCATAAAACGAGAGCCTACAATGTGGCATGGTGCATTTACCAATATACGATTGTAACTTTTCTCCCACTGGGGCGAACCATGGTGGCCTTGACAATTTGTATTGTTGTTTTCGTTTATTAAAAGTAACAAAAGGAAACTTCGCTTTATTTTCTACTGATGTCATGGGTGCTTTCTCAACAATTACATGCTTTTAAATTGTACCTTCCTCGCTTGTCTAAGAATTTCTGGGGAGATAACTATTTCGAATGTCGATTTTCATGCCGAGATAAGTCAGGGATGGGAGGAAGCTAGAATACCTTCCTCGCAGATCAAGATCCGGGGAATCTCCGCCTGGGAATGGGAGTTCAGCGCTCCTGGTGGCAAAAACGGAGAGTTTCCCCTAGTTCGTTAATTGGCAAAACATCCATGTGAATGACCAGTAGCTCTTAGAGCCATACATGGCATTACAGTTCTTTGTATTGAAATTATAGTTGCCACTTTGAAATGAGGAATCTTCCCTACTAAGTTTGCAAATTAGAAAACCACCCATGGTATTGCAGTATACTATATATTTGAAACTGGAGTTACCCGCCTTGAAAAGTTGACCACAGAAATGATACAATCTCCGAAACTGAGCAGCCTTGAAAACAATAAACTGTTTTAAAAATACTTTTCAAGCATTGTACTGAAACCTTGCATTATTGCTGAATATTCCAGAGAAAAGGGAGTGATTTGGTGAATTTTGGACCCACAAAATACAAATAACTTTTAGTGTATTTTCATTGGTAATTCACTGAAACAAATGTGGCGGTATAATCCTTCCTGCCAATTTTTCTCTCTTATCTGTTGCATGACCCCCCCCCCCCCCCACCACTCCCACCCCACCCCAGTTTGTAAGGCAGAAACGGCTATACTTTAAAGGATATTTGAATACACAAATTAAAGTGTTGAAAACATATTTTTTTTCACCCGAACATAATAATTGTCGCTTAATGGAAAATATTTAATATGCTATACTACATGAGCAATGTTGGTCGTGAAAATATACCAGCAAACGAAAAAGACATGAACAATTTAGCCATATAGTTGGGCGCACATGGAATATATCATCAGTGGCGTAACTACAGAGGTTGGGCCTTTTGCCCCTAAAACTTTCACCCTCCCCTCAACATATTGGCCCAAGGCAACTTTAACACAACATGGAGCCCCGAAAATTGTCACCAATATAGGGGATACACACGCTACAAACTCCTCACATTCGCTCTTAGAGCACTAAATTTTGCAAAACGTTCACGGGGGATGGGGAAGCGGGTCCCAACAAGGACCCCCGGGTCAATGCCCTTGCTCTCTCGTCCCTTCAGGGAAAGGGCAACGACCTGAGCGACTTACTTAGGTCTAAGGAGCCCCGAAATCCCACGCAACGGCCTTTCACCCCATTATAGAATCCTGGTTAAGCGCCTGCATGTCACCAACAACAGAGCACCGGAACAAGCTGTTTGCAATTTTGTGTGACAGTTTTACGGGTGGAGGAAGCCGGAGTACCCGCAGAGAACCACCGAGCATCGACGAGCAACTGTCAGTTCCTCAACATTCTAACTCTGTTCAAGCTCCGCTCAAGCAGCGATACAGCGGTTGAAGACATGTGCACCATGGACGTGCAGTACGCCTTAGTACACGGCGTCATCGTGCCCCCATGTAGGCAACCCGGGATAAAGTGCCTTGCCCAAAGACACAACGCGGGTCGTCCCGGACAGGGATCGAACTCGGGACCTCTGGCATAGAAGTAGCTGTTTGCAGTAAAGCAATGTAAAGCAATGTTGTCAGTATGTAATCTTGATTTCCCAATTTGTGAAAAGATCAATTTTCAATTATGCAACTATGTTGAATCGCGGGTAATAACGAATATACAGTATAATTCAAATTGAGTAGTGGGTAAAGTGCAAGAAAAACTTCAGTCCTTTCCTGTCGCCTCTGATGACGTCACATGTTTTGCTGATGCAATGGAGATGTGATAACCGAGTCTGCAATTTTCCTGATTATGAATACTAGTCCAACGCTTTGAGCCGATTAATCGAGAGTTTATTTTGCTCCGTTTTGTATTTCCGTTTACAAGACAATCTACTTTTTTGTCATTCCCATTCTGGAAAGCATGTTGTCATTACCAAAAGCTATTTTGTGCTATGTAATTTTAGTGTGTTCATCGAAAAGAAGAACAACAAAAATCATTAGAACTTTTTCGACCAGTTGGATTATTCTCCTTCTGTTTTTTTTTTTTTTTTTTTATTATTTATCGGGGTTTGACGACACTTTCGACGGCCAGGTTCACCTCGTGTAGGACAATTTTACAGGTGAAGGAAGCCGGAGTATCCGGAGAGAACCACCGAGCAAAGGCGAGCATCTCGCCCCCTGAGTTCCAATGTGTTCTATGTGCCTACTGGCACATAGAACACATTGGAACTCAGGGGACGATCTGTTAGGCTCCCCAACGTATTAACTCCACACGAGCAGGATTAGCACTGATTGAAGAAAAGCGCATCATCGACGTGCAGTATGCCTTAGTACACAGCGCCACCGTGCCCCCACAAGGGCAATTGTTATTGAACATCCATCTTAGGATGCTCAATAACAATTGCAAGTACTGTGGAGATTAACCCTTAACCCAACGTAACGGCCAAAACTGACCGGCGCTATTCACAAAAATCACCATTTAATTTTCATTATTTTTTCTTCTTTTTTTATGTCTCAAATTGAAAAACATAGTTTATGACCCCTCATTGAAATGATGAGGGGTCATGAGCTATGTTTTTGACACAAAAAATGAAAATGAAAATGAAAGTGTCAATGACACTGCAGCTCAACTTGTTAAGACATGTACATGTGTAGTATGTGACACAGCAATGACAAACATCTAGGTAATGACCTGATAACAAGGGTACATATAAAGTATTGTAACGGTCTATACATAACCGTAGCCGGTAACAAATGTATAGGTAAAGTATTGTAAAGGTGGGTGACAGTCAGATGCTAAATAGAAAAGAAATCTCTGAGTCCCAGAGTGGGTCTGACTGAACCCCAAAATATTTGTTCTCATAGCACAGTGATAACAAAGGCACCCCAAAACACACTCGTTCTTGTCCCAAGGTGAAAACAAAGGGACCCAATAAGTTTCGTGAAGATCAGTTCATAAATACGAGCTGTGTAGACGTTGTGACAAAAAACTGATTGGACCTAATTTCGGTACAAAATGGCCACTGGCAGCCATCTTGAATTTTGGACCGCACCCAGAAACACTCGTTCTCGTCCCAAGGTGATAACAAAGGTATCCAAGAAGTTTTGTGAAGATCGGGTCATAAATACAGCCTCTAGCCCGAGCCGTATTGACATGTGCACTTACAGTGTATAAGTAGCACTGAATAAATCAAAGTTCATCTAATTAGCATAATTTCGGCACGAGAAAAAACCCTGTATTATATGTGATATATTCCATGTTACTAAACATTCATACAAAAACGTATTCAAATCAGAACTTTCATACAGACGTTCTGTACAAAAGACTGATTGCACTAATTTTGGTACAAAATGGCTGCTGGTGGCCATCTTGAATTTTGGACCACACATCAAAACACTCGTTTTCATCCCACGGTGATAACAAAGGTACCCAAAAAGTTTCGTAAAGATCGGTTCATAAATACGGCCTCTAGCCTGAGCCATATAGAAGTTGTGTACAAAAAACTGATTAGACCTAATTTCGGTACAAAATGGCCACTGGCAGCCATCTTGAATTTTAAACCGCACCTAGAAACACTCCTTCTCGTCCCAAGGTGATAACAAAGATACCCAAGACGTTTCGTGAAGATCGGTTCATAAATACAGACTCCAGCCCGAGCCGTATTGACATGTGTACTTAGCAGTATAAGTAGCGCTGAAAAAATCAAAGTTCATCTAATTTGCATAATTTCTGCACGAGAAAAAAACCCGTATTATATGTAATGTATCCCATGGTACTAAACATTCACACAAAAAAATTATTCAAATCAGAGCTTTCATATGGAAGTTCTGTGCAAAAATCTGATTGCACCCTATTTTGCACAAAATGGCTGCCATCGGCCATCTTGAATTTCGGACCGGACCCCAAAACACTCGTTCTCGTCCCACGGTGATACCAAAGGTACACAAGAAGTTTCGTAAAAATCGGTTCATAAATGCGGCCTCTAGCCCGAGCCGTATTGAATTGTTGACGGACAGACGGACAGACGACCAGGCGGACGACAGACGACTGGCCATGGCATAAGCTCAAATTTGGCTTCGCCAAAGTTGAGCTAAAAATTAGTTATTCAAGAATTTTGTTTACAAGTGTCGTCTGCCTTTCGTGTTAGGTAATGGGTAACGGAGGTGCTGGCTAATTTGTTTTGCAAAATCTGTCGCCACTTATTATGGGTTCCAAATATTTCATTCAAATCGCCCCAGAGGTTCTGTAAAGTGAAAATTTAAGCGGGGATAAAAACCTTTCCCCTTTAAGGACGACTCAAATATTGCCCCCCATACCTCCTTTGATCAAACTTTTGTCAGCGCTTAAAGGGAAGCTGAATACCGATTATCAAATCCTACATTTATTGCTTCCCGAGAAAGAGATGTTTTAAAGACCGGAATATATAATTTTGTAACACCCTCTCCAACAAACACGTACACACACCATGGCATCAGCAACTTGATCCCTCAACCATCTTCTCAACAAATTTGACTGAAATTGGCCAACGGTTTTTACGAAGACAACAACACCACTTTCACGGACAACGGACAAAGAGAAAAAACTGCTGGTCAACCTGGAAATCATATTTAGAAAAAAAACTCAAGTTCAGACCTGGGACTTACGAACCGGGGAGGGGGTGGGGAGAGAGGACACGTGTTCCTCGACTTTTTTCAGACATAGTTGAGAGAGGGGGGGGGGGGCGAGAGGTGAGAACGAGACAGAGCAAATGAAAAAATGAGAGGGATATATATATAATGAAGTATACCATGTTATGCAGATGAAATCAGTGAGAATCAATCTCTTTTTCAAATTTCCTGCTAAAGGTACAGAATACAGAATTCGGCACTTCTGTTATGCATTTTTTAGGATGAAAGACTCTGACGCCGATGGGGATCGAACCACTGCCTTGATGAGAGTACATTTCTGCGGCACCAATCGCCTAGCGAAACTGGACCAGCGCCATAGACCACTCGACTACCGACAAGCCCCCCCCCCCCCCCCCCCCAAAAAAGGCATGCTAGCAGGTCGAGCTTCCATGGAACTGGCACAGTCCACACGAAATTACTCGGTATCCCCCAGAATTAGTTGTTTACAATGAATTATACCATGTAATGCAGATGACTGATTTCATCTGCATTACATGGTATAATTCATTTGGTTCGAGTTGCAGCAATTCGGGAACTGCTCCAGAACTCTTCTTGTATCATCAGGCCTCCTCAGGCACGTAGCCAGGATATCAAAGTAAGAGGGCAAGAGTAATATCGGATCGCTGAACTACTATGGCGGCATACAGAATAGGATGCACAGCATCATCCGAGCCAGGGCGAGATGGGGCGAGCACATGAGAGGGGCGCACCTCTCCCCGGGAACATTTTTGAAATTCGAGACAAAAAAACGCAATTTTCTTGACTCTAAGCCCGTTTGTGTCCATAATTTATAAGTTGTGAAAGGCATCACCTGGAGGGCATGACTAAAATTTGGGGGGATGTGCCCCGCTTAGCCCCCCCCCCCCCCCCCCCCCCCCCCCCCCCCACTCGACTACGCCACTCAGTGATATAAGAAGAGTTCTGGGAGGCTCCGCTTCCGAAACCACTTTGATTCAACTCCCAACTCCAAGCATACAACCTTCGTTAGGTTTGAGATTTTGTTATCAAATAACAGCATGGCTTCCCTCTGAAAAGATCACCTAGGGTTGTTAACATTTGGGGGTGAAATAACTTGAAATATTCAGTGTTTCTGGAAGCCATCACCTGTCTGAAGAAATCGAGTGAATGGCAGTCAACAGGGAATCGATTGAGACCTTTTTTGTTTGTTTGTTCTTTTTGACAAATTTGGGGTTTCTGGACGTGTGTCCTAAACACTCACGGACAGATGTAATCATTAATGAATTGTTTTCTTACCAAATATCATATTGCACTACAGGGAGCCAAAGTATAACGGACTTGATTTGAAAATACTCGAATCTTCCCCACAAGGATGGTGTATACCAAATATGGAACGTTTCTGCCAGGTGGATCTGAAGAAAATATCTTAAAGCATTTTCCTCACATTGTACAAATTACAATTTGGGTCTGTATAAGGAGCCCAAATACGAACCCAAGGATTAAGTTTAATCTGGCCTCATAAGGAGGCTGTATACCAACTACCAAGATATTCTAACTTGTGGATCTGAAGGAGATATTAAAGAATATTTCCAATTTTAAACCCAGAATGAAATTTGGGCTCCCATACAGCCCGGATATGAATCCATACACTCAATGTGTATCAAATATGAAAAGATTCTGGCCGCTGGATCTGAAGATTTTTAAAGAGTATTCCCCATATCGCGCTATACTGAGCTTTGTGCTCTAATAGGGAGCCCATATATGAACTCACAGACCTGATTTGAACAAACTTAATTCCACCCCCCCCCCCCCAACCCCAAGGATGATGTATACCAAATATGAAACGATTTTGACTGGTACAAGAGTTTGAAAGAACTGCGCGAATGCCGCACTAAGTTAAAATTCGGTCTCCCGCAAGGAACGCAAATATATTTGAACAAACGTGAGTCAGACCCCCTTAAGCATACTGTGTATCAAATATCAAAAGAGTCTGAATGTTAGGTCTTAAGATAAGGGATAAGGGCTGGGAGCAGTTAAATTTAACCAAGTTGATAACGTTTAACTTTGAAGATTATGATTGTATAATATGTAGCATTGCGTCGTTGTCTTGTGTTTACCCCATCCGGATCGCGCGTGCCGATGGCGTCGAATTTTACGCCATTTGACGAAATTGAAGAACACGAATAATTTAGATGTCCGTCAATTATAGACGACCCATTGATTTGTTGGAGAGACCATGAAGCCCTTCTACCAACGTTGGCGAAGATGGCCCGCCGATATTTGGCGATATAGCAATATCAGCTTCATCCGAACACCTATTTTCCATGTAAGGACTGGTATTCGAGCAACGGCGGATGTCTCTTTCTACGGATACGGCCGCAGCGATTGTATTCTTAAATGAAAACATCGCCGAATGTTAGAATTTACGATAACCTGCGAGAACTATATTAACTACTCGTCCCCTGAGTTCCAATGTGTTCTATGTGCCATTTGGCACATAGGACACATTGGAACTCAAGAGACGAGCTGTACGTAATAAAAATGGCCGAAGTTATTAAAATTTTGTTCATTTTAACATTTAACGTCATTTAACACGTTAACGCAGAACTATCTAACACGTTAACGTGTTAAGGCAAATTTTAACTCCTCCCAGTCCTGCTTAAGATGTTTAAAGAATATTCCTCATACTGAACTAAATTAAAATCTGAGCTCCCATGGGGAGCCCGAATATGAACCCAGGAAGTTGGTTTGAACAAATGCGAATCTGCCCCCACCCAAGAGTGCTAAATACCGAATATGAAAGCGTCTGCATGGTGGATATCAAGAAGAAGATTTTCAAGTATTTTTTCTAATATTGCACTAAGGTAATATTGCACTAAGTTAATATTCAGGTTAGCATAAGGAACCAAAATATGAACTCACAGACTTGATTTGAGTAAATTGGAAGCTGGCCCCTATAAGGATGATGATGTGTACCAAATATCAAAAGATTCTGTTTGGTGTATTTGTTGAAGACACCTTTTTTAAAATAATATTCCTCATATTGCACTTCGTTAAAATTTGGGCTCGCATGGGGAACTCAAATATGATTATGAACCCACGGACTTGAATTGAACAAATGTGAGCACCATGAGGATGCACACAAAATATGAAACCATTCCGACTGGTGGATCAGAAGAAGAATATTTTTAAAGAATATTTCTCCTGTTTCACAAAGTTAAAGTTGGGTCTCCCAAAATGAATCTAAATACGAACCTACAGACCTGATTTGAACTTAAATCTGACCCCCACCCCATAAGGATGCTGTATACCGGAACTGGGAAGATTATGACTGGTTGATCTGAGGAAGAAGAGTTTTGCACTGAGTTAAAATTTGGGTTCCCATAAGGAGACCAAGTATGAACACAGAGAATTAATTTGACAAACCTGAATGACCCCCATAGGAATGTTGTATATCAAATATCAAATGATTCTGAACGGTGGATCCGAAAAAGACGATTTTAAAATAATTTTAGTCATATTCAACTCAGTTAAAGTTCGGGCAACCACATGGAGACCAAATAAGAACCTAGGGACTTGATTTGCACAAACTAAATTCGATCCGCATAAGGATGTTGTATGCCAAACATCGAACGATTTCGGGTTTTCGGGCACGGCCCCAGCCCACTGAGCTCAGCTACTTTTATTGAACAAACTTGGAAGGTTATCTCCCAAAGATAACGTATGACAAGTTTGGTTGGGTTTCATACAGCGGTTCCAGAGGAAAAGACTGATATTACCTAACATGAAAAGCAGGCGACACTTGCAAAAACAATTCTTGAATAACAATTTTTTTTCATTTTTTATCTCAAAAACATTGGTTATGACCCCTCATTGGAACGAGCTCGTTCCAAAGAGGGTTCATAACATATGTTTTTGAGACCAAAAAAATGAAAATATAATGAAAATTAACTGGCGATTTTTTAGAATAGCGCTGGCCGGTTTTGGCCGTTACGTTGGGTAAAGGGTTAATGAACGCCGAACGTCGGATGAAGGATGATAGACGACGGACGCTAAGTGATGGCAAAAGCTCACCCTGACTTTCAGTCAAGGGAGCTAAAGCATGGGTCATAGATGCGATTCTAGGTAGCCTACCGTAACGGAAGTATGACGTTCTTATCTGCTAGACATGCTAAGTCATCCTGCCAAATTTGAAGAAAATTGACCCAAAAATGCAACCTGTAGGGTGTGCTGAGGAAATCCAAGATGCCTGGCGTGATGAACGTTGGGAGTGGCCTACCATGGCCGAAACACTGCATGTTCATCACATCAAGTCACCCTTCCAATTTTCAAGAAAACTTATGCATAAATGCAAATTGTACAGTGTTTTGAAGAAATCAAAGATGGCTGCATCAGTGCTATGGCAGCCATTGTGTGGGGTCGACCCTGAATAGCATGCAAGGGTGGCAGAACACTACTACTGCTGGTCCCAGTACAATCTGCTTGCGCTAACGATGTTTTCATGCCTGTTTAACATTTCTCTATTGACTTCGAGAAGTGACTGGAACAGGCATCGCTAGGACGACTCGAATCTTATCGAGTAAATGGGCTATCGTGCATGGCCACATCTCGGACAAAAGGGATTCTATAACCACAGGTATTTCCCCAAAAGGAATTCTCTAAGTGGGTTTCCGTCAAAAGGAATAAAAGGATACCTTTTGGGAGAAGAACTTTGAGAAGATAGTTATCGCTCTCAGCACCTGATCGGCTTCTGCTTTCTAGACCACCAACTGCCTTCATAGGTCAAAGACCACCACTGCTGATTTGCCCATACTTTATTACCATATCATAAAACGTGTTTCCGATTGACTGCGGAAAAAAGCTTCGGTTGCTATGGGAATTTTAGTACAAGCGGCTCTGACAAAGCCCGAGATAATTGGCACGATTCATACGTGCTATACATTTCCAACAGCAGGGCTAAATCTAAATAGCGGAAGTATACATTCTCTAACTTTCCCTCGATCTTGTTTCTAATGGCAGTAATAATTTTTGCCCCCAAGCATTGTAAGCAAAATATTGAAATGGTAGACGGATTAGCTGAACATAGATACCTTTCATTTGGGTTATAATTACGTCAAAAATGAAAAATATTCACATTGAAAGGTAATATGAGAAGACAGTTTTTAAAAAATAGCCTGGTAATTCACCACTGTCATAGACGTGTCAAATTCTAACACTATGAATATTAAATTAAGTAAAATCTGTCGGAGCTGGCTACAATTGTTTGGCAGTTCAGCTCTTTAACCTTTTTACCTAATACGAATGGAAGACGGTATTTGCAAAAAATATTTTTTGAATGAAAGAAGATTTCATGTTTTGCCTCGAAACATGGCACGTGACCCTCATTGGAACGAACTCCTCAAAGTTAAATGGAAAAAGTGATAAAATTTGAATGACAAACTTGTGAATAGCGCAAGACGGATATGTCTCTGGCGTTGGGCAGTGGATTAAACACTACAAACAGGCGAGGAGAAACTTTCGAAATGTTCGGCTTTCCACCTGCCGTAGATACCCCTATTTATTGTACCCTAAACGACAGATTATCAAAGAAATTGCGGAAAGATAGAAATCGTATCCCCCACTCTGAAGATATAAAAAAAATCACTTTCACTGCATCAATCAAAATGGCGGCTTTCAAAGCCTCACTTCAAGGTGAATACGAGTCAAATTATCACTGGAAATGATCAATTTGTTCTAAAAACATATACTGAAAAGGAAATCTAGTGTTTTTGAGTGAATACCCATCATTTCCAGCAATAATTCAAAACGTATTCACCTTGAATTAATGCATGAAACCCGCTAGTCCAAACATGGCCTGAAAGTCCGTAATAGAAGTTTTTGGTTTGGTACGTCCTTTCAAAGGACGTACCCAAACCAAAAACTTATATTACGGACTTTCAGGCCATGTTTGGACTAGAAACCCACCTGCTGATTCAGATTGCAAGACGCAATCTGTTCCGAGCAAATGACTTCCGCGTATTAAAGATTCAATGCGCTGTTTATTTTCAGGCATCAATTCAAGGTTGAATTATCGGATTCTTATAGAAAGCGTATAATAAAAAGAAAATCTAGTGTTTTGGGGTGGATACCGAAAATTATCTCACTTGTGACCGAGACAAATGGGTAATTTTGCACGTGCAAGCGCTCGTGAAAAATAAACATTTGTCTCGGTCACTCATGAGATAATTTTTGGTATCCACTCAAAAACACTAGATATCCTCTATCTACATCATCATAAACCGACACGAGGTGACTGTCGAGAGTGTCGTTAAATTCCAATAAAA
The DNA here is from genome assembly GCA_031216915.1 of Pictodentalium vernedei. Classification (NCBI taxonomy): domain Eukaryota; kingdom Metazoa; phylum Mollusca; class Scaphopoda; order Dentaliida; family Dentaliidae; genus Pictodentalium; species Pictodentalium vernedei. The sequence continues at coordinate 677,552,756 of CM062297.1, read as the reverse complement.
AATTAACATTTAACAACTTGAAATGTCATATCATGCCTGAAATATTAGCTCGACCCATTTAAGAAGTTTTGGCTCTGACCACTTCAATGAGAGCTAAAATTAACAAGAGGCCACATGAGACCCGAGGCGCTCACCTGACCAAAGGTGTTTAAAAAAAGGATTTAATTAGCATATATGGCAAGTTAACACCCCAGAGGAATGAAGTCATTTAATTATTTACACCTCTGTTAGCCATGTCGGTTGATTTTTTTCTGCAAATAGGATACTACCACAGAAATAATGCCCAGATTTCCAGTAATGCAAAACAAGGGAGACTTAACTTAAACAAACTTGAATCTGACCACTCCTCCCCCCACCCCCACCCCCAGAATGCCATATATAAAATATCATATATAGATTCGGAATGGTGGATCTAAAAAAGGAGATATTTAAACCTCATTTGTCATATTACACCAAGTTAAAATTCGGGTCCCATAGGGAGCCCAAATATGAATTCGGGGACTTGATTTGAACAAACTTGCACCTGAGGCCGGCTAGAGTGTTGAGTACCAAATATGGGAAACATTCTGAATGGTGGTTCTCAAGACGATTTTAAAGAATATTTGATATATTAGGGCTCCCATGGGTAACACAAAAATTAACCCAGATACTTTATATGAACAAACTAAAAATGGCCTCCTCCGCCCAAGAATGTTGTATATCAAATATTAAAAGATGCTGATTGGTGGTTCTGGCGAGGACGTTTTTGAGAATATTCCCAATATAGCACTAAGTTAAAATCCCCACCTCGACCTCCATATGAAACACAAATATCAACCGAGAAAAATTATTTGAACAAATTTGATCTGACCCCTCTGAAGAAACTGTCTACCAAATATCAAAAGCTGCAGACTAGTATATCTCAAGAAGCAGATTTTTTTTACGATTATTCCCCGTATTGGACTGAGTAAAAAGTCGGGCTCCAACAGGCAACCCAAATATTAACCCAGGGACTTGATTTTAACACACTTGAATCTGACTCCCCAAGGATGGTGTATACCATGTATCAAAAGCTTCAGATCCGGGGGTTCGTGAAAAGAAGATTTTTAAAAAAATATTTCTCATATTGCACCACGTCAAAATTTGATTTTCAGCAGGGAGGGCCAAATATTAATCGGGGGTCTTGATTTGAACAAATTTTAATCTGACCCCGTAAGGATGCTGTATAGCAAACATCAAAAGCTTCTTAGTGGTGAATCTGAAGATCTTAAAAATTCTTCCCCATATTGCACTAAGTTTAAATGCTGGCTCTCGCAAAGAACCCCCAATTATTAACCGATGGGCTTGATTTGAGCAAACTTGAATCCAACCCCTTTAAGGATTCTGTATACCATATATCAAAAGATTCTGACTAGTGGTTCTGGAGAAAAAGAGTTTTAAACTTATTCCGCGTATTGGATTAAGTTAAAATTCGGGCTCCAATAGGGAGCCCAAATATTAATGCAGGGACTTGGTTTGAACAAACTCAGATCTGACCTCCCCGAGGATACTGTATACCAAAATTTGACTGGTGGATCTGAAGAAGATTTTAAAAAGATTATTCGCCACTTTGCACTAAGTTAAAATTTGGGCTCCCACAGGGCGCCCAAATATTAACTGAGGGACTTGATTTGATCAAACTGGAATCTGACCTCCGTAACAATGTTGTATGTCAAATTTCAAAAGATTCTGACTCATGTGCCTAAATAAGAACTTGGGGGGGGGGGGGGGGGGGTCCTTAGTTTTAACAAACGTGTATCTGACCTACCCATAGATGTTGTATACCATATATCATTGTTGTGATCAGTCGACCTGGAGAAAAGAGTTCTAAGGCTCATTCCTCACATTGGGCTAAGTTAAAATTCGGGCTCCAATAGGGCGCCCAAATATTAACCAAATATTAACCCGGGGGACTTGGTTTGAACAAACTTAGATCTGACCTCTCTAAGGATCCTGTATTTTCAAACGATTTTGACTGGTGGATCTGAAGAAAAAGATTTTAAAAGAATATTCCTCGTATTGCACTAAGTTAAAAATTGCACTAAGTTAAGATTTGGACCCCCATAGGGAGCCCAAATATAAACTGAGGGAGTTGATTTGAACAACCTTGAATTTGCCCCCCGTAACAATGTTGGAAGCCAAATATCAAAAGATTCTGACTGGTTGTTCTGGAGAAGAAGATTCCTTAAAGAATACTTTTCATGTTGCACAAAGTTAAAACTTGGGCTCCTGCATTGAGCCCAGATATGAACTGAGGGGGCTTAGTTTTAACAAACGTGTATCTAACCAACCATCCACCTCGGATGTTGGGTATCAAATATCAAAAGATTCTGATCACTGATTCTGAAGAATATTTTTTTTTAATGTTTGCAAATATACTGACCCAGCATTGTTCGATTCCCCCCTTCAATACACTTCCACATAAGCAAGAGCAACTTTTTTTATCATTCGATTCCACAGGTTCTAAGGATGCTTCATACCCAATAACAGTTTTCTGTTCTGTGTAGTGTGGGAAATGTGGGCGTTTGAAAATAGTTCTATTTTTAGCTCCTGGGGTTCCTAGGATGCGGGTAAAATATTTACTTGAATCAAGTACTTATGGCTCCATAACACTGCATACCAAATTTCGTTCCAATCGGCTCACCAGTTCAGAAAGTATAACTTTTGAGCAGGGCCAAACATTTTGCCCCACCCATTACAAAGGCAAATATTCCCCCAAGAACTTAGTTTGAACAAACTTGATTCTACACCCCCAAAGGAAGCTCAGTACCAAGTATCAAGTCATTGTACGTACCGGTTCTTGAGATGTTTGTCAACTTGGAACCATTTTCCCCCACCCCATCCCCTGGGCAAGTTTATTTGAATATATCAATTCCATGTCAAAACAATCATCTCAAATTTAACTTATATCGGCTCAGCAGTTTTGGGAGACAACACCGTGTGCATGAACGACGTGCATCGGACGACGGACGACGTACGAGTAACGACGGATGGTGAGTGGACACTATAGCTCACCCTGATTTTCAGTCAGGTCAGCTAAAACTTTACTGATATATGTCATACGGGGCCTGAAATATGAGTGTGACCCAAAATTCAGGAGATGTCTCAAAATGCAATTTTCATAATTTAGGGGAAAATTGAGTCATTAAGCTCTGGGACCCAGTGACCTTGATTCATATTTTGAACAGCCAACTATTTTCGACTTATTTGGTGATGTCCCAAGTCGATATGTAATGCCTGATTTATAAGGGTGTCAGTATTGAGCCACCTTCAGTACCTTACTTTGGTCAGATTTCATGAAATTCTCTCGAGTCTAAAAATGGCCAGAAACAAACTCATTAAATTATATACCAAAATGTTTGGAAAGAAACATAGAACATGTGGAAACTGAAATTTGACACCGAATTGATGCCATGTGCCTGGGAGATTTTCCTGAAAGTCTGCTATGGTATATTTAAGTCACTACAATTTTGACAATAAAATACCTAAAATGAAATAGTTGTATTTTGCAATCCTTCTAGTACAGATTCGGAAAAATGCTTATCATTCATGAGAAGAATTATGAATTAGCAGTGAGTTTAATTCCATTCCATGGTATCTACAATTCCAAAATGCTGCCATTTTGTTTGTTTTATTTTAATGAAGAAAGTTCGGCATGAGTCAACTTCATAGAGTTTAGAGCAAGAGGTAAAGTGGCACAAGTGAGTTCATAAACGAACAAGAGATTGTCACTCGGAAGTGACTATGCCCCCGACGTGGCAATGACCTTGATCTGTGACTTTGGCCTCCATCGAACAAAAAACATTGCGCGTGACACATCGTCTCCCCATAAGCAACATGTATGACAAGCGTCAACGAAATTCAACGAAGCATCTCAGAGTTATGGATCGGGCACGAAAATCTTCCTGACGGATAGACAGACGGACAGACAGGCAGACGGACAGACGGACGGAAATGACAAACACTATATGCCTCCGAAAAATGTTTTTCGGGGGCATAAAAATGATGATTATGCACTGTGAACATTTTGTAATATTTATATCTCATGATTCTGTTGAAGGTGGTTTAATATTCTTGGCAAATTTACAAAAAACGATTTCATTGATAAAACCAGAAAAAACTATCCTATTGTATTCCTTTGGTATCATGTGGGTCATTCTTTTGGTGGTTCGTTATGGCAACTGCCATTTTAATGCTCAACTAAAGTGAACTATGGTCACAAAAACTGGAAAAAGAAACATCGAAACTACACAGTCCCATATAAAGAAAATTTGTATCAACCAACGGATTTGGTTTAGAGTGTGTGAATGTTCATTCTATGTTTTACTTTGCATAATTTCTTTTGAAACTACCGTCCTCCTGTATTAAGTTTCTGGACAGGTTGACTATAATCCCCAGAAATGGTCGATTTTACAACAATAATTGTTTATTTATTGATTGAATCCAATTTGATAGACAGTCAATGAAAGGCGCGAACAAAACCATGATTATTTCTGCTGAGTTCGTTTATCTGTAATTCCAAAGACATTCGGGCCTCCTTTCGTTAATGTAATGGTTCTAACCACGGGACAATAGTGATGTTGTGGATATAATGTTGGCATGCGATTTCGGTGGCACGAATTTCATATTACAAGTTTTTTTTACGCTAAAGGTCATTAACCCTTTGAACTACAGAGGCCTATTTCCGGCCCAGTAACATGATACTTCATAACTTCATGAAGTTGGTAGACTTTTGAGTGAAGGTGTGTTGTAGACCAAGCAATATTTTCAACGTTGAAAATATTAATTGGTCTACCCCCAAATAAAGAATATGGACTCTTCCCGTTGCTTCCATTGAACTGATATGGAATATGCCACCAGGGTTCAAAGGGTTAAGATCGGTATTGATCAATTTGACACTGAATATAATTGCATGGCAAACAATGTTAATTTGACGATGTTCCAAAATTTTAGTTCAGATGGATAGCTAAAAACACTGTTGTTCTCTTATTTTGAACTCTTTTGGGTTGCCGACAAACATGGGAATGGAAACAGGAAGATGTGATAAATATTGTTCAGCCTTCAATCAAATGATATTTTCGAACAAATACAATTATGGCCATTACCATTAATGTTTGTGTAGTTTTGTTTTCAAACCTAATTATCCAGTTTTATATTTTACGTATCGACAACAACAAACTGTACTTATAATATTACGAAACAGAGGCGAAGTGGTCCATTTCTAAAATGGCATCCCTGAATAAGAAAAATCAAAAGTTGTCCTGCAATGTCCAGTTTATCTCGCAATAATGACATTGTCAGTCAAATTTTTTCTCTCTTGTTTGAGACCCTGCCATTGGAATTACCGATCTATTCGTGATTTTTGCAATTGGTTACTTGTGCCATTGAAAGATTGTCGGTCATCAAGCTCAATTTTTTTTGTGAAGTAGTGAATATATTCCTATTGCTTATATTCTAATTATTATTTTGATATATAATATGTCTTTATTTACTTCTTTTCTCAGAATTTTGGGCACTGGTGAAAATTTCAGAGATTTTCCAAAAGTTGTGCCGGACTACCCCTTAAGTCTCCTCACTGAGCTTCGCCTTGTAAGTAGCCACAGCTAGTGTCTCATTGTGGATGTGGTATTTCTCACGAGTAACTAATATGTGTACTCAGAAAGTGTTTTCAATGCAGAGTGTGTGACAGTTTCCAAAATGAAAGTGTCAATGACACAGAAGCTTAACTTAACTGCATGTAGTGTTTGATGAAAAGTTAATGTTCAATGTTTATGAAGGGATTATGAAATAAGACAAGAATTGTGATAATTGAGAATATGTTAATTTCTGTTCCGTATGTGCTATGTTTTCAATATGAATAATTTGAGGTGTAGACTGTACTAAAGAATTAAGGTCTGGGTTAATGTGGCCCGCACAGTTAATGTATGTTAACAAACGTTACCAAGTTACAGTAAAATCATTCCAAAACGAGTCATCCTACCAAGTTACAATGAAATCCCTTCATAAATATAACTCGAAGACTTTGCGAAAGGAATCTAGGTCACGTGATGGTTCGGCGGTCACGGTTGACCAATCATGACCAAATAGGACAGTCTCATCTCGATATCATACCAAGTTATCCTACCAAGTTACAATGAATCATAAAAACAACCTGTAGACAGTGCTAAAACAGGATAGTCTCATCTAGATATCATACCAAGTTATCCTTCCAAGTTACAATGAAATCGCCTCATTTAATATGAACTGTGGACTGTGCTAAAGAAAATCTAGGACACGTGCCTGTGCGGCCGTTGTGGTTGACCGATCATAGCCAAAATACGACGTTCTCATCTAGACATTATACTGAGCCATCCTACCAATTTACAATGAATTCCCTTCATAAATGCAAACTGTAGACTGTGCTAAATGACTCTATAGGTAGCGGGGCCATGTGGCCGTCACGATTGACTGAACCCGACCAAAATAGGAAATTCTCATCTAGACATTACACGGAGTCATCCTGCTAAGTTACAATGAAATCCCTTCATAAATACGACCTGTAGATTGTGCTAAATGTTTTCGGGCTCGCGTAGCCGTGTCGGTTGACCGATCGCAACCAAAAGGGGACATTCTCATCCAAACATTATACGGAGTCATCCTACCAACTTGCAATGAAATCCCTTCATAACTACGACCTGTAGACTGCGGTAAAGTTTTTCGGGTTTCGGGCTCGCGTAGACGTCACGGCTGACCGATCGCGACCAACAGGGGACCTGCATATACAATTTCTTGATGATCGGACAAGAATCACGGAGTGTAGCCTGTGCTGAAGAAAATGAGAACAGACTCACAGACTGACAGGCTCGCAGACTTCCGCACGCGTGATGGCAAGAGCTTATCTTGACTTTGTCAAGTTAAGCTAAAAAATTAAAGAGGGCGTAAAGATCCCGCAATTTGAACATACAAACGAACATACGTGAAGACTAACTCCTTCCCATCCACTTCCCCTGCAAACTCATTCGACAAAGCAGGTGATATAAACCATTCGATATATTCTGTTGTCTGCTGCTATTCAATACCCTTTATTCCCATGGACAAGTAATCACATAAATGATGAAGAAGTAACGTAGAACAGAAAGAATCGAAGGGCAATAACTCCCGAATATTCAATAAGTGATCGTATTTTTTTTTAATTTGGCCAAGATATTATTAGGGTGAATGCAAACACAAACAATCTGGTGAATTCGTGGTCAAAATCTTCGTACGTATGGTTTGTAGAGCATTATTGGTGCACTTGCATTCTATACGATAAATAAGATATTCGGAGGTATCCTAAAAGGTATCCTAAAAATAATTGTATAACTTAAATATTTACTAAACTCACTTTCAAAGAATATATCTTGTAGGCTTTTATTATCATTGTCAACAAAAACAATGTCAACAGTTCTCTCTTTATGTGATATACAATAGCTGAGACTCGGAATGTTGATATATTGTGTCACAAAACGAAACAAGAGGCCCCAGGGGGCCTGAGGGCGCTCACCTGACATGGTAGTCTAAATATCAAATCAGGGAGTTGACTTGAATAAGCTTGTAAACGCCCCTCCTAAGAAAAGCATATACCAACTAGATGAAACGATTGTGTCCACACAATACACAGGACTTACCTTCTATTTTCAGTTCCTGCACTTTTACGTCCCAAAATTGAGATAAACGCATAAAAAACAGATTTTTTTCCCAAACAAAATATTTTCAGCCAAATTTTTTTTTTCTTCTTGAAACGCATAAAAAACAAAAAACTAATTTCCGGATTTTGGTCCAAAATTTTGTAAGTCCCACCCGGACCCCAAATTTTAAGTGTAAAAAAAAAAAAAATTTGTCTTAAAACTGACCGAAACGCATAAAAAACAAACAAAAAATTTCCGGATTTTGGTCAAAAATTTCTAAGTCCGGAACGGAGCCCCAAATTTTCAGCCTAAATATGAATCCAGGGATTTGGCTTGAACAAACTTGAATCTCACCCCCTAAGGATGCTGCATACCAAATATCAAAAGATTCTTATTGGTAGACTTGAAGAAGAAGATTTTTAAAGAATATTCCTCATACTGCACTAATTTACCATAGAGAGCCCAAATATGGACCCAGGGAAATGATTTCAATAAACATGTGAAACAATCTTCCAAAGATGTTATATGTGAAATTTGAAAGCGTTTGGAGCAGTGGTTTGGGAGAAAAGTAGTCTAACATGTTTTTTCCCATTACCCACAGTGTTAAAAAAATGCTGACTCGGCACTTTTTCAAAGTCCCCAAAACGTGCCCCATGATAAAACCGATAGCAATTTTTTTGGACCATTCCATTCTGTTGGTCCTAAGGAAGCTTCACACCAAATAAGAATTCTCAGTGCCGAGTAGTTTTGGAGATATGGGCGTTTTAATTTTTTTCTATTTTTGGCTCCTGTGGTTCCCATGGGGTGACGGGAAAAAAAATTGAGCATAAATTAAATACTTATGACCCAATAAGCCCTCATATCAAATTTGGTTCAAATCTGCCTCTCGGTTTGGAAAATAGAAATTTTGGGAGTGGCAAAAATTCTTGCCCCTCCCATAACGAAGGCAAATAATGCCCGACAAACTTCTCTTGAACAAACGTGATTCTAAACCTCAAAAGAACTCTGTATACCACATATCAAGTCTCTGCTACTGGTGGTTCATTAGATGAAGATTTTCAAAAAATTTGGCCATTTTTCCCCACACCTCTGCACAATATGAGCCGAAACCTAATTTGCATAAAAATCAAAATGCCCCTATATAACCACTGCTTACATGAAATTTAATTAAAATGTGGCCAGTGCTTCAGGAGAAAGAGGCTCAAACACCACCTTCATGCAGGATGACGGACGACAGACGGACGACGGACGAAGAGTGATAAGAAAAGTTCACCCTGACTTTCAGTCAGGTGAGCTAAAAAAGCGACAGTTTAGTAAATATGTTAATGAAGCCGATATGAACACCAAAAAACAGCTATCTTGATGCATTTCGGGTGCAGGATATTTTAATAAACAGCTGCGCCATGAGCACATGATACGCCCGTTATTAATTACAAGAGGAAAGCACACAATATGAGTATACAGGTGTACTTGTCAGGTTTTTTTTTATATTATTGTACATTTGACGAATAAAGTCCCATAACTCTGGAATGACAAATCGGGCAGTGACACAAATCAAAAGGGAGATTCCTTCCATCAACATATACTTGCAACCAAAAAATCATGAAAATTGCTCTAAGCATTTTCAAGTTATTGTTCGACATGTGGAAAATTGCTTATATTTTGACGAAATAAAGTCCCATAACTCTGGAATGACATATCCGACGGCGACACAAATAGAAAGGGAGATTCCTTCCATCAACATATACTTGCCGCCAAAAAACCATGAAAATTGCTCAAAGCATTTTAAAGTTACTGTCCGATGTGGAAAATTGCCCATACTGAACTATTTATATTGCCTGAGTCAGACATTAAATTTCGAGTTGTCGCCCCTATTTTTTCACACTTGACTGCACGGGTAATAACTAATAAGCTTCGCACCTCGCTGTGTCCCATCAATGAAGTAATTAATTTGCAGACGTCTCGAATGCACAAGCACATTGGAATATGAAAACGAAATGTGATTACCAATAGTCGGCGACCATTCGTTACCTGCACGTCGTATTCATGTATTCATATCTCGGTATACTTGTATATTTGGAATTGAATGTAATTCACAACTTTACAGTTGGCTGCCGGTCGCGTCATCTGCAAAACTGGAAATGTACAAAATGAAAAGCAAAGACTAAAATTTGATGTGAAATGTTTTTATTATTAAAATTCAAAAACTTAAACACAACAAATAAGTAAATATTTACAAACAACTATCTTCCAAAAGCACACGCAAATCTTAAATAAGGGGATGTGAGGACTGGGAGTGGGAGGGGGGTCGGGTGGCGTTCTTCATATTTTAATTTTTGAATTCTTGGTTTGCAATAGTAGAGTAAAATGCATTTGAGAACAATTTTATAGCCCGAAAAAAGGATTTTTTTAGGGCAGTTTCATTTTTTTTCGGGCAAGTTTGTGTTGCCCCCCAAAAATATGAACATCGCCCGAAAAAATCGATTTTCACAGTGCAACTTTACAACTTTGGCTGCCCTAAAAATTGGCTCCCTAGAATCATGTGAGTGTGTGTGGGTGCTGAACTTGCTCAAAAATATATTTGGCCTCAAAAGTGAATGATTTCCTCCGCAAATGCGAGGTAAGAAAGGCAACCTTTTTACGTATTCTTTTAATACAGTAACAACAAGAACGATAGTTACTTTGCACTGAAATTTATCAATTTATCAATTAGAAAAAAAAACGTACAAGTTGTAGTAAAATGGGAAATAAACAACTTTTTCTCTTTTCACACACTATTTAAAGCACAAATATCTTAGCACAATATCAACAACAAAATTATGTATATATCTTTATAAAGAGCATACATATTTTTACACGTATTTACATAAGTGGTACGCGGTGTGGTGGTGGGGCGGGGGTGTTTGCGGGCGCCGGCAACATACCAAGGATGTACTACTGCAGCAAGGGTGCACTTTTGTAACATGTATGTGTAGGGAGTCAATCGACCAATAATACTAGCTACAACGACGTGACTTATTAATATTTTTGGTCGGAAATCAAAAAAAGTTACAAGTCAAGTGTTTGTATATATACTCTCCCCAAAAAGAAAGTGTGCATGCTAAAAAATAACACTAAAAAAAGATATATATCATTTTCATTCATGGAAATTTTATTCAATCACAGATGAATCAATTTGTGATCAACACGAGAAATTTCATTACGCTACGACGAATACTCTTGGTGCCATGGAGAGTCAAAGACACTAAGGGTCCAACACAAAAGTCACATACTCAATATCTGGTATGACCTCCATCTGCATCGATTTCTGCTGTGCATCTACGCCTCATGGAAGCGAACAAGTTAGCATGGAAGTGGGTTAGGGTAGGGTTAGGTTAGGGTTAGGTAGGGTTAGGTACGGTTAGGGTTAGGGTTAGGTTAGGTAGGGTTAGGTTAGGGTTCGGTTAGGTTAGGGTAGGGTTAGGGTTAGGGTAGGGTTAGTGTTAGGGTTCGGTTAGGCTAACCTTAACCCTAACCCTACTCTACACCACTGCAGTCGAGCACGACGATGACATAACATCAAAATCGGACGAATTGCAGGTCTTCGAGGACGTAAGCCGTATTCTCTCAGCCGGTTGATTACTGTTTGAGGATGTATCCGTCTCAGGTTAGGGATGTTCCTGGCTGTCATCGTTGCCGTTTGTTGCCGGTTCCAGAGATGGACGACACGGATATACCGATCTTGTGCAGGGGTGGTAACTTGGGGTCTCCCGGAGCGGAGTCGGTCTCGAACGTCATCATGTTGTGCTTGTCGATGGACTAGCCTGTCTACAGTGTTACGGTGGCAGTTCAAATGCTGGGCAACCTCTCTGTGTGTTCTGCCAGCTCTAATCATACCCAGGGCAAGGAGACGTTGATTCACTGTCAATCTTGGCATGCTAATGTGGAGTCGTTTTAACAGCAGCACAAGTTTGAATGTGAACGATAGGAAGGCCTTACTTTAGTGTTTAAATACCCAAGGATTCACACTGCTGCATGAATTTTCAGACTCTCCACGTGCAAAACATGCCTTTTCACAAACGTGCAGCACGTCATTTAACGTTAATGTAATTTTAACGGGGAAAGCTGTTTCTGTGTACAATATAATTTATTCATGAACAGGTTAACACTCTTTACACCTACGACATAATTTTTTTGGAGTTTAATCAATTTCTGCAATGCACACTTTCTTTTCTGGGCGAGTATAGATAATAATACTGGACTATATTGAATTGATGTGGGAGTTGGTTGGGGGAATGGGGTAGTCCCTATGAGGCCCATAATAGACCAGTGGCGTAGCCAGGATTCTATAATTGGGAGCCAAATCATTTTTTGTTGGGGGGGGGGGGGGAGGCGACGGCAAACAATGATGTTTGTCCTCCCCTAGTCCTAACTATTACTCTCTCTTGTCGTTACCCATCCTTCCAGTTTTCTCCCGGAAAGTGGAAGGCTAGTATAATGACCCGAGGGTCCTAGTTATGACTAGGCCTCCCCCAAGAACATTTTGCAAAATCCAGTGCTCTAAGGTCGAAAAAACTGTAGCATGTGTAGCACTATTTTGTGGGCTTTAGATTATGTGAAACTTGCATTGGATCATGTTTGTTGGGGGGGGGGGGGGGTATTTTAAAGGGCATTGGCCCTCCAAGGACCCCATAGCTACGCCTTTGTAATAAACCTGAACGGCGCACTACTATAATGTTGAGTGAGTCAGCTACCCAATACTATATAAGCCACAAAAGTGCGGCTTACTAATATTTTTGTTGAGAAAGCAAAAATACTAATTAACCCGGTGGTCCTTCAACAGAAACTTTGCTGAGATTTCTTATGCTTTTAATCAGAAATTGTACATTTCTGCTCAGTGGAGAATCAACTCCTGGGGGGGGGGGGGAGGGTGGAATCCACAATCCGGTACTTTATATTCGTGTTTAAGTAATCATCATAGCTTTTGCACGCACTCATACTCCACCCATGGTAGACTCGGACTAAGTGCGGGATTAGTACCTAGCGTCACCACAGGAGGAGCTGACCTCTCCACGCTAGACCTTGCATACACTCATACTCCCATTCATGGTAGACTCGGACTAAGTACGGGATCACCGGCTTGCGGGATCGTACTTAGCGTCGCCACATGATGAGCTGACTTCGTTACTTTTATACTTACACACCCTCACCCATGGTGGACTCGGACTAAGTGCAGGATCGCCGTCTTGCGGGATGGTACTTAGTGCCACCACAGAATGAGCAGACTTCGCCACGCTAATCCTTACAGACACTCATACTCCCACCCATGGTGGACTCGGACTAAGTACTGATCACCGTCTTGTGGGATAGTACTCAGCGTCACCACAGAATAAGCAGACTTCGCCACGTTAATTCTTGCACACAATCATAACAATTTAATGCACTACTAAACAGAAGTAATTCATCCTTATTGTGAGCCATATATCATTAGTTAACATCTCTGTCGAATGGAAACCTACAGTGGGGAGAAATAGGATTACCACAAGACCTATACAGACTATAATTTCCATCTAGGAAAATAAATCTACAACTGCACACCCACAGGTAGATTTTCCTCTCAACTTTCAATATCTGAGAAAGAGCATATGAATCGCTCGCAAGTTTTTTTTTGTTAATGCACCACCGGGTAAACCCGGCGAGCCATAAATAATTTTTCTCCTTCAGATAATTTTTTCCAGTCACTTTTTTATGAAGACGGAGTGACCGCTCTGCCATGCCTCAAGGTTTATATATTCAGTTATGAAAGAACTGAATTCATTCAACTATCACGAAATGAATGAAAAGTTTTAGCGCGACGAAGGCGCGCAGGGACGATGTGGGATTTACAAATCCCTTGCAACCCGGTTAACCTTATTTTATTTCACTTGGATCACATAGGCCTAGCTTTCCTATTGCCTCAAATGAGGTCTGAGGGGGTATACACGCGATTAGAATTCCCGGCAGTTTACGTTGGAGTGATAGATTGTCAATACTCAATCCCTCAACGCCATTAAGACTATTAGAGAGTGGGCTCTATTCGGTTCCAGCTCGGCGATGGTAGAGGTTTGAGTCCCACCATGGTGGCGAGCCAGAGTGTAATGTTGTGCGATGGCAAATTTAAGGGGAGAAGAGAAAAGAAAACCAAACAGCAACGCCGGTTTGGTAGCGGCCCCGGTATATGACCATAGCGGTTACAAAAAAGGAGTGGAGAAAGCTCCAGCAGTTTAGTTTTGGGAGTCATCCATCAAGCCTTCTGGGAGACAGGATGCCGTATGTGGTTATGAGGTATCTGGTTATCCTTCGGGAATTCCAAATGACCTCCCCCCTCCCCCCCACCCCCCAAAAAAACAACACCCTCTCACAGACACACACCCTCAAGCCCTTAAAAGGGTTGTTAAATCTTTATTCAAATGTTTATTTATATAAAATGTACACTCGTCCTCAGCCAGACAAGCTTGTTTCAATCCTTGCCTGGTGTTTGGTGGTTTCTCGTGTATGTTGCAGAAAGGTAGGTTGCACCAATTCCTCCTACGCTTTGTCTACCATTTCCATGCGTCTTCTTGATAAGAGTGTTGCAAGAAAATTTGAGAATGTTCAATTAGAAAAGTTATAGGCAGAGAGAAAGATAGATATCCGCTATTGTATATTGTGACTGTTGTGTGATTGTTGCTATGGATGGGGTAAGGGGTGTGTTTCTTCGGAGCCCACTCCCCACATGCAGAGTTGCTAGGCAATCCTCACAGACTCAATCCTAAAGATCTCAATGAGTAGCGAGACAATCCTCACTGACTCCACGCTGCTTAATTCTATTGAGGAATTTTAATTCACTGTGGCTTATTTTGCTTTTCTGTAAAGGGTTCGGTGTTCGTTCAGCTTCGCCATTGATTCACTATCCTGGAGTATGTGGAGGGTTTTGTTATATAGATCGTATTAAACGCATTTCAGTCGCGCTTCAGCAGAGTTGCGAGGCAGCCCTCACAGACTCTATCCTAAAGTTCTCAATGAGTAGCGAGGCAATCCTCACTGACTCTACGCAGTTTAGTTATATTGTATAATTTTTTTTTTTATTTTCTGGAAACTTATTTTGTTTTTCTGTTTAGGGATCGGTGTTCGTTCAGCTCAACCATTAATTCACTATCTTGGAGTCTGTCAACTAACACCTATGAAGATGTACTGGTTTTATAATAATTAGAAACCTGACATTGAGTAATTGTTAAAAAAAACAACACCCACATCAAAGTTTTTCCAATTAGCTGTCAACTTCAAGTTAACCTAATTGTTCTAAACCTGTACACCGTCAGTCAGCAAAGTTATTAATTCTAAATTGTTAAAATCACATACATTGTGTTCAATGCAAAATTAAACACTTATATTAACGAGTCAATAGAAATGATGGAGCATCCTATCTCCCAGAAGGCTTGACGGATGACTCCCGGTTTTTCAAAACTAAACTGTTGGAGCTTTCTCCACTTCTTTTTTGTAACCGCTATGGTCATATACCGGGGCCGCTACCAAACCGGCGTTGCTGTTTGGTTTTCTTTTCTCTTCTTCCCTTAAACTTGCCATCGCACAACATTACATTCTGGCTCGCCACCATGGTGGGACTCAAACCTCTACCATCGCCGAACTGGAACCGAATAGAGCCCACTCTCCAATAGTTTTAAAGGCGTTGAGGGATTGAGTATTGCCCATCTAATACTCCAACGTAAACTGCCGGGTATTCTAACCGCGTGCATACCCCTCTCAGACTCCATTTTGGGCAATAGGAAAGCTAGGCCGGTGTGATCCAACTGAAATAAAATAAGGTTAACCGGGGTAGCAAGGGTTTTGTAAATCCCACATCATCCCTGCGCGCCTTCAGCGCGCTAAAACCTTTCATTCATTCATGGATGGAGCTTTCAAGTCCTTTCATTCATGTCAGTGAAGACAATATTAGCCGTGGAGAATCGTCTGTTGAAATCGCATAGATATAAAAATCACTATTTTCAAAGTGAAATGGAAACATTAAAACAAAACCATAATTGAAATATTTTTTATAGAATCAAATAATTTAAAGTTTACTTTATTCCGAATGATGTACGCGGAATGCATGCTATTGATGGTTAATATATATTTTTAACTTTAAAGCTACGCCAGTCAGTCTTTTTTCATAAATTCATAAGGAAATACACACAGATAAAATAAGATATTTAAAACAAAAATGGAAACATGAAGAATTTTGTCTAGCAATAAGTATTAAACATCACTTTAAAGAGGATGCCCTAACCTATTGGACCATATGTACGCGAATTTTATTGAAAAGCAAATATGGATGAAAAATGAAGTTTTATTGCTTTCTCCTATTGACATCTATGGTAAATTGGACAATGAAGATAGCTCTGTTTTTCACGCATGCGCAACGAGGGGGATAGAAATAGTTGTGCATGTATATTTTGACGAATAAAGTCCCATAACTCTGGAATGACAAATTGGACAGCGACACAAATCGAAAGGGAGCTTCCTTCCATCAACATATTCTTTCCACCAAAAAAATCACAAAAATTGCTTGAAGCGTTTTCGAGTTATTGTATGACATGTGGAAGGAAGGACGGATAGACGGACAGACGGACAGCGGTATACCATAATACGACCCCTTTTTTCAAAACGGGCGTATAAAAACAAATCAGATAATCAACAAAGTCATCGCATAATAATCACAGCATTCTTATTTCAGTCAATGGACCTTTGCCTTTTCACAACACTTAAAATACTGAAGGTGTTTTAGCGTAAATTCACACAAGTGATGTATGCAGACAAGAGAGGAGTGAGGAAAAAGTGAAATGTTTTACTACTGTTTTTCAACTTATTCCCATTACTACGATTCCTGTACCATATACATGAATGTATATACTAGTACATACATACTGTACACTTCCTGAGTTTAAATGAACTCAAGGTTAACTTTTAAGATTGGTGGGTATGCACATATATACAAATATATCTATTACAAAGCAATTTATTTCAGGAAGCAATCTACCCTGACTTAATAAACAATTTTCTAAGTAATAAACTCACATAACTCTGGAATGACTAATCGAACGGCGACACTGAACGAAAGGGAACCTCCCTCCATCGATATAACCAAATACCCAAAATCACGAAAATCACTCAAAGCGTTCTTGGGTTATCGTACGACGTGTGACCGGACGGACAGACGGACAGCGGTATACCATAATACGACCCGTTTTTTTCAAAACGGGCGTATAAAAACGTATGGTGCCTGTCAATGATGACATCCAGATATACACAGAAAATCCCTACAGAAATTCGGCGATTTAATGGTTGATCAGGTCTCCATCATTTGTGAAATCTCAGTGACTCTTTTCAGACAATACTCATCTTGACTGGATTGATGCTGCTGATACAGTTATGATCACATTAAAATATGCGGCAGTTATATATTATCATTTTTACTCTAATGAGCTACAAATATTAAAATATTAAGCAACATGTCTCCTTCAATACAACTGGAACATTTAACCCTTTACCCAACGAATCGGCCACATCCGCCCGCGTAATATGCAAATTCAGCAACTGAAAAAATACTATTTTTCAAAACATTTCAACAAAACCATATCATGCGACCCCTCTTTGAAACGAGCTCGTTCCAACGAGAGGTCCCATGATATGGTTTTGTTGAATGTTTTTGAAAATTTAAAAAAAAAATGATATTCAAAATAATAAATTTTGATATCGTCTGCGTTGGGTAAAGGGTTAATGGCTATTTATAGGTACGGCTTAATCATCCAGTTTGCCAAATCAAGTTCATTCAGATCACACCCCAGAGGAGGGGCAGATCTGGTTGTTTTTTGGATTGAGTCGTTTTCAACACAACAGTTCTTGGATTGAGTTAATACTGTTATTTAAAAAATGGTTCACCATACTTTCCAGACAAAAACTGTTCGCCACATCCGCATGACATCGGCATGACGGATTTTGTTTACATGAGCTTCATTAATGTTCTTTCAAAACGTTCACACTTTATTTATTTATTTATTTATTTATTTATTTATTTATTTATTTATTTATTTATTTATTTATTTTATTTATTTACTGATTTATTTATTTATTTAGGTGAGTGGCATATATATCAAATTTCAGTCTCCAGCTCATATACACCAGAAAAAGCCAGAGCTGTTGATACTGGTTTTGACAAGGTCCGACCTCACCACGGTGCCGCAGAATAAGTGACTCGAAGAAATATTTTTCAAAGGTGAATTAATTAAATATTCAAATTGTTGAAAACAAAACTGCAGCTGTCGTGGTATAGAATTTAAATAAACTGAAAACTAGAAAGTGTTTTAGCACACTAAAACATATGTCTCCCCTTCCTTTTGAGGTCAGAGGTCAAGGTCACATGCAGTTCATCAAGGTAGCGGACATGCAGTTTCACATCCACATGTCAAAAAAAAAAAATTCTGGTCTGGACAATTACTCCCTATTTAAAGTACATACATTTGACCTTGAGGTCAAGGTCACATGAAGGTCATGATGACATGTGGTCTCATTGTGATACATCCACATGCCAATCATCTAAGTCCTAGGTCAGAAAACAAAAAAGTTCTGACCTGGACAATTATTCCCTATTTGAAGTACATAAATTTGACCTTGAGGTCAGAGGTCAAGGTCACATGCAGTTCATCAAGGTAGCGGACATGCGGTTTCATGGTGACACATCCACATGTCCAAAAAAAATCTGGTCTGGACAATTACTCCCTATTTAAAGTACATAAATTTGACCTTGAGGTCAAGGTCACATGAAGGTCATGATTACATGTGACATGCGGTCTAATTGCGATACATCCACATGTCAAATATCTAAGTCCTAGGTCAAAAAACAAAAAAAGTTCTGGTCTTGATAATTATTCCCTATTTGAAGTACATAAATTTGACCTTAAGGTCAGAGGTCAATGTCACATGAAGGACATCGAGGTAGACGGCATGCGGTCTCATGGTGACACATCCACATGTCAAATAACCAAGTCCTAGGTCAAAAAACAAACAAATTCTGGTCTGGACAATTACTCCCTATTTGAAGTACATAAATTTGACCTTGAGGTCAAGGTCACATGAAGGTCACGACATGCGGTCTCATGGTGACACATCCACATGTGAAATAACCAAGTCCTAGGTCAAAAAACAAAAAAAATTCTGGTCTGGACAATTACTCTCTATTTGAAGTACATAAATTTGACCTTGAGGTCAAGGTCATATGAAGGTCACAATGGTATGCGACACACCGGCTCATTGTGATACATCCACGTGCCAAATATCTAAGGCCTGGCTCAAAAGACAAACAAGTTTTGGTTCGGACAAAGTTTCCTTGAAAAAAGCACAAATCTGACCTTCAGATAAAAGGTCAAGGTCACATGAAGGTCACAATGGTAAGCTACACACCGGCTCATGGTGATACATCCACATTCCAAATATCTAAAGCCTGACTCAAAATACAAAAAAGTTCTGATCCAGACAGTTTCCCTTAAAAAAGCGCATAAATCTGACCTTCAGGTCAAAGGTTAAGGTCACATGAAGGTCACTATGGTACACTGAACACCGGTTCATGGTGATATATCCACATGCCAAGTATCTAAGGTGTAGATCAAAAGACAAAAAAGTTATGGCCCGGACAAAGTTTGTGTGATGTTTCCCTTAAAAAACATAAATCTGACCTTCAGGTCAAAGTTCAAGGTCACATGAAGGTCCCTATAGTACACTGCACACCGGCTCATGGTGATACATCCACATGCCAAGTATCTAAGGTGTAGGTCAAAAGACAAAAAAGTTATGGCCCAGACAAAGTTTATATGAGGAGAAGAAGAAGAAGAAGAATATGCACTAAAACAATATGTCTCCCTTCTGGGAAGGGGAGACATAATAAATCATAAACTAGAATTGATAACGCATTTTGCCCTGCGTGCTATTGGGTAATTCTGATCATATTGTTTCTGTTTACATTCCCCTTAATGCAAAGCAGGATACCAAAATGCATTAAAATCTCATGTTTAAGGTTGAAGTCATTTTGTATATAACAAGAAACAAGAAAATTTGGGGCATTCAATTTACCTGCGAAGCTTTGTTCACTGTTCCAAAAGGCGAGAGCTGTCGAAAACATTTTCTCCATTTCTGGTGTTGACAGTACTTCAGAAACTGCTAAACATATCTGGTGATTATTACCCCGATATAATCACCGTTTTTCTCTTGAAACACTTAAGAAAAGTAGGAAAAACGGTTGTGTCAGCTCCGGGTACTCTCATTTTCCTTCGTGCTCACGTCACTTGAATGACATATAAGACACTCTCTTTACATCGTCCCTCATTATTAAACTGTGTTTTAGATAACAATTTATACATTTGGTTCTGACCAAACGGCCTGTGCGAACATAGTGTTGGGGTTCTACTGGAGTAATATTAACACTGCTTTCTTATTTTGTGAGAAAGGAGGAACTTATTATTACTCTAATAAACAATTCTCTAACAAGAAACACACCAAGAACCAAGTGCTATTTTTATCCCTATTAGTGTTGTAGAAGTGATTCCCGACCGGTGCTTCGACTCCTGTACATATCGGATCCTAGTTTTGGGGTATCTCAGTACCTTTATTGAGCGAGTTAGCACCCGAGTCTGGTGGATTTGGCATCGTCATGGAATCAAATAGCAAGTGTAGTTATTGTTTAGAAAGCTGTCGTGTTTGCATATTTTTAACAATGGGTTTAATTAGTTATGTTAATTTATTACTTTCCAAAGTGTGATTTACTGGGATTTCCGGGTTTGATTATAAACGATAACTTCACAAGTGAATTATGCAATCAACAATTGTGTCATGTATCCGTGCGCGCAAACGAAGACACTTTGCCGTGGGTGTAATGGGGACTTCATTGTTTTGTTTTTTTTTTTGTTTTTTAACCATTTACCTAATATGAAAAGCAGATGACACTTGCAAAACAAATTCTTGAATAGCTATAATTTTCATTGTTTGTCTCAAAAACAATGGTTATGACTCCTCATTGGAACGAGCTCGGCGATCTCGTACCAATGAGGGGCCATAACCTATGTTTTTGAGACAAACAATGAAAAAATAATGAAAATTAATTGACGATTTTTGAGAATAGCGCTGATCGTTAAGTTAGGTAAAGGGTTAAATAATATAATTATCGTTAATAATGAAAAGTAATAAACAGAGTAATCGCTTGACTGGACTGGTTACGTGAAATAATTCATTCGACGCGAGGGTCTATATTGTAAAACACTCGTGTGCATTCGCGCACTCGTGTTTGTATAACGTCCCTCACCTCTCATGAATTATTTCACGTAACCAGGCCAGTCAAGCGATTACTCTCTATATATTTGTATCGATCTTCTGTAACGTTTATAAGATTATTTCAAAGTCAGTGTAAAGAGAGTCACAAACAATTTACTGTTGGTTTTCTAAAAACTTGACGAAGTTGTGTCAATGAAAATAAGTTGAATAACTCATAATTGGAGAGGAATTATATTGAGAGTAATCGCTTGACTGGACTGGTTACGTGAAATAATTCATGAGACATGAGGGACGTTGCACAAACACGAGTGCGCGAATACGCACGAGTGTTTTACAATATAGTCCCTCGCCTCGAATAAATTATTTCACGTAACCAGTCCAGTCAAGTAATTACTCTGTTTATTACCTTTCATTATTAATGATAATTATATTATTAAATCCTTTACCTAACGCAACGGCCAAAGCCGACCAGCGCTATTCTCAAAAATCGCCAATTAATTTTCATTATTTTTTCATTTTTTGTCTCTAAAATATAGGTTATGGCCCCTCATTGGAACGAGCTCGTCCAGCTCGTTCCAATGAGGGGTCATAACCTATGTTTTTGAGACAAAAAATGAAAATAATAGTTATTCAAGAATTATTTTTGCAAGTGTCGTCTGTTTTTCATGTTAGGTAAAGGGTTAAAAAAACAAAAAACAATGAAGTCCCCATTACATCCATGGCAAAGCGTCTTCGTTTACGCGCACGGATGCATGACACAATTGTTGATTGCACAATTCACTTGTGAAGTTATCGTTTATAATCAAACCCGGAAATCCCAGTAAATCACACTTTGGAAAGTAATAAACTTGTACAATGATCACCAGACGACTTCAGCCCCATACAATTCAGAATGCAAGGCTTTCGGAATGATTATACGGCATATGGAATGACGAAAAAGCAGTGGTTTCAAGCCAAGACTTTTGACAGTCCACCTTTTTGGTTCTTCCGACAAGCCGGTTTTATTTTTTTCAAATTATATTCTTTATTAAAGGCGAGATTTCTTGTTTTTGTATCAACTGTTTTTTATAAGTGTATATGTATTAATAGCTCTATGGAGACACACTTGAATTTATTCTGCCCTCCCTTCTGCGTTTCACACTGCGGCATTTTAGCTATTTTGTTCTTCTACGGTGGTTAATTTTCATACAAAAATTCCCCAAAAAAGTAGTACTTATATGTCATTGAGTTTATTTATCTTGTTCCAATCCACCCTAACGTTTGTTTGGTTGTGGTAAAAGTCCAAACATTTTGAGGCGGGTCCTGATTGGGAACCAAAATACGGAATGAGTTCATCTTTTCGATACATCCCCATAACTTTCCATATTTACTTTCAGTTTCTAAAATATTTTCATGATAAAACATGACCAGATTATTTATATTGTGATACAAGAGATTCCATGATATACGGACAAAATAAAAGTTTTTCCTGGTCCTTTTTTCACGCGCTTGTGCTTGCACAAAGTTTTCTTGTTTTAATTTCCTTTGCCAAGCACATGTCCCAGACACAAAATGAGAAAACTTGTCATGGTAATATTCGTAAGGACTTGAGTTGTTCAACACGGGTGGCTCATCTCGGTGAAATGATCCGTTCGATTTAAACATGTTAATCGGAAGAAAGTTACACCCTTGCTGTGAACTGATGAAAAGTTGGGTCAAGTATACCTTGTTGAGGACCTCTAAATTGTGAAGTTTGACAGTCATTTAATACCTATCGTGTCTTGGCTGCACAAGCATATTCTATAAAACTATGAAACAAATATATTTGTATGTGTGAAGCAAGAAGTTATTGAAAATATTATTAACTATGTGAAAAGAAGTTGTAAATGCGACTTGGTTTCAGTCCTGTACAAATCAGAAATTAAGGCAACCCTTAAAAGGGTTACCTTAACTTGTTTCATGCAGGCAACCTATTTCTCTGGTCTCCATTTTGTACAATTTTAAAGCATGAAAATACAAGATAATTTCACTTCAAAGTTAATTTGTAGAATTTACACAGAATGTGAAGCCTTTAAGTTGTGGGACCGACACCTCACAATAAAGCTCAAATATAGGCTTCCAGCACTCTACCAGTTAAGCCACGCTCTTGACATTTGACACTGGTGGAGGGGTGGATTTTTATTTGAACTATTTTTTCAGCCCATTTTTCTTTAAACTTTGGAATTATCTTCTTTAAGAAAAAACATGTCTCAAAATTTGGATCCGATATGACATATTCCGACCTTTTTCTGCCGAAATCGACAGTGTCCTGGGTAAAAAACAACCCACAAATTTAAATTCGGTCGATTTGCTGAAATTTTAGTAGTTTGTAGAGAGAGAAAATAAAAAGATACCTGTTTTTTTTAGTTTTTTTTTATTTAAGGTCATTTTGTACGTTTTTACGTTAATTTGCGTTTTTGTTGATACTCCTACAGCCAAAACCATACCACTTTTCTCAGACCAAACTTCGCATGTCGGCACGGCACTAGCACTTGTGGTGCCCAGCAAGGTTTCGTTGGAACTGGCCCAAAAGTTAAAACTTTAGAAATTACAACCCAAACAACGGCAAAAAGGAGACCGAAAATACAACTTTCATCTGGTGACATCTGTACACCCCAAACTACATGAGATATAGTTATGAAATCATGCATAAAATTAGACTAGTGCTCGAAGTGTTGCAAGCCTATGTCTTATATTCATTTGATTAACACCCTGAATGCCACGGCTGGGGTCGGTAACGTCAACATTTTATTTCACTCTGTACAGTTGAAATTAAGTGACATTTTAGTGCTCAATATACAGACACCTTCCCCTCGAAGTGGGATGAACGGCGTTAGCCGTGGTTAACAGACTTTCGGAGATCATCTTTGCGGTCTCAGTCTAGTGATGTTACTGTGCCTGGTAGCGCCCTTCTCGCCTACACCTCGCCTTCAGCATAGGCCTAACTTCAACTGCTGACGCCAACAAGACCGTGGACCAAAACCAAGAGCGCACCATAGTCAAGAAAACCACAATCAAGTTCAGTGGCAATGAGGTCATGTCCATCGATGACAGTTCCGTGTATCACTGCGAACTCTTGAGGGCCACAGTATTAGGCCCTAGAGAATGTACCCGAACGACCACTATTACCCGGACTTTTGCCGGTGCATGCAGCTAGTGTTAAATTCACATGGGAACCGGACTTTTGCCGGTTCAACTTTTGCCTGTGCAAAAGTACGGCTCCTTGCAGCGAGATCCGGCAAGGGTGTAGCTACTGCATATATAGTATGCTATGGTATGTATAGTGATACACGTACGCATGGGGCTGTGGGTATATAGTATGGGTATATGCTGGAAAAATGATGGTGAAGGGTGAGATTTTTCTCCAAAGTTTTTCCCCGCGAAACGGTTGACGTTGCTATTGACGCCGTGACGTCATGGTGCGCACGCGCCATCATAGAGACGTTGACCGCTGTTGCTGTCCACTATACATTGCGACATAACGTTATTCGGGTCAGGTGGTGTCGGGCTTCTTGTATGGGGGGGGGGGGGTGATATGGTAGTGGCGGTATATATCCATGCTGGTACCAACACCATGAGCCCTTGGGCCTTCATAATATAGAATGCCCGGCCAGGCAGTGTTATACTTAGTTGTTTAGATTGGCAGTATAGGATGAATGGTCTGTTGGTCTATTACCCCCTTTGTACTATTAACCTACCGAATCCTTTGTATTATCTTATGGCAGGTATTGGTAGTTCGTAAGGCTAGGTCAGGCAGTATTATAATCGTTTGTACAGAACGGGAGCATAGGATGCACGGTATATACCCCTGTAGGTCCCCTGTTAGTCCTCGGTATTATTAACCAATCGATTGCTTTGTATTATTATGACTGGTATAAGTAGTATGTTATGGCAGGTCAAGTGGTATTGTGGGATGGGGGTGGGGGTAATGCATAGTAGTATAGAACGACAGTAGGTAAAAAAGGCCGATTCCAGACCACTTTGTACATGTGCCGTACACGTACATGGTGCGTTTACCATCGTAGGATTCAGTGTTAAATCGCGTGCTTGTTCACAAAAAATATCGTTTTTTTATGGTGGACCAGAATCGGCTATTTTTTTTTGAGGCTCACAGATCGCACTTTTAACGTTCAAATACCCGTTGGCGAACGTGTCGAATGTACACGTCGCTCAAAAAAGTGAAAAATGTACGAAATTGTACATAAAAATTTTTGTTGACGTTCCCATCGTGGATTAGACCTTCAATCTATCGTTGGTGAACGCGAGCAAAAAACGCTTTGCCGATTCCAGACCAGCATCAAAAAACGGTGTGCCGATTCTGGACCAGTGGTCCACAATCGGCTATTGTTTTTGAGGCTCTTCAAAAAATTGAGTTTTTAGAAAATAAGAAAATTGATGGGAAAATCGTTTGTTTACGTTTTGTCACTGCGAATTTTGTGAAATAAATCTTAATAAAAACACTTTGTAGAATTTGTTTCATTCAAATAAAAAAACAGTAAGGAAATAAAAAGTGATTGATATATATAGGAGAGGAAAAAAATATAAATAAATAGTTATTTAAAAAAATAAATATATCAAATCGAATAGATAATAAAAAGTACGTCAATCATAAACGCTTCCCAGACTATTAGAGCAAGGTTTCTTTTAAAAATGCTGATGAGAGCCTACGCATTCTGCGTGAACGAACAACTATGTCGCCTCTTGTTAGAACAATGCGTCGGATGTCGGGATCACCTGGACTTCGATCATGAGAATCATTCGTGTCTGACTATGGAAAGGGAAGATATGGTCGTCAAGTATTTCGAACCGGCAATCGAACGCGTTCAAATCGATGAAGTGATCACGTTTTGGAAGAGATTACTCTTCTGTAAGGATCGAGACAAGCCCACAGTTTCGGAAGAACTGAAATTGGCGCGTAGAAGTCTGACTTTAGAAGACAAGGGATGCATCATGAAATTATTGTTCAATGAAGCATACGTCTAAGTTTTCTCGTTGATATAAATAAGGGAGAATAGAAAATAAAAATAAATACACACACAAATTTTTTTATCTAATATTAGAAAGAAAGAAAAAACACAAAAATGAGAACCAGAAATAAATTGTATCCAACGTTAGATGATGACGAGGATGAGAAGCCGAACGGCGTTTTGCCGACGGCACCGTCGCTAGAAGAAAATGAAAGAGGAGAGAGGTATCGCATCAATCAAATCAGTAGAATCCAATCGTATCTAACTCAAGAGAGAGATTCTCGTCATTCTCTCAAGAAGAAGTATTCGCGTTTCGTGAAATTCGTCAAGGCGATCGACACAACACTCTTCACGATTTTCATGGGTTCACATCAGATTGTTGCATTCCGATCGTGTTAACCATAGAAGGAGTGGCTCTCGCCGCTGGATTGTTTAGCACGCTCGGAAACTTTTTGAGTAGGAAATTATATCTGAAGGCGAGGAAACACGATAAGACTCGCGTCTTGGCCGACTCCAAGATCGACACGATATCCGAAATGATCTCGATGGCGTTGAAAGATGGTAGGATATCGGACGGAGAACACTTCACGATATTGGCTGAAAAAACGAAATATGAAGCCATGAAAGAAGCTGTGAGAATCAAGACTCGTCAGATTATCAAGGAAGAGATGAAGGATTCTCTCGTGGAAAAGGGGAGGAAAGAGGCTAGAGAGGAATTCAGTAAGATGATAGAACTCAAGAGCAGCGATTGAAAAAAATATATATATAATAAGAACAGAATTTTTAAAAAAGAAATATTAAATTTATATATAAAATAAAAACGAAATTAATTTAAATAACTCTCAAAAAATGTATTGCGTAAAGTGTAAGAGAGTTATGGAGACGAGTAATTCTCAAGAAGTATGAACTAAAAACGACAGACAGAAGCTTCACGGAATTTGCAACGTGTGTGGTTCTATCAAGACTCGATTCGTCAAAAAAAAGAACACGAGCAAAGGTAAAGGCATTGTGAATAAAATGATCAATAATCTACCTTTCGAAATGCATCTGCCTGGTCACAGTTTCACGGGACCTGGAACGAAATTGAACAAGAGACTCAATGCCGATCTAACTCCTAAATCTTGGAGCAAACCTGTGAATAGGGTGGACGCGGCCGCGTATGATCACGATCTATGCTACGCCGGACATCCCAACACCAAGACTCGCAACGATGTCTGCGATAAAAACATGTTGGCGAAAATGAGAGGTATATCGAATCCAACCAGGAGAGAGAAGATAGAACGTTCGCTGGTCGGCAATTTGATCGGTGCGAAACATCGATTCGGATGGGGTGTTCAAAAAAAAAAGCGCATCTGAAAAGAAGAAGAAATGATTATTGACGAGCGAATTGGCTGAGGAGTTACACAAACCCATCGTGCGTAAATTTCGAAAGAGAAGGGTGTTCGTGAAGGGTTTAGATGATATTTGGTCTGCCGACTTGGTCGACATGAGATCGTTTTCGAGGTGGAACGAGGGTGTCAAATATCTATTGACGGTCATCGACGTGTTTTCCAAATACGGTTCGATCAGAGGTTTGAAGAATAAATCGGGACCTTGCGTTGCCGAGGCTCTGAAGAGCATGTTCGACTCGTCTTCTCGAAAACCAAATAAATTGTGGGTGGATAAGGGAAAGGAATTCTACAACAAGCACGTTCATCGATTGGTCGACCTCTACTCGATCGAAAACGAAGAGAAAGCCAGCGTGGTGGAACGTTCGAATCTAACGATGAAGGAAAAGATGCATAGATACTTCACAGCGAATTCGACCAAGAAATACATATACGCTCTGAACGGTCTGGTTAAAGATTACAACAACACGTGACACAGATCGATCAAGATGACTCCCGTGGAAGCCAGTGATCCTCGAAACGAAAAACGGGTATACGCGAATCTATATCCTGAGAGATCTAAGATCAGGAAGAAGTCTAGAACGCCGAAATTTGCGGTCGGCGATCGAGTGAGAATCTACCTATCTTTGTGATAATCAAAATATTTCACACCGATCCGGTGACTTACAAAATCGAAGCTTTGGATGGAGAAGAGATCATCGGAAAGTTTTACGAACAACAATTACAGAAGACAAAGTTTTGATAAAGAAAACAAATTTTTTTTTATTTACTCTCTTTAACATTTTCTTGTTTACACATATATATATAGGAGAGAAAAATAATAATAAAAAATAATTAAAACTATTTTTAGATAAAAAAAAGCAAGCTAATTAATAAACAAAAAACCTTTAAAAATGGCAAATATACCAGATATAGCACAAAGCATAGTGAAAGATGAAAGTATTCAAGAATATGAGGTTCACAAATACGAACCAGTAACCGGAATGAGTTTGAACAATGCGGCAGAGATAAGAATCAACGTCGAAACTCAAGATCTATTTGTCCATCCTAGCGAGAGTTACATAGTGGTGAAGGGACGTCTCACCAAGGAAGATGGGAGCGACTACGCCGACGATGACACGGTTACTCTAGCCAATAATGGCATCATGCATCTATTCAGTAATATAAAATACATGCTATCTGGACAAGAGATAGAATCTGTGTTTCATCCCGGTCAGGCCACCACGATGTTCAGACTCTTGACGTATCTGGATCATTTTTCGAAATCCAGAGGACTTAATCAGTTGTGGGTGAAAGACACCGTCGGCCCTGCTAGCGCCGGCGCCGCCACGATATTCGACTACGTCGTCAAGACATCTAGACCTAAAGGAACGTTTTCGTTCAGGATACCTTTGAAACACATCTTCGGATTCGCGGACGATTACAAGATCATGTACAGATTCAAACACAATCTGACGTTGATTCGAAATGGAAACGATGACGCAATAGTGAGACTCCCTGCGACCGATGCAGGTAAGTTAACTCTACACAAGATATCGTGGTTCGTTTCGCACGTGGAGCCTTCGATCGTGGAAAAAGCGCGTCTCTACAAGATCATAGAATCCAAGAGTAAATTACCTGTGGGATTTAGAATGAGACAGTGCCACACGGCTAGCATTCCACTCTCCACGAATCACTTCGATTGGAGATTGATGGTGAAATCTGCTTCTGAGAGACCGTGTTTCATCGTGGTTGTGTTTCAGACTGATAGGGACGGGTCTCAGGAAAAGAATGCGTCGCTGTTCGATCACTGCCATTTGAGAAACATGCAAGTGTTTCTGAACGCCACGAGATATCCAGCAATCGATTACAATGTGTCATTCGACAAGAACGATTTCTGCAGACTGTACAGCGACACCGCTGATTTTAGAAAGAAGTATCACGGTCTAGACGAATTGATGAGCAACCCTAATATATCTCCCGGCGAATACAAGTTGATGTATCCCATGTTTTCATATTCGACGTCAGTAAACAGAGTGAATGACTCAAGAGTAGCGTCTTAGACATTCAGATCAAGATGCAATTCGATAGGAACGTGCCGAGAAAAACCGAAGCCTTCGCTCTAGTCCTGTCGGACAGAGAATTAAAATTCAAATCAGATGGAAATAAGATGTCAATCATTCGATGAGAGACGTGTGTGAAAAAAAAATAAAAAAGTAATGAGTAATTATTAAAAACAAAAAAAAACAAAAAAAATAATCAAATAAAAGTAATGAGATCTAGAGAGATTGAACATCTTTCTAAACCTCATTACTTTTTTTTTTGTTTTTAATAATCACACATTATTTTTTTTAATTAATTATTTCCACGCATTCACTGTTTGTTCAAAGGATCTAGTTCGATCAGTAGACTCACCACGGAAGTGGCAGCTTCGGGATTATTGGTTTTTGTAACGAAATTAATCCTGTCTCCGGCGTTCACTTTGAGAGGTGTGCCGAACGTGCTAAAATTCGCGTGTTGATTCTCAGTCTTTTCAATGCTGTAACTCTTATCGCTCTCTACTCCATTCACCATGAGATTGACAACCGCTCTGTTATTCACCTCCCAACGGCATGGGATATCCCACCTGACCATGTTTTGATCCACTACCTCCATTTCCGAAAGACCACTCAGCTTTTCCCTCCTCTAAGGTGCCGGCCTCCTCGGCCCACACGGTGATCAATTGTCTAGCATATTTGACTTTCTCCACCACCAAAATCAGGGTGCAGGCATCCGTCATGTTTACAGGATCTGGTAGATTTGTGAGCGCGTGTCCACCCATGTCTAGTTTACCTTCCATGATGTCGCCCTTTCTCCAGACCGAGTTGTCATCCACGTACTTCCTGCTGACTGCACTGGAATCGAATTCGGGATCGTGATTGAGTCCGAATAAATTCTCACCGTTCATGTTGATACCACCCTCCATGGTTCCGCCAGATTGTTTGTTCAGGTAGAGATCGTCCACTTGTGATTCTACGTATTCTTGTGATCGTATCACAGCAGAATCTACGTAGCCCTTGTTGACTGCGGTTGAGTCAGCATCCGTGTCGTCGACCTTCGACAGATTCAATATCTTGTTGAATCCCGCATTCAGATCCGATTTCATTTCTCGTTTGTCAGACTTTCTCTGTTCCAGATCTACGTAGTGTTTGGTCGCCACGTCCTTGGGATTCCTGGGAGTGGCCATGTTCGTTATCTTGTTAGAATTGGCGTTCAATTCTGAGTGCATCATTTTCTGAACGTATCTATTTCTCAGATTTCGCTGAATCTCGCATGAGAGTCGTCCGCGTATTTCTTGGTCGCGGCATCAGTGGAATCTACGTTCACCAAACGTTTAGATTTCAGATCGAGATCATCGGTCATGGCTTTATGCACGTAATTATCTAGCATGATTCATTCAAAATCCGCGTTCCCCCTGTCAACGTATTTTTTAGTCGCAGCATCTGTGAGATCTATCGGCTCGGGAAGATTGTAGAGCGTCTTATCGTTCATGTTCAAAGGTTCCTCTCGAGGTTCATATCTCAGAACGTAACGTTCGTCCAAGTTGGCAACGTCGTAACCATCGCCGACTTCGAGCGTCTTCCTCTTCTTTTTTGGTTGACTTTTGTAGTCACTTCTACCAAATTTATCGACTGGCATGTTGTTTTGAGATTTTTGTTTTAAAAAATATATTTCAAATGCAGTTTATTAAAGATGAATTATTTTACTTATTTTATTTTTCGTTTTTATTCGATTAAAATTTTTCTAATAATTTTTTTACCTTTATATACTATAAAAAAAATCTCTCTCTAATGTAAATCATTGAGAATGTCTTGAAACCGATCTCCTTCAGACCATCTCTTGAGAACGTAAAGACACAGGTGACCACAAAACACTTGATCTGGTGATTGCACTCATTCCGTGTTGTAACGAACCATCGATTTGTTGAAATAGTTCTTTATTTCTTTCGGCGGCGAGATTCCGTAGCTGTCGAAATAATAATTCTTCTTCCCGTTCTTGAACCACGCTACCCAGTGAGGAGTGCCTTCACCCGATAAATCGTCTAGATTTAAAATTCCGCATTCCGATTGTCGAGGTCTTCTCTTCGGCAAGGCATCTCTGGAAAACACGCCTAAAAAATCTTTGATTTTCAAATCCTTTGCCGCATTCAACAGATCGATGTTGGATAGGGGTTCATTAGGTAAGACGACAACTTCTACGGATATCTCTATTTTCTTATTCATAAATGCGTATATTTTTTTTTTTATTTATTTATTTTATTATAATTCACTAAAATGACGTTACTTTTTTTTATTGTTTTATTTTTCTTTTTAAACTAACTCTGTCAACTTCCATAATCTTGAATCCGTCTAATTCCTCGACTTCCATAATCTTGAATCCATTTAATTCCTCTTGATTTTCTGGAATCCTATCATCCTTAATCATATCTGGAATCCTATCATCCTCAATCATATCTGAAATCCTATCATCTAAAATTAGATCCAAAGTCCAATGTTCGAGTGCCAAAGTGTTTATTTTATTGTCTAACATGAATCTCTTATCGTCGTCGGCCGCCAGCGAAATCTTGTTGACTATTTCGGTATACAAGTCGTGATTTTCGCTTCGAATCGATTTCATAGTCTTATACACTGGACCACTTCCTAACAGACAATCTTTATACTCTCGGAAAGAGATGTTTTTCTTCACCACGCATGCTTTAACCCCTTTGCACTTCTTGATCTCTTCATCTTCTAGACGATGAGCATACAGTTTGGGTCTCAAGCCCACGAATTCGACGATTTGTTTACCGCCGCTCTCGTCCTTAAATTTACCCAACACCTTCTTGTTGTCGTTCGATTGAATGTTGGACGGGTGATCGAGGGATAATTGCTTGTGTCGAACCACACGGCCACGTCCTGAGATATATCTCGGTAGACGTCTTTCGTCTCTATCTCATAAACTAAACTGTCTGTGTCGGTGAACAGTAGTTTGGCTTTATCACCAAATTTTCATTTGACGTAATTGTAGTGAAACTCGTACATCAATCGCTTGCTGATATCTAAGATGATCGGTCCGAGATAATACGGTTTGTCGAACTTCAGGTGCGTCTTTTGCATGTGAACAGCCACTAGATTTTCGTCGAATATGGTTCCGTGTTTGTAATTGGGTTTCGCCACTAATTTTTTAGCTCTTTACTCAGATGTGACGAGTCAAATGTCGGTTCTCTTCCTGATGTTTTCCATCGATTTACCGTACACACAGTTGTTCTTGAGTTTGAAGAAATCTTTTTCGAAATCGTTCTCGGCTCGAATTATGAAATTCGTGTTGAGATCGATGTATTTTTTCATCCAAGGCCCTTCGTTGAATTGAATGATGCGATGTATGTTGACTAATTTCATCCCGTAATCGACGTATTGTTTCAAATTCTCACTCTAGACGATGTAGTTACGTTTGTTAAATAAATTGGGAATGAGTTTTTCCTCGTCTCCTTCGTTCGGTTCCATTCGTTCAGGAGCCAGCGGATAATCGTTGTGTAGATCGTGTAATTCTTCCGGATAGTTCAAATCGACTTCTAAAATGCAAGGATAGTCTCTCCATTTTTGCATCTCTTCCTATTCCGTTACCCATTCGAAATTTCCAATCGGTAAAGGATGACTCATAGCCCAACCATACAAATTATTAGCATCCCAATACTGTATGTATTTATTCAACTGTTTTGAATCGAAACCTTATTTCATGTAGGGATTGTTAGCTTCAGAACATCTGTGGGAGATCATCGAGACGCCACCTCTCGTAGCTCTTTCGAACATGGGCAACATGTCCACGTCTGATAATAATTCCAATGGGACTTCGATGGTCTTCAACAGAGCGCCCCACGCCAGACCTGGTGTGGTGAAATACCAAGCCGGATCCAGATCGCAATTTCGACGAGACATCTCGAAAATTTTCGAACACGTCTGCAAAGAGCAGAACGTCAGTCTTTAGATAGAGATCGTGATAATCTCTCATAGTTTTAATATCGAATGATTTCCACGCATTTTTGGCATGTTCGTAATTCTCGTCGGAAATGTCGGATTCGTATAATTTCAAATAAAAATCTTCTTTTGAAGGTAGTGCGGTGTCATCGAATCTCTTTAGATCGTTCATGTAATCGTAAGGATAGACTCCTTTCCTCAACATAACGTCTACTCGTTCTCCAAAATGTTCGCTCGTGATTTTAAATTTATCCTTGCTCATGTTATCGACTAATTTTTCCAGAGCGGTCGACATGAATTTAAAACTGTCGATGAAACATATGCTTCTACGAATGAATTTCGTTTTTTCTTTCAACGTCTCTCTGTCAATTACTCTTTTCTTCTCCATAAGCTTCCATTTCGTGAAGGAAATGTATCTTTCTTCGCTGTTCGCGATGCAATTTAATTGTTCGTGGGAGGTGCCAAGATTTTTCACGAACAGATGACTGTCGTAACCCAAGAGATTGTGAAATATCACCAGATGGAAAATGGCATCTCGATATTTTAAATTACACTTGCTGTGAGCCAGACCACGATACAGACCCGTGTAATGATCGTGGTCTCTAACCTTCTTATTTTCCTCCGAATTCTCATCGAACGATTGTCAGCATATGTGACATTCGGTGGCTCTGTTATTTTCGTCCTGCTGCTCTCGCGTGATGATCATTTTCGCCGGAGTTTTGAATTTGTCGTATAACATTTGAATTTTCAATTCTAACTCTTCCACAAATCTTTGAGTCACATCGCCGTCTTCGCACTGTCTCGTATAGATGAAGGGACCCATGTCGTGTTGCGAGTCGAAAGCGCATTTCACGTAAATGCAATAGCCTGAAGGTATGTGTTTTTGATATCTTTTGACGTAACTTTGAAGAGCGTTAGGTGGGCAGGAACTCATTTTCACGGTGAAACATTCGAAATCGGCGTACACGACGAATGGTACTTTTATCCTTCTATTGCGATTTTCAAACTTCATGATGGTGTTGGGTTTGGGCATTTCAATGGCGACACCTTGATTTTCATTGCAATATTCCTGATGTTTCGCTAACGATTTTTCACTCTGAAACGCGTTCATGCAGTTGCAACATAAACATATCTTATGTTCATGTTTATTATTTTGTCTCGACAGTAATCGGCTCGGATGTTTAACCCAACAATAATGACGATTGTCACCATTCGAAATCAATAATAAAATAATCGTCTTTTCTCTTTCGAGATACGAAGTCTGTCTGAGAGGATAGATCGTTCGTTTTTCATCGTCGTATCCCAAGACGTTCACCGCTACGGTGGGGTTTTGAGCCTCAAAATGTTCGATATGTTTTAACTGCATTGGAAAAGTTACTCCGGTCCAATCGAGATTTTTAGAAGTCTCCTCGTAACGAGAAACTCTATCGGAGTGCATTTTGACAGGGTATAAAGCGGAGGTGACTGCCCATTTAAAACACTGATCATCTTTATTTCTCACGTTGATCACAGCATTTTTTTTAGCTAAGAAATACGGTAATTCCACATAGGAAGACCCTTTCAACGAATCGTTTTTAGTTATAACGAACCCATTCTCAAAGAAATCTCTTTTATGGGTCTCAATTCTTCAACTATCTCCTTCTTGCTTCGCTCTTGAACCTCCGTCACGGGTTTAAATATTTTTGTGGCTTTGTGTCTGAGTTCAATCTCTCCAAGACGTCTGCTTCTGTCAGCCGATTGAATGCTCTTTTTGGCACGTTCATATTCATTTAAAAGCTGATCTCGACGTTTAACATCCATCTGTAAAAACATTTTTTTCGTTTTTAAATTATTAATATTTCCTTTCAGTATGCTAATGTGAGTTATTTATTATTTTCAAAATTAAATGTATAATTATTTTTATGTTTTAAGTAAATAAAAATCTTCTGTCTTTAATATAATAACTATAAAACCAGTTGAGGAAAAACATTTTACATGATAAAACCTCTATAAATGCATTTTGCCTCTGAACGCGTTAAAAATCGCATCACAGATTATTCACTCAATGACGAACTGGAGAACTTTGAAAAAGTTTGAAAGTTTTAGTGCATAAGAAACCGGTTTCTGATTTAACGCGTTTGAGAATAATTACATCCGTTAAAAGGGTTCATTCATATCTCAGATTATTCACTCAGTGACGAACTGGAGAACTTTGAAAAAGTTTGAAAGTTTTAGTGTATAAGAAACCGGTTTCTGATTTAACGCGTTTGAGAATAATTACATCCGTTAAAAGGGTTCACTCATATCTCCGAACATCATCACGAATATATTAAAAATTATTTACCACTTAAACCTAATTAAGTGGAAAATGCGCTTTTATTATCTATTATTAAAATGACCCATTAAACGAAAACCTTCATTCACACCAGAATAAAAACATGAGTGTCAGTTTTACCTATTAAAATACACCCAAGTGAAAAAAGGTTTTATAATAGAATTTTTATTTGAATGAAACAATTCTATGAACTATTTTTATTTGAATGAAACAATTCTATAAAGTGTTTTATTAAAATTTATTTCACAAAATTCCTAATTTTATAAACTCAATTTTTTTTTCAATGTAAACGAAAAACCTTCATTCATACCAAAACAAAACATGAATGTCTATTTTTACAGATTCAATTTTATTGTCGACTCTTTTGAACGAAAACCTTCATTCACACCAAAACAAAACATGAATGTCTATTTTTACAGATTCAATTTTATAGTCGACTCTTTTGAATGAAAACCTTCATTCACACCAAAACAAAACATGAATGTCTATTTTTTACAGATTCAATTTTATAGTCGACTCTTTTGAACGAAAACCGATTTTCTAATTTTCTAAAAACTCAATTTTTTGAAGAGCCTCAAAAACAATAGCCGATTCTGGACCACTGGTCCAGAATCGGCAAACCGTTCTTTGATGCTGGTTTGGAATCGGCAAAGCGTTTTTTGCTCGCGTTCACCAACGATAGATTGAAGGTCGAATCCACGATGGGAACGTCAACAAAATTTTTTAAGAAAATTGTTATGTACAATTTCGTACATTTTTCACTTTTTTGAGCGACGTGTACATTCGACACATTCGCCAACGGGTATTTGAACGTTAAAAGTGCGATCTGTGAGCCTCAAAATAATAGCCGATTCTGGACCACCATAAAAAACGATATTTTTTGTGAACAAGCACGCGATTTTACACTGAATCCTACGATGGTAAACGCACCATGTACGTGTACGTGTACGGTACATGTACAAAGTGGTCTGGAATCGGCCTTTATTACGTACTAACGACAGTATGGAATGGACGATATATACCTCTGTGCCCCCCGCCCCTCCCCGAAGGCCATTGGTACTACTAACAGACTTAATGCTTTGTGTCATCCCGTGACTGGTATAGGTAATATGTAATGCTGGGCCAGACGGTTTTGTGGGGATGAGGTGGAGGTAATGCATGGTCGCATAATGTGGTAGTATAGGATGTACGATGTGTACCCCTACAGGTCCATGTTAGCTCTTAGTACTATTTCTACAACCCCCAAAATCACAAAGGTTGAAGTAACCATTGAGGGTATCCCACTAGCTTTACTGCCAAAGGCTACACGCCAGACCGGCTGTGAGAAGTAGTTTCCATTTGACCTGCTCGAAGGCCCCTACCGAGACACTTTCAGACACATAGTGATCCTCTGCCCAACGATCAGGTGTAATAAAACGTATCGGGACAATCTACATCTTGGACCCTGGTGAGCGGCTCCACTAATGTTTTCAAGCATTCTGTAACTTGTTCCAGGGGAACCTACCCCGTCCATCATCGATAGCTGTTCGCCTAAAAGGCTCTTGCGAAGAAAAGGGACCTGTGTCAGATCTGGCCTTCAGTGGCCACCAAGCAGAGCAAAGCGGGTGGGTGCAGACCCAAAAATACAACTTGGTTCTGAAAGACATTAGAAAGCAGACCCGCTGAGTTGCTCTGTTTCACTGTGAAAGACCAAGACAGTTTTAAATACTTCTCCAGGAGAATGATGTGATTCCCTTGTGTGATGAATCAGCTGTGCGCCGTGCACAGCTACTGTCCGAAAGCAAGCACGCCATGCTCCTACTAAAGACTGATCAGCCGGCCGTTTCATTACACGCCTGTTCCCTGCAATCTCCACCACACTAAACGATGCGGCAAATGAAAATCTGTTCGAAGGAAATCGTTGAGGAACTATTTTTAAATAGAAGGGAAATTTCAATGGAATTTTCTACAAATCGTGCAACGCAATTACAATTAGAATCGCTAGCGATAGCTGAAAATCGCCCCCTGAGTTCCAATGTGTTCTATGTGCCAGTAGGAACATAGAACACATTGGAACTCAGGGGGACGAGATAGTAACACGGGTCCCCTCGCAAATTTGGTTGGCGATAAAATGTGTTCTTTTTTGTTAGCTGTCAAATGAATTGCGGAATGTCCTAATAATTGTTTTTACAGACGTGACGGCGTGTAATAAACACAGAACGACGCGCGCGTGTATGGCCTCTCGTTCTATCCTTCTGCGCTGGAACTCATTCCATATCGATTAACCCATTCACACACGCGTGTCGTTCTGTGCATGTAGAGTTTACAAGTATATTGGACTTAAGTGAGGGGCGATTATAGTGTTTCGCAAAACGAGAAGCTACACAGACTGTCGCCAAATTATTGACAGGATATTGTCCGAAGGATGTGGCACGTTAAACAGGGCCTGACGCAGATATGAAAGAGCGAGAAAGAGAAAAGGCTAGTGCGACTAGGTGCTGAGATGATGAAAACTCTGAGCACCACAGCTCTTCGGCTTTTAGCGGCAGTAGGCAGTATAGTTCTGTCCATTCCTAAGAGAACCAATCGAAGTTGATTTCAGAAATATAAGATGACACGTGTGTCGGGCATGCCTTGAGCTCGGTGATGTGTTAGCTGTACCACAAGTAGAGCATTCCGCTAACTGAAGCCGTAACAACAACCAAGCATTGTAAATTTGGACGTCTGTTCTGAGACTTTACCAGAAGATATAAGAGAACAGGTCGTCGCTACACCGGAGAGGGCGACAGCAGAGACGACCACGGAAGACGTACAAAAGTGGAAGCTGGGCGGAAAGGGACCGCGGTACTACGAATAATACAAGAAACGTTGTTGGCAGAGTTACGTAATGCTAAGGCCGCACATCATGGGTGCGACCGGGGGGGGGGTTTTGGTGACAAAGATCCC
Organism: Pictodentalium vernedei; assembly: GCA_031216915.1. Classification (NCBI taxonomy): domain Eukaryota; kingdom Metazoa; phylum Mollusca; class Scaphopoda; order Dentaliida; family Dentaliidae; genus Pictodentalium; species Pictodentalium vernedei. The sequence continues at coordinate 677,514,194 of CM062297.1, read as the reverse complement.
ATCCCCCCTCTCCCACCGCGACAGTTCCTGTGGAATGACGAGACAGGACGCCATGCATTATCGGTGGTCAGAGGGTTACAGGAGGCTTATGGTGTTGACCCACCGTGGTCAAAAGGTTCTTAAGTATGCCCTGACCCTGGTCGATGTGGCCAGTGGCTACAATGTCGATAAGTCTCTTGCCTCAAAGGATTCAGCTGAGGTGGCTATATAGCGCTACCTCACGCACCTATAGTCCTATAGTCGTGCGCGCCTGCAGTTGCCCACAATTCTTCAAGTGGATCCTGGACGAGGGTTTATTGGCTTTCTGTTCCAGCTGCTGACTATGCAGTGTCTCAGTCCGAAGAGATGAGAAGGAAGCCCACAGATGGCAAGGCATTGTAGAAAGGTTTAAACGCACGCTTGTGGAGAGGTGTTTGACCACCAGTACGCTCGGGAGATGTTATCTCGACAACATGGGGGGGGGGGGGGGTCAGAGATTCACTGAATGGGTTGACCTGCCACCGACTGTCGTGTTAACTCTGAACAACAAAGTGTCGCGGCCGATTGGTAAAAATGCCAAGGATGCCATTTGAGCTAAGGCGCCAATGCAAAAGTCCTCTGGCATTGCCGACCGCTTGTGGTTTGTCTGAACAAAAAATCCCCTCTGATGTGGGTGTGTGCCGTGCAGTACTCCTATTATCCCAGTGAGCTGGAAGGCGGTCGCCAACGTGTTACTCATCCAATATGGTCCCTCTTGGTCTAATGGCTTGGGAATGTCGGTGACAAAGCCGGGCGAGTCTGTTCTGTATTATTTACAAGATGGGCCTGCTAACTGTCCTTCCTCGTTACACAGCGTGATCACCTAATGGTGCGCTAACTCATTAAGATCAATGGCTCCTCTTTTTTGGTTACACTCCAGGCATGTAAGCCGCATGTTGCTCTCGTAATGTCCCAGGGTGTTGTTTATCCTGTCCATACTAAACTGATGTGTGTCCTTGGGTACAAAGAACCACAACATTTCAATGTCAAAGGTTGCGCAGTGGTTATGCTGGCTCTCTTTGAGCCACAAGGTGTAGTTTACATGTACCTTGAGGTTGAATCCGTGCCCTTTAGCCTGGTCCGGGTGCCTGTGGGCCACATCAGATATAGTCACGGGATCAGCATGGCGCGGAGTTGAATTTTTTTTGTGTCTGAAATGTCTGCAATATTTTGTTAATCTGGTGGATTTAGGGTGTGATCTGTGATTTTCTTCGTGTAATGGGAATAAGTAATAGATATATCCATTCATTTTGTGACATTTTGTAACATAATATGTGGATATTTGCTATTTATTTGGACTTTTGTTTGTTAATCTTGCCACCTCATTTCGTTGGGGTCCGTTCACTCGCTATCCGCCATTTCCTATTTCTGAGATCAGTGGCACACAGTTCCAACATAAACATTCAGTTAGACACAGAGAAGCGTAGACGTGCATCTAGTACATCCAGCGACAGTATAGTTGCCTAACTGAGCTCTAAAAACATAAGAAAGCCAGCGAATCTATTTTCGATAGCTCGTTATACGACGCCGACACAGTCATCGATACCAGCACGGAAGACGTAACTGAAGATTCTGAAGAAACATCTCAAGAAATTTACAACATTGAGCTAGATGAGAGCCTTTTGATCGCACTGACTCACAGTCGAGTGTAATCAGTTCTTGAGGAAGTGTTTCGGTCAACTTTCAGTGCACAGATCAAAGAATTACACAGTCGAATTGAAGAGCTCGAGAGCTCAAATAGTGCCAAGGATGATATCATAACTGACCTTGAAAACGAGATTGATGATTTGAGGCAATACAGCATGCGAATCAGCGTACGGATATCGGGCATTCCAGAAACCAGTGGTGAGAAAACTGACGATTTGATAATGGATTTGGCTAAGGTTATGGAAATTAAAATTTTTTAGTAAATTTTGTTTCTTAAAATACCTACCACAATTGTTTACAATTGGCTGTAACATAAGTGCAAGCCCTACTTCGGAACTAACTCAAGCTTTTAGAATATTTTCCAAACGAGTTGGAAAGGTACGAGAGTGCAAAATCACGAAAAAGATCGAAAAAGGGTCGAGCGAGACCAGCGCTCGAAATTACAGGCACTCTATCTGCACACCTCTTGCGTTTACCGAGCGCATGCGCAACAACCGTGACGTCAATTCCGTATTTCCGCCAACGAGAAGTTTGTGATTTAGCGGGGAGGCATCGACATCAAAGATATCCCCAAGGAGGGTGGGCCTCCGGTAAACAATTGTGGTAGGTGTGTTAAGAAACAAAATTTACTAAAAAATTTTAATTTCTTTTCAACCTACTCACAATTGTTTACAATTGGCTGAATAAACAATAGGAGTCGGTGAATCACATAACCAGTACCAACAAGAGTAGCAGAACGAAAGCAAGGATGGCAGAGAACAAAAACGAAAACCTGTAATGAAGACAGAAAGAAGGCACCTGAAAAGAGCAAGGCTGAGCGAAGCGCAACCTCGACAAAAACAATTTTAACGAGGGTGCACAACAGCCTGAGCAGCAACGAGAGGGCCTAAAGAATAAAGGTCCTCAGATTGCTGCTGAAGGTGGCGGAGATAAAAGGAGAAGGTAGAAGCATTCCTCCAGTAAGCCGCATACATAACGTCACGGAGCGAAACAGAATTGGAGAACGCCCAGGATGTAGAAATGGCACGAACCTCGTGAGCATCAAGCCGGTTCGAAACAAGATCCGATGCAGACAAGCGAGAATAAGCCAGCTTGATTGCAAGACAGATCCACCTGGAAATAGAATGGGAAGAGATATACTGCCTCTTAGGAATGAGAGACAGAAAGAATCTCTTCCGACCCCTCTTAATGAACTGAGTGCGAGTAATGTAAGTCTTGACCGCACGAACAGGACAAAGAAGAGGCCTCCGTCCATCTACAGCAGGGAGAGCCCGAATGCAGATGGGAGGAGGTACCGAATCGGGGAGTAGATTCTTAGCCAGAAAAGAGCAATCAGTAGTGAATGTGACACTGTTAGCCTCATTTCGGAAGAAGGCAGAATCAACAGATAGCGCATGAAGCTCACTGACTCGACGAGCAGAAGCAAACGCTAGAAGAAAAGCCGTCTTATAGGTGAGAAAACGCATGTCGGTCTCAGATAAAGGCTCGAATGGCGCCCCCTCCAAACAGTGCAACACCCATGCCAAGTTCCACTTGGGTGTAAGACGCAAAACTCGAGGCCTCTTCAAAGAAAAGTGCCGAATAAGTTTGGAGAGGAAAAGATTACGACCGATACACCGCTTTCCCACATAAGAGAAAGTATCAGACAGCATAGACCGATAGCCCTTAATCGTAATAGGCTGGAGGCCCTTGGAGTCAAAAAGAAAAACCAGAAAATCCGCAATTTGTGCGATTGACGGATCACGGTAATTCACATTGTGATCTGAACACCAGCGGCAGAAAACCTTCCACTTGGCGGCATAAGTCATTCCAGTGGAAGGTCGCCGCGATGCAGAAATGCACTCCACTGATCGTCTCGAAAAACCTCTACGTCGGAGACTGGACCTGATAAAAGACAGGCGTGAAGGGACAGGCTCGCCAGGTTGTTGTGATACTTCCTGGGACGACCCTGTGAAAGAAGATCGCGACGTAGAGGTAGACGAATCGGTCGATCGGCCAATAGAGGCCGCAGCAGATTGATCCACACCCTCTGTGGAGACAGGGGTGTGATCAAAATGATCCTGCAACTGCAAGCACGAATCTTCGCTAATACTTGAGGAAGAATCGGTGCAGGAGGAAAGGCATAGCCGACCCAACCTGTCCAGTCCAGAGACAGAGCGTCTACTGCAAAAGCCAGAGGATCTGGACAAGGGGAGACAAAAGTCTCTACCTGATGATTCCAGCGAGTAGCGAAAAGGTCGACCTGGGGACGACCCCACTGCTCGCAAATCGCCTGAAACACCGACCGATGTAGCATCCATTCGGTTGGAAGGACACTGTCGCGTCGGGACAGGGAGTCTGCTAGGACGTTGAGACGCCCGGGAATGTGTCGAATGGACACCCGAGTGTTCACATCCCGCGCCAACAGAAGAAGATCCCGAGACAGCCGATACATGGGAATCGAATGTGTGCCTCCCTGATTCCGTATGTAGGCCACTACTGTCGAATTGTCCGAAAGAAGCAGGACAACATGGTCCGACAGATGAGGGATCCAAAGCCGAAAACTCAACAGAAGAGCAAGGAGCTCCTTCTGGTTGATATGAAGGCCCACCTGCTCGCTGTCCCACTCTCCGTGAGTAGACAGACCAAGAGGGTCCAACGTCGCACCCCAGCCCCGATCGCTGGCATCCGCAGTAAGGATGCGATCGGCCAAAGGAAGATCCAAAGGAACATCCAGTGTCAGCCAGGGAATATCTGCCCAAGTGCGGAGGTGACAAAGCAGAGACCGAGGAATAGTGAGCTCCAGGTCCAGCGGATCTACATTCGGACGCCAATGATCCAACAGGAAGTGTTGGAGAGGTCGGACAAACAAGCGACCGAGCGGAATGAGATCTGTCACCGAACCGCAAAGGCCCAGCATCCGAAGGAAAGTCCTGGCCGAGACCGAGGAAGATTGAAGCAGGTCCCGAGTCAAGGCGGAAAGAATCGTCGCCCGAGCCTGGGGGACCGACACTACATTGTGAAGAGTGTCGAAATCCATCCCCAAATGACGGAATCGCTGAGAAGGAAGAAGATCCGACTTCTCGCGATTGACTCTGAAACCCAGCGACGCTAGCAGGCAAAGAAACTGCCGGACATCGAACTCCAGAACAGCAGCATCGTGGTGCCGTTGGAGGATGTCGTCTAGGTAGGCTGACGAAGTCACTGCCAACTGAGTGCGATGGAAAGCAAGCACATGTGACATCAGTCGGGTGAAGGCCCAAGGAGCCAGGTTCAAACCGAACGGGAGAGCTCTGAATTGAAAAACTCGATCCCGAAACGAGAACCGAAGGTATTTCCGTGACGCCAGATGAATGGGTACATGGAAGTAGGCATCCTTCAGGTCGATACTGGCCGCAAAATCGCCCTGATGAACTGAACGTCGAACCGACCGGAAAGTCTCCATACTGAAACGAGGAGCAATTATGTACTCGTTCAGGGTACTCAGATCGATGACAGGACGATATTGGCCGTTTTTCTTCGACACCAAGAAAAGTCTCGAGTAAAACCCCGGTGAAAGGGTGTTCCTGACCACCTCGATCGCCCCTTTGGTGAGGAGATTGTCGATCTCCTGCACCAGAAGGTCCCGACGCAGAGAATCTGAAGGGACCTGAGTCGGAAGGGGCACCCGAGATAAACTGGGGTGCCGATGGAAGGACAGTCGCAGACCGGATTGAATGACGTCGAGGACCCAAGAGTCCGACGTTATCTCTGTCCAACGGTCGTAAAACAGCGACAGCCTTCCCCCGACTGGAGGCGAATCGAGGTGAGAACCTTCACTTGCGGCCTCGACGAGGCCCCCGAAAGGAGAAACCACCTCGGGAAGTCACAGAGTCCTGAGACTTTCCAGCCTGAGGCTACCAGCGGGCCTGGCCACGTCGGCGCTTCTTATGAGCAGAAGGAGCAGACGGAGCCGAAGGCGTAGCCGACGTCGCCGACGAGGCAGACGCAGCAGCACGCTTGGCGGGCCTGGAACGACCCCCACCCGCAGCAGCAGGTGGGTCAAGCTGTCTCAGCAAAAGCTGGTCCTTCGAATGACGAAGAACTTCGCCACGAACAGCTTCCACGGAACCATGGAACAACTGAGGTCCCACCAAAGAGGCAGACCTCAGAACAGCACGTTGCTCAGAATGGTAAAGAATCCAAAACCGCGTCCCGGCGTTCCAGCTCCAAATTAGCCGTGTTACAGGCGTGAGCGTGAGTCAAGTTCATAAGAGCCTGTGACAAAACGCGAAAAGGCGCCTGAGCGTCATCAAACTCCCCTGGTGGAAAATATTCAGCCAGAGCAGCGACGACATGGTCCGCGAGAGACAACATACCCAGCATCTCTCGGGACAGGCCCACCATAGACTCAACTACCGACATCGGGAGAACTGCCGACTTAGACTTAGTCAACCCGAGGGAAGAAGAATCCTCATCCACAGTAGTCATCCCTTGGAAGACTGGTGGAGAGACGGAATCGTACACACGAAACCGCGATGGAGGCAGAAAGGCATCAGCTCTAGAAAAGAAGGAACCCTTGAGGGCCTTAGAACGCATTTTGGCGTCTAAGCCCTGGAAGGACTCAACCACCTGAGCCGATTGCAGAGGACGCAAAGCCCCGGAGCTAGAAGGCTCAACAGGGTTACGGCGCTCCACAGTGGACCGCGGCCGGACGGTCACAGAAGGCTGGTCGGAAGGTTGAACGTCCGGCAATAAGCCAAAGACGAAATCCAAAGCCTGCCCCAAGACTGACGAGGGGGGCCCATCACCTTCAAGATACTCGTCATCCTCCGTAGCAGAGGAGACGTAGCCCAACTCGGGCTGACCAGCAGAAACCTCCTGTGAATACTGTGCAGTATCCAAGGGGCCAGGCGAGACATCTCGGCGACCGACCAAAGGAGGTTGTGCCTCAGGAGGCACAGGGAGGCCAACTTGAGGGTTGCCAGGAAGCAACCGGGTGAGCGCCAAAACGGCCTGGCGCAGGTCACCCTGAGAATCCGTCGCAGCAGAATCGCCCGACGGAGTGTCCTCCCAATGGACCCTTCTGGTAGAAGAACCCAAATCCTCAGAAGAGACCGACGGCGAACGTCGATCGGCAGACAGAATAGGAGCACGGTGAGAAGACACCGGAGGATAGTCCCGATTGTGACGCCCAGGGGCCATCACTGACCTCTGCGAAACAGAAGGCCCTGCCTGCAAATCCGACGGCGCACGTCGATCGGTAGCTGGACCTAGGACACGGTGAGAAGACACCGGAGTATTGTCCCAAGAATGACAGGAACCTGTCATTGGCCTCTGCGCAGCAGACGGCCCCAACTGCCTATCCTCTGAGACCGACGGCAAGCATCGATCAACACCCAGACTCGGAACACAGTGAGGAATCACCGGAGGAAGGTTCCGAGAGTGACAGCTAACAGGGGCTGTCACTGACCGCTGCCGAACAGCAGGTCCTGGATGCAACGTCCCAACACCATCCCGCTAGGCGGCACACTAGCAGGCGAAGGTGGAACAATAAACGATTCACTCGAGGGACGAGGAATCACTGCCGAAGCGACCGGCCGGCTCAACCGACTAGGATCAAACCTAGCCAGATGAGACGGAGCAGACAGCAAAACCGCACAGCCCCGCCGCGAGGCTGGGGGAGGCTGAGAACACACAGACACACCAGCAGATACAGCCTCGGTCCCCCGAGACTGTAGACCATCCCCAGAGGAGATGGAAGAGCCACCATCAGACAGAATAGGATCTGGAGTAGCAACCTCCTCAACAACGGTCAACGGTGTAGGAGGCAGATCGGAGAGGGTTACCGAGCTGACCTCGGAAAAGCTCTCAACGAAAACAGACGCCTCAATAGTGACATCAGAAGACAAAGAGACCACGGTCTCCTCGTCAGGTATCACTGAACTAACACCGCCAACAGTTGCAGAGGAACTCGCCACAGAAGTCTGATCCGAATCCTGTGTGACAGAGTCACCACGTGCAGCAGAAATGTCTGCTACGGCACGGCTACCCTTACCCCGAGAACGAGGGGTTCTAGCTCTGGAAAGAAACCCCACAGATACCACATGATTGGGCCTGAGTGCAATTGTTGCAAGTGACACATGTGGCATGAGAATCGTCCACATGTTTCACCTGCAAACAAGAGGTACAAGGAATAGTCTTAGGCATGGTATCAAAACAATAATCAAGCTTCCCGCCGACGGAAAACAGTACTAAGGTCGTGTTCACATGTGGGGGAAAGACAAGATAAAGTGTGAAGAGAACAGCAATAAAAATACAAATTAACATTAAATAATAATAATAATTTGGTAGCTTGATAAATGGATACAATCCAGTAGCACACTAAATATGAAGAATAAGTTGTTCACGAAGAATACATAGCATAATTAGCACGAGTCACAAAAATTTCCGACCATGTACAATGGCGGAAAATAAAGGAATTGACGTCACGGTTGTTGCGCATGCGCTCGGTAAACGCAAGAGGTGTGCAGAGAGAGTACCTGTAATTTCGAGCGCTGGTCTCGCTCGACCCTTTTTTCGATCTTTTTCGTGCTTTTGCACTCTCGTACTTTTCCAACTCGTTTGGAAAAGATTCTAAAAGCTTGAGTTAGTTCCGAAGTAGGGCTTGCACTTATGTTACAGCCAATTGTAAGCAATTGTGAGTAGGTTGAAAAGAAATCCCTCTTGATGCCTCTGAGATTGACAGAAGCCATCGACCAGGAACCCCGGTTGCCAGCAGAAGTCAACCCAGGTCTATCCTAGTGAAATTTAACAGCTACAGAGTGAGAGACCGAGTCTACAGGGCACGCAAGAAACTAAAATCAGCAACCAATACAAACAAAGTGTGCATAAATGAACATCTTACTGCTACAAGGTCACAGCTTGCTAAAAGGTGCCGCAATCTTGTGAAAGACAAGAAGTTAAATCAAACATGGACTTTCGATGGGAACATCTTTGTGAAGCTGAAAGCCGATAGTGTTCAACGCCCACTCACACCCCAGGAAGTCAACAAACTTGAGAATGGGCTGAGACAGCTGCCGTGCATAGCCTCGCATTAAACCCGTGTTATGTGATGGTTATAACGGTTCGTAACTGTAAGAATTAACATGTTAGCAAGTGATGATTCGGTGTTTCAATTCCAATTGTCAATCAGTAAGAAATCAGTAAAATCAGTAAAATGGTGGAATATTTCTCGGGATTACTATTCTCCGGATAGTAAGTGCAGGTAAAGAGATTATACTTATTAATAATTAAATAACCATGAACTACCCGTATTCCGGTTCAATAAGAAAACTGTAAACTGTAAACAATCATAAAAAATACAAAAAATCTAAAACCAATTAGTCACTGTTACGCTTTTTTCACTGAAACTGAAAATGGGGAGTGTGAATCTGGTGCTGCCTAACACCAGCCAGCCATCGTTTGATTGCATGATGCTGGGCTGTCCCATATTCACATTTCAGTAATTTATGTAAAGTTTATATACAATCCTGCAGTCGTCCTATATTCCAAATACCGAGTGTGAATCAGGTGCTGCCTACCACCCAGAGGTCACCAGCTAACCGCTTGGTGCTAGGCTGCCCGATCTTCACACATCAGAAGATTATACACATGTTTATGTACACTCCTGTTATACTTATGCACAATGGCTAATCATGACCGTGACAGTTTCACGGGTGGAGGAAGCCGGAGTACACGGAGAGAACCACCGAGCAACGACGAGCAGCTGCCAACTGCCCAACATCATAACTCCACTCTGCACCACAGGCAGGGTTAGATTGGTTGAAGACATGCGCACCATCGACGTGCTGTACGCCTTAGTACACGGCGTCATCGTGCCCCCATGTGGACAATCAGGGTTAAGTGCCTTGCCGAAGGACACAACGCGGGAGTCCGAATCGATCATTCAGACGGTCACCCATCCAAAGACTAACCGGGCTCGACGTTGCTTAACTTCGGTGATCTGACGAGAACCGGTTACCGCAACGCCACCGCGCCCCCATGTACACTCCTGAAGCATTTTTATACTCGAAGTACCGACAATCAGTAACAAAAGAAACTAGCACTTACATTTGAAATAATCTTGACGTCTACCAATTATATCTGTGTTACACTAAGTCTAGTTAGCAGTATTATGAAGTACCCCCCCCCCCCCCCCCACCCCCATTAAGAATATTTTTTAGTCAGGCCCTGCACTATCAGTGTTTGGGGGATTTGTTAGCTTAACTGCATTATGCTTGTACGCGTAGAATAAATAGCCCAATTGCATTACACGGGAAAGTGAATCTGTTACTGTCAACTAGTATTGACAATCGGTATTCAACAGTGTTGTAAACAATCTCTAAAAGCTACTACCTCGAACTTTGTTTCCTTACAGTCCAGGCTGAAGTATCATGTATTAAGTACCCTACCCCCCCCCCCCCCCCCTTAGGAATCTTCGAGGTAATTCTATGGTTGATCACTGAAATTGAAAATGGGGTAATTCTATGGCTGATCACTGAAATTGAAAATGGGGCAATGTACATGTAAATATGGTGCTGCCTACCACCCAGAAGCCATTACCTCACTGCTTGGTGCTAGGCTGCCCTAAATTCACACTTCAGTAATTTATGTCCCAAGAGAACTGTTAGTCCAAGTGTTTTATACAATATATACTTATTCGTGTAGAATAAATAGCACAATTTACATTGTACAGGAAGGTATATAGCCCAACAGCACAATACCGGAATGAGAATCTGTTGATGTCAACTAGTGTAGACCATCTGTAAAAACAAGTGTTCTAAACAATCCCAAAAGCTACTAGCTCCAACTTTGAGTCTTGGCTGAAGGACTAAGTATTAAGCACCCTACTCCACCCACCCCACCCCAAAGGGGAACTGTTAGTCCAATTGTTTTATACAATTTATACTTATTCATATAGAATAAATAACACAATTTATGTTATACAGGAATGATGTCAACTAGTGTTGACCATTAGTAAAAACAAGTGTTGTAAACAATCCCAAAAGCTACAAGCTCCAACTTTGCTTCCTCGGAGTCTTGGCTGAAAGACTAAGTATTAAGCACCCTACCCCACCCCAAGGAATTCTACGATTTCTTTTCACTGAAATTGATAGTACAGAATATGAATATGGTGCTGCCTACCACACAGCAGTGGCGGCGCCATGGGGGGGGGGGGGGGGGGGGTATTGGGGGGGGGTATGGGGGGTACTTACCCCTCCACGTTTTTCGCCAAGCGTAGTAAAAAAATACTACCAGTTTAAATTTTGTATTGAACGTTGCGATGCAATGGTGGGTATGCTTTATTCCATATTCCCAAGTGCACTAAATCAGAGAAGTTTTTAAATTATGTTTGTGTGTGCCCCCCCCCCCCCCCCCCCCCCCCCCCCCCACACACACACATTAGCTGCAGACAACAAACAAGAGTCGAGGGCCCAAATTGCCACAAGGTGTGCCGCGTTCAAACGGTCTGAAACATACCGCTTAAGAGTATTTGAGGAATGCTAAAATCGAGAGCGTGCAACGCATCCGTTTGGAATGCAGCCTACTTTCATTTTCGATTTGAGATTTGAGAACACCATTTACAACGTAAGTTTTAAAAAATTTTCTCAACTTCGGGAGGGGACACCACTCCCGAATCCCTCCCCGCCTCCCGGCGGGCAATCACCAATTGTAACCCCTCACTTCTGTAACTCTGGCGCCGCCACTGCGTCGTACCCGGTTAGTACTTGGATGGGTGACCGTCTGAGCGATCGATTCGGACTCCCGCTTTGTGTCCTTGGGCAGGGCACTCACCCCGATTGTCCAAATGGGGGCACGATGACGCCGTGTACTAAGGCGTACTGCCCGTTGATGGTGCGCATATCTTCAACCAATCTAACCCTGCTTGTGCTGCAGTGCGGAGTTACGATGTTGGGGAGCTGGCAGCTGCTCGTCGTTGCTCGATGGTTCTCTCCGGGTACTCCGGCTTCCTCCACCCGTAAAACTGCCACCGACACGATATGACTTTGGCTGTTAAAGTGTCGTTAAACCCTAATAAATAAATATCGTACGATCGACGCATTCTCAGTACACAGAGGCAGTAGTGGCATAGAAAGGCATTTTGTCTGTGGGGCGGGGGTAATAATACATGTCATGGAAAGTGATGACCAACGCGGACTGAGTCGCACGGTGGGGGGGGGGGGGGGGCATGGGTGAAACATGTCTGAGAGCTGGGAAGAATCAGTGGCATGGCCACGATGGTGGGGTGTCAGGTAACTAGCCCCTCCTGTCGTTACACCTTCGGGGAGGTGAGAGGAGAGGATAATGACCTGAGGTCCTAGTTAAGACTTAAGGAGGCCCCAGACCCCCCGCCAACGGCCTTCCGAATATCATGTAGTTCCCCCCACCTCCATAAAAAATGGCTAGAGCCTCCTCTATTATAGAATCAATATGTCGTGGAAGGTGATGAACGCACTGGCATTGGACGCTTGGATAACAAGTGTTTGACCACCGAGGTGGTATTAGTACCCTACGGAGCTTTTGTGACATAAGGTGTTTTTGTCACAGAAGACACTAGAGTATGCAAGCATCTTGGATTTTGAAAAAAAAAATATTGAGCGCGCATAATCCCCTCACAACCCTTTATACATGTACCATATATGAAAGGCGTACCTTGAACCATGTTGGAGGGAGGGGTGGTAACACAAAACAGAGAAAAAAGCTTAAAAAAAAAATTTAAAAAAATGGCCGCCATTCTGCCATCTTGGATTTTGATAAATAAATATTGACTGTGCGTCATCCCCCCCCCCCCCCCCCTCAGAACCATTTATCCATGTACCAAATATGAAAGGTGTAGCTTGAAGCATATTAGAGGGAGAGGTGGTAACATAAAAACGGACGGACGGACGGACGGACGGACGGACGGACAGATGTTAGATTTTGAAAAAAACAATATTGAGCGTGTATAATCCCCTCACAACCCCTTTATCCATGTCCCATATATGAAAAGTGCAGCTTGAACCATGTTGGAGGGAGCAGTCGTAACATAAAATAGAGAAAAAAAGCTTAAAAAACACAACAGAAATGATTGCCATGGCGCCATCTTGAATTTTGGAAAAAAAATATGGAACGTGCAACATCCCATTACAACCCTCTATCCATGTGCCAGATGTTAAAAAATTTATAGTAATTTATATATTTTTTATACTTACCAATGACCCAGACTTAGCTGGTGCTAACTCTAACAAAACCAGGGCCAAACACAAATTTTGCCCCCCAATCCCCAAAATTTGCATCCAAAACAAAAAGAAATCATGTCCTAAAGGAACTCCATACTACGCCTCTACTGCGCATGCGCAGTGACGCAGACGTCCCGAAATTGGCGCCAATTACCATTCTTACTGGCAGTGCCTGGTCAGCGCTATGTACTCAGCGGGGAGGCAAGAGTTCCCAACTCCAGGGAGGGCCATCCCCGTCTGGGTCATTGGTAAGTATAAAAAATATATAAATTACTATAAATTTTTTAACATTTTTATACTGTACCAATGACCCAGACTTAGCTGAATAGTAAACAGGCTGGAGGGCCTAGGACATAGAGGAAAATCCAATAAGCTCAACTATATAGTAAAGAGGTAACCCCTAAAGGAGAAAAGGAGTATTAGGCTTTACATGTATCTTTCTTATTTAATATTAAATTAGAAAGATACACTACTCTTAATAATTGAGTACAATAACATTCATGTTCTCTATTAACATCCAGTATAACCCTTATACTAATTATTTTTAAAGCAAGCCAATAAATAAAGTAGTCCAGAGAATTGAGACTCTTTATAGTCATTTAAAAGTGTCCGAGTATTGTATATTAAAGCCCGTTTGACACTTGACATATACAAATGCTTCACACCGAGCTACACTTTAAAAATAAGACATGAATGAATTTAAACATTAATATTACACTTTAAAACCATCCCGGAAGCGACTCAGAAATACTGACTTGGAGGAGGCATTCCCTTGCTTTTCACTATAAAGCAGGTGACCTAAGGGAACACCCGCCCCCCCCCCCCCCCCCCCTTTCCCCTTGCCCTGGGTCAAATAGCCCAGAGCGAAGAGGGCAGCCGGACGGAGTCACTGCCGGAACAGAAAGCCTGCATAACTATAGTTGCAACTGTTTAGTGGACGACATTCTGAGCAACAGATAACGGACCTAAACAATGCAGGTCTCCAGAAATGGACTCAATATTTCTGAGATAAAAATTCGTAAATGTGGATGGCTGAGACCAATAAGCAGCCTTCATTAAATCTGTAATAGCAACACTATTAGCATAAGCCCAGGAAGTAGAAAGAGCTCTTACTTCATGAGCAGAAATCTTAAGCACAGACTGCTGAGAAGAAGATAAATCTTCATAAGCAGTACGGATAGTTAACTGAATCCATCTAGCAATAGAATGGACTGAAATGTCCTTTCTATTAGGCATCAAAGACAGAAAGAAACGTTTCCGCCCCTTTCTGATAAACTGAGATCACTGTTTATAGATACGTAGTGCTCTAACAGGACAGAGTAAAGGCCTACGCCCGTCTGAAGACGGAAGAGCCTTAATAACAATAGGTTCCGGATATTTATTAGGAGCCTGATTCTTAGCTAAAAAACCCACATTAGTAGTGAAGGTGATAGTGTTCCCAACACTACGATAATGAGAATTATCCACCGATAGTGCATGAAGCTCACTGACTCTTCTAGCAGAAGAGAAAGCTAAGAGAAAAGCTGTCTTATAAGATAAGAATTTGAAATCTACTGTCCCAAGAGGTTCAAATGGCTTTTCCTTCAATTTAAGGAGAACCCAAGCTAAATTCCACTTAGGAATTAGTCTAAGAGTTCTGGGTCTATTTATCGAAAAGTTTCTAACCAACTTCGATAAAGAGACATTAGATCCAATTTGTAAACTATCATGATGTGCATAGGTATCAGATAACATAGATCTATAACCCTTTATAGTAACAGGCTGCAGTTTGATTTCGTCAAACAAGTATACTAGAAAGTTTGCAATGTCTGGTATAGAGGGATCGAATATATCTACAGAATGATCCCTACACCAACGACGAAAAACCTTCCACTTAGCCGCATAATTTAGCGAAGAGGAGGTCCTCCTACAGTTAGAAATCGCGTCCACTGCTCGTCCTGTAAAGTGCTTGCCATGCAAGAAGGACCGCACAACGGAAAAACGTGAAGGTTGAGACCTTGCGGGTTGTGATGGAGTTGGCGCGATTTCCCCTGCGAAAGAAGATCCTCCCGTGGAGGAAGCTTCCGCGGTAGGTCCCACAACAGACACCTGAGTAGATTTATCCACGGTCTCTGTGGCGACAGAGATGCTACCAACAGAATCTTGCATTGAGATTGTTTTATCTTCAGCAATACTTTTGAATTAACGGCGCAGGAGGATACGCATATCCTATCATTCCGTCCCAAGGGATCGACAGAGCGTCTACTACAAATGCTCTTGGATCCGGACACGGAGAAACATACGTCTGCAACTGATTGTTGAGATGTGTCGCAAATAAGTCTATCATTGGCCGTTCCCATTGGTAGCAAATCTGATTGAATACTTGTTTGTTGAGAGTCCACTCCGACGGCAACAAGCGACCCTTTCGTGAAAGGGAGTCTGCTAGCACATTCAGACGACCCGGTATGTGACGGACCGAAAGAAGAACGTGATGTTCTAACGCAAACAGAAGGATTCTTTCCGTTAGATTGAACAACGGAACTGAATGAGTGCCTCCCTGATTCCGTATATACGCCACTACTGTCGTATTGTCGGATAGGATTTGGACATGAGCATCGTGAATAATGTCCATCCAGTGACGTAACGCAAGCCAAACTGACATCATTTCCTTGATGTTTATGTGCTTGCACAGGAATTGCGGATCCCAAAGACCCTGGCATCTCGAATCCGTTGGGATTAATGATGCACCCCAACCTGTTTGACTGGCATCCGTCATAACGGTAAAACTCGGATCCGGCAACTGCAGCGGAACTCCTTGAGTTAACCACTGAATGTTTGCCCAAGTCTGAATCTCTTGTTTCACTTGATCTGACAAGAGAACGTCTACATCGAGCGAATGAATTTTCACACTCCAATTCTGAGTCAGGAAAATTTGAAGAGGACGTGTGCGTAACCGCCCCATCGGAATGAGATCCGCGGCGGCTCCGCACAGACCTATCAGCCTCATAAATTCTCTCGCCGTGACTTTGTCTGCGTGCAGACAATAGCGAGCGTAACAACTGACTAATTTCGCTCTGGTTAACGGCAGACGAACGAGATTGTTGTGCGTCTCGAAGCTCATTCCCAGATGAGTGAATGACTTGGACGGCACCAGATCCGACTTCTCCTCGTTTACTATAAAACCGAGACGTCGGAGCAATAGAAGAAGATTCTGAACATCGTTCTGAAGCGTTAACTCGTTGCCGTACCTCTGAAGAATGTCGTCCAGGTAGGCCGACGTTACCGCAGACGAATGAGCTCGGAAGTAGATCATTTCCGAGTTCATTACCCGAGTGAAAGCCCAGGGTGCTAGATTCAATCCGAAGCACATCGCCCGGAATTGATACACCACTCCTAGGACTGCGAAGCGTAGATACTTTCGGAATGTCGGATGTACCATGACGTGAAAGTACGCATCTTTGAGATCTATGCTCGTTGCATAATCGTTCACCCGAATACTCGCTCTGACCGATCGAATCGTCTCCATATAAAACTTCGGAGCGACGATCAGCTTGTTTATCCAGCTCAAATCTATGACTGGACGGAACGAGCCGTCTGGTTTCGGAACCAGAAACAGATGGCTGTAGAATCCCGGAGATTCCTGGTTTTCTACGACCTCTACCGCGTTCTTCATTAAAAGAGACTGCACCTCTGATAACAGAGCGTCTCTTTTCTGTGGATTTGACGGAAGATGAGTCCACTTTGGACTTCGAGTTAATGGAGGCTTTCGTTTGAAGGATATCTTTAGACCTTCCGAAGTCACTCCTCTCACCCAAGGGTCGTCCGTAATCGACGCCCACTCTTGTGAAAAGCTCGACAACCTTCCGCCAACCGGAACGCGATAGAGGTTTAAGCCATCACCTCCTGGACCTGCGAGGCCTGCGGTAGGAGAAACCACGTCTTCCACGACCCGCACCTCGCCTCGTCGACCTCGGGGCGTCCGACCGATTGTCCCGGCCTGAAGGACGTCCCGAACGAGAGTCGCTATCCTGACGGTCTCTCGAATAAGACCAAGAGGACGCACCGGAACCTCTATAGGAACCTCTCTTGGGCGCATTAGACCCAGAAGTGCCTGTCTTATTCGTGTCTGCTGTATCCGACTTCTTAGGAGCAGATCTGAACAACAGAGAATCATTAGCTTTCTTTTTAATTTTATCATAAATAGCGGAAAGCTTGCCGTCAAAGAGAAGTTCTCCTGAGACCGAAGCGACTCTAAGAGAGTTCTTCACCTTAGAATCCACTAGTGTGGATGTAGCTAGGGCTGCGTCACGTCTAACCAACTCCAGATTTGCCACTGAAAGGGCGGAGTTACACGTGGAATAAGCTACTGCCCTTGAAAGAAGTCTTAAAGAGGATTGTATATCCTGAAACTCTTTCCCCTGAAGGCGCAGTGATAACGCCTTAGTAAGGTGATCTGCGTAAGATAAGGCATCTAAATTGGCTCTATTAGACGCAATAGCTGTTTCCAACACCGCGGTTGGAATAGAAGCTGACGACGGTAATGATAGCTCTAAGTCTTCCGCCTCGTCGTCCATACGCAGAGGAACTCTCGGTATACCCTGTCCTGCCGTATCGAATTTATTCCTTGCATTAATGAAAGGCAGGTTGAGAGTATTAGCGGACAAGAAACCTGCTTTCCCCGTCCTGGAAGCAAGTTTAAATATAGCGTCGTTCAATAATTCAAATGTTCTTGCAACATTATTGGACTGCGACGGAAACTCGGGAGCGATGTCCCTGAACCGCTCAAAAAATTCAGAGTCCAATGACGCTATAAATAATTCTCTTGTCCGGAAGCGCAGCAGTCTGGCCCGACGGAACAACTTGAGGGAGAAAGTGCCGGAAGAAGTCCACGGCAGCTTTATGTTGTTCCGAAAGGGATAGCTCCAAGTCATCCGTATCCCTTTCACCATCCGGTCGGACCTCATGATGTTCCCGGTCGTCCGCCCCCGATGCTTCGGCGGAGCGTACCGACCCAGCGCCGTCGGATAATTCTCGATCCGACACCGTTTCTGTCGGCTGCTGGGATGCTGCGATAAGCTGTGCTATCTGCACAAGAATGTCCGGCGTCGAGACCTGCGGAGGCGCAGTCTTTCGCTGCTTCGCCGAGGGCAGCTCCGCATCAGATGGCTCCCGCATACTTTTCCTATGCGAACGTCCAGAGTCCATCGGTCTCGAATCCCTGGCTGCCGGATGGTGTGACCTGGTCGCCGAAGAATCCTTCATCGCCGAAGCTGGTAATATATCGGCGGTCACGCAGCCAAGGTGCGGTCGTGTGCGCTGACGAGAAGAGGAAGCCTTAACAGTCTCTGCGGACTGCTTATACAACGGAGCGTCCCGAGCGACGGACGTATGCTCCGCTAAAGACACATTTTGTACCACAACATCTGGTCCCAGATGTTGTTGTACGAGAGAGGGGCCTCTCTCGCTCGCGGCCCGGCTGGACCTGGACGAGCTAGGAACCGGACTCAAAGGCTTCCTCCGTTCTCGCTTACTATCCGCCGTCACTGGGTGTGCATCTATTATGTTTATAGTGCTCGCATCACCCAAAATTTCCTCTTGGACCGCATCGGACGAACCCGGCTGCCGAACCATTCGGTGAATGGACGCTACACCGGGCGAGCTAGCGGACGACATTTGTCTAATCTCCATGAGCACTTTTGCCGCTAGCTCTGAATTCATTTGTGACGACGGACGCACACTTGAAGAAGATAACATGGAAACATCACCCTGTTCTGGTTCCTCTGAAATAGAAACTGAGAGAGTAGAGTGACCTTGCGGAGAAAGAGCCGGAATCGCTCTTTCTCCAGAAACAACATATCGTGACACACGTTTCCAATGTTTCTCATCCCAATGTTCACATATAGGACAGGGATTAATGCGAGAACACTGACTACAATTAATACAATGATCATGAAAGTCAGAGGAAGATTTCTTCCTATTACAATTTGAACAATGTCCCTTCATAGTGAAAGAACAACAATAAGTCCTAGTTACTCGCAAAAACCCCTGACACAAAGATACATAATAACATGATCCATTAATAAATGAAAAAAACAATTGCAAAACAAAATAATTTAGAAAAAATATTTTTTCAGCGAAGCCCAAGTTGCTGAAAAGTAACGTTGAGCCCCGATGGATCCGATGGCAAAGTGTGGTCAAAAATTTTAAATTTATATTAAATAATTAATGAGACACTTTCGGATAATATAAATGTATCTTATAGTGAGATAAACTACAGCAAAGGCAAACAGCCCCCCTCAAAAAAGGCTGTTGCCAATGAAAACAAACAGTGTAAAAACACCAGAAAACATGACTCCAGGCACTGAAAAAACTGGCCCGGAATCAGTCATCAATTACACTCTATCTGATGCAAAACAGAGACTCCCAGGGGAGAATCTGTAGAACATCAGATGGAAGATGCAGAACACAAACGTTATACACCCATGGGTGAAAACGTAACTATGGGGAAAATAACAGAAAACATTCTGTAACCAAGCAAGTCTCCCAGGAAATTTTAGAAATGAAATTTCTCAAAAATATGCCAAAAGCATGGGAGAATTGCAAGGGGGGACTTTAGAAGGCTAGGGGAGAGGAAACACTGAATAAGCAGTGCAACAATTAGCAAGAATGACAACAAGAGGCCCATGCCTCGAAAATAGGCAACTTAACATAATTTCATCAAAAAATTTTAAGTACAGCCCTGATTATTTTTTGTCACTTCTTTTTCCTCTCCTCCTTCTATCCTCCTTAGAATCACATTTTCTCCAAAACTTACGTGTCTGGCATCCTTTAAACTGAGATTTACAAGCACAAAGATCAGTGAGATGTTGACTGATGAAGGGCCAAACAGAGAATGATAATTGGCGCCAATTTCGGGACGTCTGCGTCACTGCGCATGCGCAGTAGAGGCGTAGTATGGAGGTCCTTTAGGACATGATTTCTTTTTGTTTTGGATGCAAATTTTGGGGATTGGGGGGCAAAATTTGTGTTTGGCCCTGGTTTTGTTAGAGTTAGCACCAGCTAAGTCTGGGTCATTGGTACAGTATAAAAATATAAAAAGTGTAGCTTGAACCATGTTGGAGTGAAGGGTGGTAACATAAAATAGAGAAAAAAGCTTAAAAAACACAACAAAAATGGCCGCCATTCTGCCATCTTGGATTTTGAAAAATAAATATTGACTGTGCATCACCCCCCTCAGAACCATTTATCCATGTACCAAATATGAAAGGTGTAGCTTGAAGCATATTAGAGGGAGAGGTGGTAACATAAAAACAGAGACAGACAGACAGGCAGACAGACAGACAGATGTTAGATTTTGAAAAAAAATATTGAGCGTGCATAATCCCCTCACAACCCCTTTATCCATGTACCATATATGAAAAGTGCAGCTTGAACAATGTTGGAGGGAGCAGTCGTAACATAAAGTAGAGAAAAAAGCTTAGAAAACACAACAGAAATGTTGCCATGGCGCCATTGAATTTTGGAAAAAAATATTGAACGTGCAACATCCCATTACAACCCTCTATCCATGTGCCAGATATAAAAAGTGTAGCTTGAACCATGTTGGAGTGAGGGGTGGTGACATAGAGAAAAAAGCTTAAAAAACACGACAAAAATGGCCGCCATACCGCCATCTTGGATTTTGAAGAAAACATACTGAACGTGCATCATCCCCTCCCAACCCTCTATCCATGTGCCAAATATGCAAAGTGTAGCTTGAACCATGTTGGTGGGAGGGGTGGTAACATGAAAATAGAGAAAAAAAGCTTAAAAAACACAACAAAAATGGCCGCCATTCCGCCATCTTGGATTTTGAAAAAAAAATTTCGAGCGTGCATCATCCCCTCAGAACCATTTATCCATGTACTAAATATGAAAGCTGTAGCTTAAAGCATGTTGGAGGGAGAGGTGGTAACATAAAAAAACAGAGACAGACAGACAGACAGACAGACAGACAGACAGACAGACAGACAGACGGACGGACGGACAGACAGACAGACGGACGGAGTGCAATCCTATAGTCCCCTTATGGTTCCCGTAGGGGACTAATAAAAATACGCGCAAAATCCAATATATAAGACCATTATCAAATATTACCTAGGCTATATTGCCCAGGCAATATTTGATGATGGTCTTATATATTTGATTTGGGGCGTGTTTTTCATTATCCAAGCGAGCGGTCTAAAGCCTGTGATGAAGGTTTCGTTTTCATAATTCACAAGTGTTTGACCTGATTGGAGACATTTGCCCCACATTCCAGTCAGACACAATCAAGGGAGAAAATACTCTCTACTGACTATGCTAAACAGTTGTGGTCATAACATATGTTCTGCAACACGTATATGTATAAATATACCAACTTATATTCCCATTCAGACAGGCCTGCAAAGCCTTCGGGAAAGAACACTGATGACTGTATCGATCGCAGAAGCGAGTAAACAATCAAACTAAAAGATGATGAAATATCGGATCCAAACAAATATATCTGTTGTTTGCGTAAATCTTTTCAGAATATTGTCCCCAAATCAACGCAACCAACACAAATGGCTCGCTTTGTCTATACGTTGATTTTAAAACGGTTATGTGATGATAAAAGAGTGAATTTGATTAGATTTAAAAAAAAAAGAAAGAACTTACCACTGGCGTCGACCATGCACGTGTACACTACACTGTATGTCACTGTTTACAATTGAACCCGGTGTTTTCATTGATTCCAAGTCGACCATAATATGACAAGCCTTTGGTGCAACTACAATAACCTCAATCGCTCTTCGTGAATAGAATGAAACATCGACGTCCCTGTTTATCTTCGCCTCACACTTTCAGAGACGAAAGAATCACATTTTTTTTCTGAGTATGATTTTTTTTCTCAAGCCAGCCATTCAGAGTTTGGCCTTCACACATGCTTTACGCTCAAGTCATGCACCAGTTTGCTACTGATTTTCTTGCTCATCCGCGTCCATCTGTATGACTGGCCTACTCGTTCTTTCAGAATGGAATTCTTCGGAATTGTAACTTGATTTTCTCATTGAGTGTGGGAGATATCTACGACAAACTTTACGTGCAACTAAATTGCTGTTACTAAAATAAAGAACCGAGAGGAAAGGCAGAGTAAAAAAATCGCGACACTTTTGTAAATCGTATTCAACCGTATCGACCAACTAAATCAAAATCAAATCGATTTTCAAATATTCACCAAGCCCCACCTTTCCGATAAACTTTCATCTCCTAGTTAACGATTATGTGTTCATCCATCATATTCATGGACAGTAGTAGGAGATGAGGTAACATCCCCGGTTGGCAGGATCTCATGCAGGATCTCATATGTGACGTCATAGTCGCGTGAACTGGTGATGCCATGTTGTGTTGTCATGGTAACCCGCGTGAACGGACATCTTGTGACGTCATACCCATAGTGATACGTGGTCCTAGTGCGCATGCGCAGCGCGTGTTGCTAGGCTGATACGTGTTTCCGTCGGTCATTTTGTATACTGGAGGCCGCCATCTTGGTTTTTATGATAGCACGTGGTTGCTGTTACCCAATGGCCTACAACAAGACAGGGGTATATTCAAAGAGTATGTTCCTTTGTACAAGAGTAATTTCCCGATTCGTAGCATTACCACAAACAACCCGACAATCCCTCCAAATCACCAGAAACGACTTTATTTACTACGGATTTCCCATTGTATCGCCTAGCACGTAGTGCTATAGTACCGAGTGACCCCGGGGTGAGTTCTATTGAACTAGCGTACATACAATTTCCCAAATAGACCCGACAACCCCTCCAAATCACCAAAATCCCCCCAAACTACCGAAATTGACTTTATTTACTATGGATTTCCCTCAGAATCCTTTTTAGGACCGCCATACCATGGCTTATAATAGTAGCACGTAGTGCTATAGTACTGAGAGGCCCCTTTGGATTATAGCCAACTGATAGACAACCTCAATGAAAGCCTATATCATTCCTAATGCCAAGAATCTATCGAGTAGTTATTGATAAGTCATTGCTCGAACGACTCGAATCCCACCGAGCAAATAAGCCATAGAGTATTTACTCGGCCGAGTGACTCGCACATGCGACTCTTTGCTTCATTTCGGTATTTGAGGATACCTGTGACCTGGTATTGTATTATTTGAAGATACCTATCGAGGATACCTTCTGGAGAATCCCTTTTTTGTCGTATGAGGCCACGAGGTCCATTAGAAAATCCACCAATGAGGTCTAATTTATTATCCCTCTTCGCCTCATTTCGTCTGAGGCCATGAGGGCCAAGAAACAATACCTCATTGAGGCCTAATTTACTATCCCTCTTAGCCTCATTTCGGTATATGAGGATACCTATGGCCTGGTATTGTATTTTTTGAGGATACCTATCGATGATATTTTCTGGGGAATCCTTTTTTTGTCGTATGAGGTCATGAGGGCCATGAGAAAATCCCTCAATGAGGTCTAATTTAGTATCCTTCTTAACCTCATTTCTTTTGAGGCCATGAGGGCCATGAAAAAATCCCTCAATGAGGCCTAATTTACTATCCCTCTTAGCCTCATCTCGGTATTTAACAGCCATATCCCGTCGCACCCCTTTTTGGAAAACGTCTGGACTTCGGCACCCCTTTTTAGTCGCATGAGGCCATGAGTGCTATGAGAAAAGCCGTCAATGAGGTCTAATTTACTATCCCTCTTAGCCTCATTTCGTTTGAGGCCATGAGGGCCATGACACAATCCCTCAATGAGGTCTAATCTACTATTCCTCTCAGCCTCATTTCGGTATTTAAGGATACCTATGACCCAGCCCCTAATGGCTCCTAGCTCCCATCTGGCTCCTAAACAGTTCCTATACAGGCAGTCTTATCAACGGCTTCCATCTTATCTCCTGTATAATACGTATGCACAGAGACAGCCTAAATAAGGAATTACGTAATTGGGATTCTCAAACGATTCCGTAAAGTTGGATTCCATGTTTTAACATTTTAACACTCGTGTGTATGGAAAGGGGCTGGTAACACCCAATTCAACAACTACTACAAGAACCTGAACAGATACAACTGACAACCAACCACTACAAAAATTCACAAACGTACAAAAGTGAACGAAGATCCAACACAACCAAGATCGAAGTGAACAGAAAATAACGAAGTGAACGGAGATCCAACACAACCAAGATCGAAGTGAACAGAGCTAAACAAAGTGAACGACGATCGAACTGATCTGATCGAACACTACCAAGATCGAAGTGAACATAACATAACAGTAGTAGTGTATGTTCCCCTACAGGTCCATTCTGGGGGACCTCGGTGGGGGACCTCGGAAGTGACGTCATGTCACGTGACCTAGTGCCGCCATGTTGTGTTGTCATGGTAACCCGCGTGAGCGGCCATGTTGTGACGTCATCTCCATAGTGATACGTGGTGTGAGTGCGCATGTGCAGCACGTGTTGTTAGGGTGATACGAGCTTCCGTCGTCCATTTTGTATACTGGAAGCCGCCATCTTGGTTTCTATGGCAGCACGTGATTGCTATGTTACCTAAGGCCAACAATAGGACAGGGGTATGTTTTGAGGTATGTTCGATTGAATCGGAGTATTTTCTGGAACGACTTCCCTGGATAATTACCACTAACAACCCGACAACTTGTATTATTTCGAATTCTTCCAGAATTCTCTGCTTCTATCTATATATGTAATAGTTATCGTTTATCTGGCCATGTTCTTTTATTCTAGAGTATACTCCAGTAACGTAGAAGAGCTATTAGTTGGAACAGCTTTGCTTATTATTGCTATATTTAGCAATTTCTGGTCTATTCTTGTTAGTTCTGACCCTATTCCGTGTACTCTTGTTGTTTCATTTATCTAGAATATAAATATCCAATCAGATTGCTTCATCCCCTGTAATTTATATGCAGAGTTATTTCCCTTGTGTATAATAAAAGCCTATATTCAATGGCCGTATCCTATGGAATCCAATTTTTTGCAAAACACCTGTGGCTATGGAATCCCTTTTTGTAGTATGAGGCCATGAGGGATATGTAAAAGCCCTCAATGAGTCCTCATTTATTATCCCTCATACCCTCATTGAATTTTGAGGTTATGAGGACCATTAAAAATCCCTCAATGAGGTATTATTTACTACGACTCTTTGCCTCATTTCAGTATTTAACAGGTATATCCTATGGAATCCCATTTTGGAAAACGCCTGTGACTGTGGAATCCCTTTTTTGTCGTATGAGGCCATGAGGGCTATGTAAAAGCCCTCAATGAGTCCTCATTTATTATCCCTCATAGCCTCATTGAATTTTGAGGTTATGAGGACCATTAAAAATCCCTCAATGAGGCATAATTTACTACGACTCTTATCCTCATCTCGGTATTTGAGGATACCCATGGCCTGGTATTGTATTATTCGAGGATACCTATCGAGGATACCTTTTATGGGATACTTATCTGAGGATACTATATAGGCTGTACATATCCATATAGGTCTCTCTCGCTGGCCCTTAGTACTATTAATCCACCTAATGCTTTATGTTATCCTATGACTGGTCTAGGTAGTATGCAATGCTAGGCATAGGGGTATTGTGGGTAGGGGTACTGCCTGGTAGTTTAGAACGGTACTATAGCATGGCGGTATATACCCCTATAGGTCCCATCCTAACCGTTCATAGTATTAACCAACCGATTGCTTTGTTTTATTATATGGCTGGTATATGTAGTACGTTATGGTAGACCTAGTGATTTTGTGGGGGTGGAGGTAATGCTTGGTAGTTTAGAACGGTAGTATAGCATAGGCTGTACATATCCTTGTAGGTCTCTTGCTGGCCCTTGGTACTACTGATCCACCAGATGCTTCATATTATTGAGCGGTATTCTGGAGTGGGGTCAATGCCTGGTAATACAGAACGGCAGCAGAGTATGGTTGGTATATTCCCCTATAGGTCCCATCTAACCGTTCATAGTATTAACCTACCAAATGCTTTGTATCATCCTGTTACTGGTAAGTTGGTACGTAATACCAGTAGTTCCTACCTTCCCTTTTTGTCAAATGAGGATAAGAGTCGTAGTAAATTAGACCCCATTGAGGGATTTTTAATACGACTCTTATCCTCATTTGACAAAAAAGGGATTCTCCAGAAGGCACCCCAATTTCTGCACTCCTTTTTTGAAAAACATATGGCCTTCGGCACCCCTTTTTTCTGAAATGAGGATAAGAGTCGTATTAAAAATCCCTCATTGAAAAAAAAGGGGTGCCGAATAATACTATGAACGGTTAGGATGGGACCTATAGGGGTATATACCGCCATGCTATAGTACCGTTCTAAACTACCAGGCAGTACCCCTACCCACAATATCCCTATGCCTAGCATTGCATACTACCTATACCAGTCATAGGATAACATAAAGCATCAGGTGGATTAATAGTACTAAGGGCCAGCAAGAGAGACCTATATGGATATGTACAGCCTATACAGTATCCTCAGATAAGTATCCCATAAAAGGTATCCTCGATAGGTATCCTCGAATAATACAATACCAGGCCATAGGTATCCTCAAATACCGAGATGAGGATAAGAGTCGTAGTAAATTATGCCTCATTGAGGGATTTTTAATGGTCCTCATAACCTCAAAATTCAATGAGGCTATGAGGGATAATAAATGAGGACTCAATGAGGGCTTTTACATAGCCCTCATGGCCTCATACGACAAAAAAGGGATTCCACAGTCACAGGCGTTTTCCAAAATGGGATTCCATAGGATATACCTGTTAAATACTGAAATGAGGCTAAGAGTCGTAGTAAATAATACCTCATTGAGGGATTTTTAATGGTCCTCATAACCTCAAAATTCAATGAGGGTATGAGGGATAATAAATGAGGACTCATTGAGGGCTTTTACATAGCCCTCATGGCCTCATACGACAAAAAATGGATTCCATAGCCACAGATGTTTTGCAAAAAATGGGATTCCATAGGATATGGCCATTGAATATAGGCTTTTATTATACACAAGGGAGATAACTCTGCATATAGATTACAGGCATGGGCGCAGATCTCTTCCAAAAAGTGGGGGACGGGCAGATGCCGAAGGCATCTGCAGCGAGTGCCGCAGGCACGAGCCGGCAGAGGGGAATTGGAAGGGGGGGGGTTCTCCCCCAAGAAAATTTTTAAATTGCGCTTTCAAATGGTGCATTCTGGTGGCCTCTGGGGTATAATTTCTCTTAATTATTTAGTAGAAAAAAATATGTTTTTCAACAGCCTGTTGTAATTTTGTCAAAATGCTTAACCATAATTGTTCCCGCTTTACCGAGCGTTCCCTATTAGATTAACACAATTCAACTGTGCGGTGGATTAGCATAAGGGCCCAACAGATGGAGCGACGACGTGTGTGTCGGGCCCGTTAATGGATTAACAGATCCAATAACACCCCGACACATACGTCATCAACAAGTCGCGTGAATTGAATGAATTCGATCGATAAATTTCGTTTTCAAAATGTAAACAAAGCAGACGATACTGCCTTGCACATTTTCACGAGCTCAGTACCGGCCTATTACTCTCTCTGCATAAGAATTATGTCTGCAACATTGATATTCCGATTTCAAATAGTTATGCTGCTTATGCATTCGTGCAACCCACAGCTGTGTCTGGCTGAGTAACAACTTATTTGAAGGCGCAGTGTTGAACAACTGTTCGTTGAACGTTACGTCAGTCCAAACATGGACCCACATACACAGTCCGTAATATAATTTTTGTGGTTGATACGGCTACAGTACAGGCCGTACCAACCCCAAAATTATATTACGAACTGTGGGTCCAAGTTTGGACTAGTTGAACGTGTATCAGAAGTGAATCTCGCATTAAAATTGATGAGAGGGTGCAGCAGTGGGGGAGCATAGTGGGGGACATGTCATACCATGTCCCCCCAGTGGTGGGGGGGGGGGGGGGGGGGGGGGGGGGCAGGCATACCATGCCCCCCCCTGATGAGATCTGGGGGGGGCACGTCCCGTCCGCCCCCCCCCCCCCCCCATGATCTGCGCCCATGATTACAGGGGATGAAGCAATCTGATTGGTTAGTTTTATTCTAGATAAATGAAACAACAAGAGTACACGGAATAGGGTCAGAACTAACAAGAATAGACCAGAAATTGCTAAATATAGCAATAATAAGCAAAGCTGTTCCAACTAATAGGCTATTATACGTTACTGGAGTATACTCTAGAATAAAAGAACATGGCCAGATAAACGATAACTATTACATATATAGATAGAAGCAGAAAATTCTGGAAGAATTCGAAATAATACAAGTTGTCGGGTTGTTTGTGGTAATTATCCAGGGAAGTCGTTCCAGAAAATACTCCGATTCAATCGAACATACCCCCAAAACACACCCCTGTCCCATTGTTGGCCTTAGGTAACATAGCAATCACGTGCTGCCATAGAAACCAAGATGGCGGCTTCCAGTATACAAAATGGACGACGGAAGCTCGTATCACCCTAACAACACGCGCTGCGCATGCGCACTCACACCACGTATCAATATGGAGATGACGTCACAACATGGCCGCTCACACGGGTTACCATGACAAGACAACATGGCGGCACTAGGTCACGTGACATGACGTCACTTCCGAGGTCCCCCGCCGAGGTCTCCCAGAATGGACCTGTAGAGGAACATACACTACTACTCATAACAAAGTGAACGAAGATCGAACTGGTCGGACAGATATGAACAGACCGGACACAACTAAGGTTAAAGAGAAGTTACCCCAATGAAGCCAAGTGAATTGAACAAAGTGAACGAAAATCAAACACAACCAAGATCGAAGTGAACAAAACAAAGTGAACGAAAATCCAATACAACCAAGATCGAAGTGAACAGAACAAAGTGAACAAAGTTTTGAATGAACTCTATATAATATAAATAAATATTAACAACCTTGAACTCAACATAGTTGTTTTGAATTTTAACCCTAATGAAAATATAACGCAGTGTCAACCCCTTCGAACTGTTTGAATAAACTACATATAAAATATATAAATAATATTAACACCCTTGAACCGAACAAAACGAAGATCCAACACAACCAAGATCGAAGTGAACAAAACATACCAATGACTGAGCAAAGACTGGGCTACATAACAAACTTTTGAACTACAACCTTAATGAAAATACAACGAAGGTGATCTGAATGACATTTTTGAACTATAACCCAAATGAAGGTATTAACTCCCTTTGAACTTAATGCTTCCAATAGGGAAGGGGAATACCCACGAGGGGAGCGCGGTGGCTCAGTGGTAGACTGCTGGACTTCTATGCTAGAGGTCCCAAGTTCGATCCCCGTCCGGGACGACTCGCATTGTGTTCTTGGGCAAGGAACTTTATCCCAGTTGCCTGCATGGGGGCACGATGGCGCCGTATACTAAGGCGTATTGCACGTCGATGGTGCACATGTCTTCAACCGCTGTAACCCTGCTTGAGCGAAGCTTGAACAGAGTTAGAATGTTGAGGAGCTGACAGTTGCTCGTCGATGCTCGGTGGTTCTCTCCGGGTACTCCGGCTTACTCCACCCGTCAAACTGTCACGGTCACGATTAGCCAGTGTACAAAAGTATGTGACCTAAAACACCAATAAATAAATATAAATCAAGAAGAATACCCTCGAGTGTTAATACATGGAATCCAACTTTACGGAATTGTTTAAAAATCCCAATTACGGAATTTCTTATATAGCCTGCCTCTATGTATACGTGTTATACAGGGGAAATGAAGCAAACAGATTGAACATGTTGAAGGCCTGAGCGAAGGTATAGCTAGGAAGTAGTGTTACAAGTCAATATTAATGGTTAGTAGTATAGCCAATAGTACTGGTACAAGCCTGCAATGGTACAAGACTGTCGTAGAAGCTAATGATAGGACAGATAGACCATAGATAAGTAGCGGTCTTGGAGCTTTGGAGATACGAGGGAAGCCGTTGGTAAGACTACCTGTATAGGAACTGTTTAGGGGCCATATGGGAGCTAGGAGCCATATAGGAGCTGGGTCATATGTATCCTTAAATACCGAAATGAGGCTAAGAGGGACAGTAGACTAGATCTCAATGAGGGATTTTGTCATGGCTTCAAACGAAATGAGGCTAAGAGGGATAGTAAATTAGACCTCATTGAGGGCTTTTCTCATACCCCTCAAGGCTCATACGACTTAAAAGGGGTGCCGAAGGCCAGACGTTTTCCAAAAGGGGTGCTGAAATTGGGGGTGCCACGGGATATGGCTGTGAAGTACCGAGGTGAGGCTAAGAGGGATAGTAAAGTAGGCCTCTTTGAGGGGTTTTTTCATGGCCACCATGGCCTCAAAGAAAGGAGGTTAAGAGGGATAGTGAATTAGACCTCATTGAGGGATTTTCTCATGGCCCTCATGGCCTCATACGATAAAAAAGAGATTCTCCAGAAGGTATCCTCGATAGGTATCCTCAAATAATACAATACCAGGTCATATGTATCCTCAGATACCGAAATTAGGCTAAGAGCAATGACTTATCAGTAACTACTCGATAGATTCTTGGCATTAGGAATGATATAGGCTTGTATGGAGGTTGTCTGT
Organism: Pictodentalium vernedei; assembly: GCA_031216915.1. Taxonomy (NCBI): domain Eukaryota; kingdom Metazoa; phylum Mollusca; class Scaphopoda; order Dentaliida; family Dentaliidae; genus Pictodentalium; species Pictodentalium vernedei. Next base: position 677,483,698 of record CM062297.1, on the reverse strand, counting down.
CAGTTGGCTATAATCCAAAGGGGTCCCTCAGTACTATAGCACTACTAGGTATGGCGGCCCTAAAAAGGATTCTGGGGGAAATCCATAGTAAATAAAGTCAATTTCGGTACTTTGGGGTGGATTTTGGTGATTTGGAGTGGTTGTCTGGTCTATTTGAGTAATTGTATGTACTCTAGTTTAATCGAACTCATCCCGGGGTCACTTGGTGCTATAGCATTACGTGCAAAGTCGATAAAATGGGAAATCCGTAGTAAATAAAGTCGCTTTTGATGATTTGGAGGGATTGTCGGGTTGTTTGTGGTAATTCTACGAATCGGGGAAATTTCTCTTGTACAAAGGAACACACCCCTGTTTTGTTGTAGGCCATTGGGTAATATAGCAACCAGGTGCTACCATAGAAACCAAGATGGCGGCCCCCAGTATACAAAATGGCTGAAGGATATACGTATCACCCTAACACGCGCTGCGCATGCGCACTAGGACCACGTATCTCTATGGGGATGACGTTACAAGATGGCCGCTCACTCGGGTTAATATGACAACACAACATGGCGCACCAGGTCACGTGACTATGACGTCACATATGAGATCCTGCATGAGATCCTGCCCACCGGAGACGGTTACCTCATCTCCTGCTACTATGGACGATGCTAAAGTGTCCACCTCCAGATTTCCAATTTTTTTTACTAAACATATTTTTATTTGCCAATAAATGAAAAGCAAATGAGGAATGAAGGACAAGTGCTATTCACTTAGAACACCTTCGCTCCCCTTTACATGAATATAGATTATACAAATGGCGGTGAGATAAACCAAACTAGAGTGAAGTCACGCATGCAGCCCGACTGTCCCAGGAATGGCTATGCTTAGACGCAAAATAGCCGGAGCCATTTTTTTGTTAACAGTTTACCTAACGAATCTGCCATATCTGCACTCGTGATATACAAAATTTGCTATTCAAATTTTATTTTTTCATTTCTCCACTTCAAAACATATCTCATGACCTATTAATGGAACAAACTTGATGAGCTTGTTCCAATAAGGAGTAATAAGCCATGGTTAGAAGTAAATAAAAAATGAAAAAAACTCAGGTTTCAGAAAAATAATTTGTACTATCGTCTTCAACTTGTGTAAGGTAAAGGATTAAAGATGGGGTGGGGGTGGGGTGGGGTGGGGGGGTTATGTGAGTTTAACAAAAGGTTCCGCATGTATAGTGACGGTAAATAGTTCAAAATGCATATTCGATGAAAGAAAAAACAAATGCCTAATTGGGTGGGGGGGGGGGGGGGGATAATTTCTGTCTGGATTTTTAACCACAAACTTTAACCAAAACTGTAAAAAAGCATTTTTGACAAAAGGAAAAAAGGGGTTCTGCATGTAGCGACTGTGAATAGTTTAAAATGCATATTGGAGGAAATAAAAAAAATGCCTAATTGGGGGCGGTGGTGTTTGGGTTTTTGACCAAAACTGTAAACAAGCATTTTTGACGAAAGAAAATTGGTCCCCAGCAGAGGGGGGGGGGTGTGGGGGTGGGGGTGATTGGAGGGGGGTACGTAAGTTTGAAAAAAGGTTCGCATGTAGTGACTGTAAATAGTTCAAAATGCATACTGGAGAAAAGAAGAAAAAAAAGCCTAATGGGGGGGGGGGGGGGTGTTTGTCTGGGTTTTCAACCACAAACTTGGAGTCATCCTACCAAGCTACAATGAAATTCCTTCATAATTATGGCCTGTGGAATATTCTAAAGGTTTTCGGGCTTCGGGCCTCTGTTGCCGTCACAGTTGCCAAAAAAGGGGACGTTCTCATCTAGACATTATATGAAGTCAACCTATCAAGTTACAATGAAATCCCTCCATAAATATGACCTGTAGACTGTGCTAAAGGTTTTCGGGCTTCGGGCCTCTGTTGCCGTCACAGTTGCCCAAAAGGGGACGTTCTCATCTAGACATTATATGAAGTCAACCTATCAAGTCACAATGAAATCCCTCCATAAATATGACGTGTAGACTGTGCTAAAGGTTTTCGGGCTTTGGGCTCGGGCAGCCATCATGGTCGAATGATCGCAACCGAAAGGGGACATTCTCATCTGGGCATCATGTGGATTGATCCTACGAAGTTACAATGAAATCCCTTCATAAATATGACCTATTTATTTATTTATTGATGTTTTAAGGTCACATATTTATGCACAATGGCTAATCATGACCGTGGCAGTTTTACGGGTGGAGGAAGCCGGAGTACCCGGAGAGAACCACCGAGCAACGACGAGCAGCTGCCAGCTCCCCAACATCGTAACTCCGCACAGCAGCACAGGCAGGGTTGGATTGGGTGAAGACCTGCGTACCATCGACGTGCAGTACGCCTTAGTACACGGCGTCATCGTGCCCCCACGCGGGCAATGGAGATGAAGTGTCTTGCCCAAGGATACAACGCGGCTGCCGCAGGTGGGATTCGAACAGAGGACCCCTCGGCTTGCAGCCTGCACCTCTACCAACTTAGCCACCGCGCTCCCGAAATATGACCTATAGACTGTGCTGAAGGTTTTCGGGCTTCGGGCACCTGTAGCCGTCACAGTTGCTCAATCACGTCCAAAAGGGGCCTTTGTCATGTGTAGAAATTATATGAAGTCAACCTATGAAGTTACAATGAAATCCCTCCATAAATATGACCTGTAGACTGTGCTAAATGTTTACGGGTTTTGGGCTCGAGCAGTCGTGACGGTTGATAGATCACGCCCAAATAGGGAAATTCTCATGTAGACATCAGTAGTATATAGGTACCCCATGAGACCCCGTTTGCCGGAGGATGGTACGAGGTCGGTACAGGGTATGACGTAATGAGTGTTACGTCATGTAATTAATGAGTTGCGTCATGTAGTTAATGAGTTATGTCATGTAATTAATGATGTTGCGTCACGTAATTAATGAGTTGCGTCGCGTAATTAATGATGTTGCTTTATATAATATTATTTTTGACTAATTTGTGTTCATTAGTATACTGGTCATTAAGGTGATTGTGTAATAATAATATAGGTTCGTGTAATAATTATACGTTCGTTTAGCGAAAGCGGGTAAGGAGGTCGGTCGGAATATATTGTATACTTTCCCTAATTGCCAGAGGACGGTACGAGGACGGTACGGGGTATGGCGTAATGAGTTGCGTCGCGTAATTAATGATGTTGCTTTATATAATATTATTTTTGACTAATTTGTGTACATTAGTATACTGGTCATTAAGGTGATTGTGTAATAATAATATCGGTTCGTGTAATAATTATACGTTCGTTTAGCGAAAGCGGGTAAGGAGGTCGGTCGGAATATATTGTATACTTTCCCTAATTGCCAGAGGACGCTACGAGGACGGTACGGGGTATGGCGTAATGAGTTGCGTCGCGTAATTAATGATGTTGCTTTATATAATATTATTTTTGACTAATTTGTGTTCATTAGTATACTTGTCATTAAGGTGATTGTGTAATAATAATAATATAGGTTCGTGTAATAATTATACGTTCGTTTAGCGAAAGCGGGTAAGGAGGTCGGTCGGAATATATTGTATACTTTCCCTAATTGACTAATAATCGACACACCTTTCGTGAAAATATATATTTTGTCCCTGTATTAGAGCTTAACGGGTATATTAGACGCGTATTCGAATATACGTACTTTTCGAACGCGCCGGGTGCCAGGTGCCTAGCGCAAGCGGGTGGTAATAAAATTCATTGTATCATTTTAACGACCGGTCATAATCTGTCATAAATATCGCTAAACTCACGCTCCTAATTTAAGTGCTATTGAAATTGGAAGAGACCAACCTGTCGACTTATTAATTTTAATAAATATTCTTTTTGTTCCAAAGTTATAGGGTCATAAAAACCTCATTAAATTCGCCGGCCAACACGTGTCCCTTTTTCAGACTTTGAGATTCAAATTTACGGATTCATCGATTTTTTACCAGTCCGATACCAGCGCGCTGACTGGTTCTCAAAAAATCAATCGTCAGTCAATTTTAAAACGGGGCGTGGCTTCAGTTTTTCTTTTAAGTTCTGCTAGATGAATCGGCTGGTCACTTCATTGAAACGTTAGACATGGCGAGCTGCAATAAAGTTCCGATCGGTTCAAGAAATACTTTTATCAACGTGACACCATTTCAGGGTAAAATAAAGGTGCATGTAAGAAGATACACCGAAGACTCTTCGACACCAACTAAAACTGGAATCGCTTTGGACGTAAGCGAGTGGACTGACCTGAAGAGAAGCATCACAGAAATCGACAGAAGAATCGCCAGCGAAGAGGGTGACTTGTTGAGAAAAAGAAAACGGGAATTTCCGACGTTCTCAAATCATGGGAAAAAGAATCCGACGGCCGAACTCAGAAGAAGACGGATCCAAACAGAGCTGAACCGAGCTTACGCAACTATGATCCAAAAACATTTAGCTGAGGTGGTTAGTGAGCTGTGCTATGGGTGTACTGTAAATCATGGCGGTCAAACCCATCACGATCTATGTTTAATGGCTAGTCCAGAAGAAAAGGTCGAGAGATGTTTCCTCACTGCACTGGAGAAGATTGATCGAGCTGAACTGCAAGACATTTGGGCTGCCAACCTAAGTAATATGGTACCGGCTGCGATGCCACACGAGTATATCAGCATCGACAATTTCGACAGAGAAACGGTAGAGAAAATGGTTGTAGAAAATATTTCCACGACATGGTGAAGAAAAAAAGAAAGCAAATACGGATCACGACATGGAAAAAAAAACGGCCCTTTTCAGGGCCAACCAAATTATTATAAAAGAGTTGCTTTAGCACAAACGCATGCTTGGTGACCCCTCACTTGTACTCCTCTGCACCACACCCCTGTCGCACGAACCCTCAGTGGGCGGATCCCCCTTCCCCCAAACATGTTTCAATCGAATTTCCGGAATTTGATTATTATTCCAACCAATCAGGTCTCACCAAACTTTACACACCCGCAGTACAACATCCTTTGAGGTTTAACACCCCGCTTCCCCCTACTAGCCCGTCCCATTGTCATTATGTAACATTTGCGGTATTTAAAGAGCATAACAACCCCAAGGTAATCATTTTATTTTCGAGATGGATACGAGATGGAGTCATCCCTGTACATGCGTTTTGGCAGGTCCGACTTCTTGCGGCAAGTCGACATTTGTCCGCAAATTCATTTCTAATTTAGAGGCTATGATATACCCAATCCCCCAGCGTATCATCTGGTGTTATGGGGAATGGCAGCCATTATACGACACACTTTCGGGGGTTGAATTTGTGGAAGGTATTCCACACGACATCGAGCCCAATGCCCTGGTAATTCTCGATGACTTGATGCTTCAGGCCGACGAACGTGTCGCCCGTTTGTTTACTCAGAGATCCCACCATCAAAACCTAAGTGTTGTTTACATCGTTCAAAATGTATTCGATAAAAATAAATTTCACCGTACCATATCTTTAAACTGTCACTATTTAATTCTATTTAAAAATCCGAGGGATCAATCACAGATTTCTCACCTAGCTAATCAAATGTACCCCGGGAGGGGTAAATTTTTACGGGAGGTCTTTGAAGATGCCACATCTATACCATATGGTTATTTACTTGTTGACCTGAGACAACAAACCGACGAAGGGTTAAGACTTAGATCTTGCATTTTTCCTGGAGAAAATCAAACTGTCTACATCTCGAGGATATAAAAGGACACGACTTTTCATACTCCCGTCATAACGATGTCTGCCCGCGTGAGACGCAACATCGGAACTCTTAAAGTTCTAAGCCGTGCCAATCCTTCTACATTGAAACGAATTGTTCACCAGGGTGACAGGGATCTAATTTTGTCAATTTGTGAATGCGCTAAAAATATTGTAGCCGGTAACGTACCAATTTCTAGATACCATTTGTCTAAGTTACGTCCTTACAAATCCAAAGTTCGAAAATTGGCGAAAACAAACACATCGGATAAAGTCAGACGTCAGATCATTCAATCTGGAGGATTTTTAGGCTCATTAATCGGACCTGTCCTAAAAGTCTTAACACAAGGATTACTCGGATAAGAAATGGAACACGCTAAGAAAATGATTTTAATAGATCCTCGAATGCTAGATCGTGTCAACAAAAGACCGAATGATACTGCAGTTTCTTCCTTGGACAGAGAACTCGCGGAAATATTAAATCAGTCCAATTTAAGCGAGATCGAAAAAGTAACAAAATACAATCAAGTCTTACAGCGCTATTTGACATTTTACGAAAAATCAATTGAGCCCCCCACTGTAAAAATCAAAGCAGAAAAGGCTGAGCCCGCCAGAAGCAATGACAAAAGCATAATAGACTCTGTACCTGCGACTATGCAACGGAAAGCTAGTTTATTATTAGACCGCCTAAAGTCTATTCCGAACTTGAACTGGGACGATACTGGGCGTATAACTTATAAAGATCAGACTGTGGATGGCTCGAATATCACAGACCTTGTCAATGATTTATTGAGGCAGCGCAAAAAGTTTGAACCCGAAGGCTGGAGAGTTTTAAGTGAGGCACTCCGAGAAGCGAACATTCCACAAGAGTTGACTGGGAACAAAGAACGTTGGGGTTATATTCGGGCTCCTAAAAAGCCTGTTCAACCTCCGAAACCGACCAGGAGTCGCGCCGACTCGCGTGTTCCCAACTGGCTTCCCCTTTAAAAACAATACACGAATGCGCGTCTTGAACAGTATGAGTTTGGAAGAGCTGTATTACACACCATCAGCGCCCGGCAGTTACGGCGGTGTTTCTGCCCTCCGGCGCGTGTCCAAAAAGAAAACTAAACAAGTAGTGAAATGGTTAAGTAATCAGGATACGTATACCCTACATAAACCAGTTCGTCGTAATTTTGTTAGAAAAAAGACCTTAGTCAGTGGAATCGACAGTTTATGGCAATCGGATTTAGCAGATGTAAGTGGCATAAGTAAACAAAATAACGGGATTAAGTTCCTTTTGACTTGTATCGATGTTTTCTCAAAATACGCGTGGGTGATCCCTTTAAAAAACAAAACCGGTACTTCCATTGTTTCAGCATTCAGCGAAATTTTTTCTCGAGGGCGAAAGCCGCTGAAATTACAAACAGATCAGGGGAGAGAATAACGTAGAGTTTTTCACCACATATAATGTCGAGACGAAATGCTCTGTTGTGGAACGATTTAACAGAACTTTCAAAACCAAAATGTGGAAATATTTTACCAAAAACAACACATTAACTTTCCCGACAGAGGCCTTGATCGACTCATATAATAACACTTACCACCGAAGTATTGGAATGGCACCAGCTTCTGTTACCTTCAGCGATCAGGAACACATATGGCAAAGACTTTATGGAGACTCGACTGAGCCGAGACAACGTTACAAGCTTGGGGATCGAGTTAGGATTTCTAAGGTTAAACGAACTTTTGAGAAGGGTTATTTACCCAATTGGACAGAAGAGCTGTTTACTATAGCGGAAATAAGGCAGGGGTATCCAGTCACGTACACGGTAAGAGACGATAATGGGGAATTGTTGGAGGGGTCGTTTTACGCTCAAGAGCTGCAGCGCGTAGGAGAAAAAACCACCTATGGGATAGAAAGTGTAATTAAAACGCGTGGAAAGGGAAAATCTAAAGAGCTGCTTGTAAAATGGTCTGGTTACTCGAAAGCATTCAACTCTTGGATCAAACCAGGTCAGATTATTCGATAAAAGAGCGTGTGTTACGCGTACTGTTGTCATTAATATGGATGACACCAACAGTAACACATCCTGGACTTTGTGCGGTAGTAAATTTCCGAAAAGCGAAATAACTTATTTTGTACAGGTCATTATTCTGTACATAATCATCATTACCAGTATTGTTAATTTAAGTTTGGAGGCAAACAACCCGCAACTGTGGACAGCTTTATTGGGTAGCGCTATAGGATATTTACTCCCCAACCCGACTATTAAAAAACGATAATGTTTTATTTACATTTACCCAGTAACAGCTCAATGGACATTTTCCCCGACAATACGCTAACTTCTTTTCGAACTCAATTATCTCAACCAATAACGCTCGAGGGTGATTGGAAGGTGGAATTAACTGAAATTCAGTATCCCAATACCTGGTTCAACGTGAAAGAATTTGAAGCCTTTATAAATGTCAAATATAAAGATAGGGAGCACACGATCGGCATAAAACCCGGTAGATATACGAGCCCCTCTCAAATCATCACCGAGCTAGAAAGGGGAAAAGAGAAGCTTCTTCTTAGGCCAGACTGTTTATCATTCGAATTCGACACTATATCTAAAAAACTTACCCTTATTGTAAAATATGGTGCAAGCATTGAACTGAGCCAGTCCCTTCAAAATATTTTTGGATTTGATAAAAATATATTCCACCAAGGGTGGTTTAGAGCTGATAGAGTGGCCGATATAAATCGGGGTTTTTATTCCTTATACGTATATTGCGATCTGGTAAGAGATCAGATTGTTGGAGATGTTAGGGTCCCTCTATTACAAATAGTCCCAATCAATGGTTCCTACGGCGAGACTATAACCAGAACCTTTGAAAATGCGTATTACCTCCCCCTTTCTCAAAAACATTTCAATACTGTGGAAATATATTTAAGAGATGACACTGGTAAATCTGTGCCATTTGAACGTGGAAAATTGACCGTGACACTTCATTTTAAATCATGACGTACTGCTGCAACACTAAGTTATTCGAAGATTACTATCTTAATCAAGTCGGTTCTGGAAGACCAGTATTTACCGGAGCCCAAATTCAAAGAGGGTATGGACTCGGGGGCCTATTTGGAGCCCTAAAACACGCGGTATTCCCACTGGCCAAAAATGTCGGAAAACAACTACTGAAAAAAAGTATCGATTTTGTTCACGATGTGGCTTCCGGAGAAAATGTTAAGAAGGCAGGATTGAGGCGATTTAAAGAAGCTCTCGTCCAAGGCGTTTCTGAACACCTCCCTGGTCAAATGATCGAACGCCCCCCTTCAAAACGAACGCGGGGTATAAAAGGTCGAGCCGCGAAAAAATCCGCCACATCTAAAAAACGAAAGCGCAAGGGTAAGACAGACGTGTTTGGAAATGTCTCTGATTAACCCACAATCTTCTGAATGTGTAAACAGCGAACTGGATTTATTTTCAATTCCCCCGACTCAAACGAGTGTCGACTTTGGACAATGGATTGAATATCGACCTTTGGCAACAATCGGTAACAGCGGACCGATAGAATTTTACGTATCTGGAAGTGGGGACGATTATTTAAATTTAGCTCAGAGCTACCTGCACGTGAAGGCTAAAATATTAAAAACCGACGGATCTGAACTTACAGATGATGATAATGTTGGGCCAGTTAATTTATGGCTGCACTCCATGTTTAGTCAGGTTGAAATTAGTCTTAACGAAAAACTTATTTCCACATCGAGCAATACTTACCCTTACAGGGCTTACCTGGAAACCTTACTGAGTTACGGCCCCTCCGCTAAAAAGTCTCAGCTAACCTCCGCATTGTGGTACAAAGACACTGCTGGGCATTTTGACGATTTAGCTGAGAATAACGGATTTACTACCAGAAAGAATTTCGTAAAGGGGAGTCGAATCGTAGATATGACTGGTCGTTTACACGTCGATTTGTGTAATCAAGAACGCTACCTTCTAAATGGGGTCAATGTGCACCTAAAAATGAATAGGTCAAAGGACGCTTTCGCATTGATTGGTGGTACCCCAAATTATAAAATGAAAATAAATGAAGTTTCTCTGTTTATAAGGAAAGAACGTCTGAACCCTTCAGTACGTTTGGCTCACATAAAAGCTTTAGAAAAGGGCACTGCGAAATATCCAATAAATAGAGTCCAAACGAAAGTGTTTTCTGTGCCGAAAGGGAACTTTACTTTGACGCAGGAAAATTTATTTTTAGGCCAGCTTCCGAAAAGACTTATAGTGGGCTTGGTGGACAACGACGCCTTCAACGGGACTTTTTCTAAAAATCCATTCCATTTTAAACATTTTAACACCAACTTCGCTGCCGTGTATATAGACGGACAACAAATTCCTTCCAAACCATTACAACCTCGTTTTGAAGTCGGAGAGATCGCTCGGAGTTACAGAAATTTGTTTCAAGCTACTTCTAAAATATTTGAGGACACTGGGAACCACATTAACCGACTCGAATACGCAAAGGGTTACACGCTGTTCGCATTCGACCTTTCACCAGATTTATCTCACGGTGAACATTTTCAGCTGGTAAAGCGAGGAAATTTGAGATTAGAAATACATTTCGATGACCCTCTACCGATCACTGTGAACGTAGTCGTTTATGCCGAATTTCAAAACATTATCGAAATCGACAAGAGTAGACAGATTATTTTCGATTATACAACATGAATACGATCGAATTGCAGACTGTAATGAACTCTGACAGATATCTCAAACATTTGAGCCTGGGTGCTTTTGCCAGGAATCGCCTACCGAGAGCTCCACCAACACATAGGCCGGTTATGTTTATAGCTAATACCGACCCCAGCTACAGAGCAGGTCAGCATTGGGTAGCATTTTATGTCGGAGATGGAACAGCTGAGTTTTTTGACTCTTATGGACTAGCGCCGATGCATAAGACATTCAAACGATTCCTGAATAAACATTCTAACAAGTGGCGAATCAATTCGAGGCGCATTCAAGGGGGACTACCCATGTGTGGACATTATTGCTTGTATTACTTGTTAAATCGAAGTCGAGGCGTAACCATGACGACATTAATTTGCGCATTCACGGATAATTTATACGAAAATGATATTTTTGTGGAGGACTTTATACGTAATCGTCATTTATACTTGAGTCATGGGGTCAACAAGAAGAAATCAAAGAACAGGAAACAGAAGGGAAGGTTTTGACGACTTTCCGAGTCCGTTTATATCAGAACCTCCAACACCGAGTGTCTCATTCGAAACTGAATTCCGGCATCTTTTAGAAGCTGAACTGGAAAATATTTTGCGTGACGGTGTGAGTAACCTTCCGCCGCTTTACTCGAAATACGCTTTAGAAGAACACAGACAAAAGACATTCGATTCCATGTTGCCGCGGGAGTGTTGTAAATTGCCGAGAGAACTAGCAAGATGTGGCTTTTTCTATCTGGGGACAGACGATAAAACCCAATGTTTTCACTGCGGTGTAAAAATCCATAGATGGGAAAAAAGTGACAATATTTTCGGAGAGCACAAAAAATTCAGTCCCTTTTGCGCATTTCTGGATCACATTCCACCGCTCCAAGAAGAAGAAGAGGAAAATAAAACAGAAAAGGAAGAAGGGGGCATAAATCTTTGCGAAGAAAATACTTCATTGAAGTGTTGTGTGTGTTTGGATTCACAAACATGTATTTTAATTCGTCCATGCAACCACCTATGTTGCTGTGATAAATGTTGTAGAGAACTGACATTTTGCCCTGTATGTCGGAAAACTGTTTCTGAATTTGTAAAAGTATATATCGTTTAATGTAATCTCGATGTGAAAAAAAAAAAAAAAATTCAATTTTATCGCTTCATACCGGATTTCAATTGTGTAAAAACTGATTTTAAAAACCGACGATCGGTTTTTAAATCAGGTTTTACACAATTGAAATTCGATCATTGGATTTCAATTGTGTAAAAACTGATTTTAAAATTGTATTTTTCTTTCTGTATTATTGTAATGTTAAAATGCACAATTTTGTCATACTGTAATTATCGTAATATTTTCTTTTTTGTCTAATAAATATTTAGTAAACGAAAATGACTGCCTCATTATTTATTAATGTTACTATTACAAACACAAAATACCCCCGTTTGCTCGGAAACGGGGGTTTGATCATTAAAAATATATAATTTTGGGCGTGGGACAAAAATATCTCCGTTTCGTTTACTCATATAGCATTCTATACGCGAATTGCGATACAAGGCTATACGCGTAAGCTCATCAGGCACTTCCTAAGAAGCCCTCTAACCTTTGGGGTCAGGTTAGAGGGGGCTACCTTTTACATAGGACTTTATTAAAAGGAGCCCACGACGGAGTAGATGTCTTACCTCCGCCCCCCTACCATCTCATCAAAAGTCTGTATCCATATCCAGTCCGTTTTTCCTTCATTCAAATGTCTAGCGGTGTTGTTGAGACCCCGTCTGAATCCACTTTTCTTTTTGGGTAGAAGTATGACAGCCCAGTTTTCTTCTGGGTGTATGTCATGATGTTGTTTTGATTCACGATGAATCCCCTGTTGACACCGCTGCCACTTTGTTTCGTTTTCAACACTTCGAGGTATTGTTCCTTTTTGAAAGCGTTGCGACTTTTGTTAAGCCCTTTGCAGCTGAATTTATCGCTTGCGCCGAAACAGAAATACGTTTTGCTACACAGGGCGATTATTCCCTCACCCTTCCACTCTACTTTAAACAGACCCGGAGTTCTTTTGTCGTAGACCTTCTTGGCTTTGCAGCAATTTTCTGCCACCCATTCGCGACCATTGAGTTTGGATGAAATAAAGGATGACTGGTGAATGTCGCAAGCTTCGGCTGGACGCCAGTTGTTCCAGCAGTTATAAAACTCCGATTTCTTTTCGGGGGTGACGAGATCTTCGATTTCCGGAGCAGAAATTGCCAAGTATGCTGAATCAGTGTCCATGGTAACGTACGCGAAGTCTTTTCTGTCCAAAAATACGTCCAGAAAGTCATAATAAAATTCCAGCATTCTCATTTTAGCGTACTGGTAAACGAAAAAGCCAATATGAAGTGGGAGGTCTATTTTTATGTTTTTTTTGTTCTTTTCTACTTCGTACAGATCTTCCTCGAGGTAGTTTAAAGCTCGAAATGACACGTCATTGATTTCTTTTACAACTGTTGAGCCCTTGCAGTATTTTACGCTGCGTTGTTTCTCTTTGTTCATGGACACCTTCCCATAAGCAGAATTACCCACAAGCTTCATAGTTTCAGCAACTATAGCCTTGTTGGGATCCATATCGCCGGCACGTCGCGCATCTGACACAAAATCCGAAAATTTTTTGAAGCAGTTTTTGGGTTCATATTGAATGATTTGATAAACTGTATCAACGACGAGTCCGTGTTCAAGATACCACCTCAAAAGTGGTGTTGCTAAGAGAATCTTTTTTCCGAAATAACTGCCGATCAAACTCCGTCTTGGCTGGTTCATAACATCGTGCTCCAAGGCATAAGTTTTCATGTGCTCTCCGATGTCATTTCTAGAAATATTTACATTTTTGAAGATCGGTGGCATCTCTTCAAAATGTAGTTTTAAATTGTCCGGAACGTAAATGTCACACTCAACCATCCCAAATAAATTACCGTTTCTTATTTCATTTAACACCTCCGGCTGAGTCATTTTACCCTTAATGTCAAACTTAGGTAAAGATTGCATGAATCGTTTTACCTCGGGGTCTGATTTTTTCTGTTTTAACCACGCACATTCCCAAATTTCTACGACATTTAATTTGAGTGTTTTTCGAAAGTAGTCTGATATTTCGAGAGTTTCTCTGTAAAGGTCCTTCATTAGTTTACCATTTTTTTCATTTATGCTGATAAACTCGCCATCCTCACTCCGATTGATGTCGCACCGGTGACCGTGAAAAAAACATCCGGCAAACTGAAACACTGTCGAACTATCGCTGTGCCAACCATCAACCGGAAGGCGACGCCTTCCTAATCGTTTTTCTTTTCCATTGAATTGGTGTTGGATTTTAATTCCCCGGCTATGCGCCATGAACTCTAACCATTCAAATGCCATACGTCCGTAAATGTTTGATTTTACAGGCTTGAAATTATGTTCCGAATTACGGCGAATAAATGGTCCAGTTGGCATGGGCTTAGAAAGTGAGTGCAGGTATAGGGCATTCGCGTCATAGCCAATCACGGCCCTACACATTTTTGAATTTGACCCATAAGAGTTAAGGCGAATGCTGGTAACGTCTTTCTCCTGGTAACGGTTAAACACAAGACTCGGACCGCCAACAATGTTATTTTTGATGAGATGGTAGAGGTCGCTGTTAGATTTGTTAAATAGCGTGAATAACACATTTTCGTCAACGGTCGAAAACAAATATTTCAGTGTGAGGCCTGGAACGGAAACTGCATCTTTAAACATGTCAATATTTCGTTCTTGGTAAAAAGCGAACTGTTTATCCACTGCTTCTAGAAATGGTTTGACATCCAAATTATTATACCACACAGTGAAATCTCTGAACGTTGTCATTCCGTGTTCTTTCCAAATATTTTGACAATAGCGGTAATCCTCCTCCGAAATGTTTTTGTTTTTCAGTTTGCTGAAAAAGTCTTCATGAGCAGGTAGATGGTCAATGTTTAACTTTGCCAAGTTCGTCATCCACTCATATGGGAAGAATCCTTTAACTGCACTCGCACCATACGCTTTCAGATACTTGTCGTAACTAAAGCCTTGTTACAACCGATAATGTTACAACGCCGCATAATGTTACACCAACGCATAATGTTACAAAAAATGTAGTAAACAACCGATAATGTTATAAACTCCGCATAATGTTATAACTTTTTTTCAACCCGTTATGTTATAAAAATCGACGCATAATGTTATAACTTTTTTCAACCCGTTATGTTACAACAAATTAACCGATAATGTTATAACTTCTGTATACTAATTCCAGTTACAGCTATTGCAGATGGACTTTACCACTTACCATTTATTGCCGCATAAAGGTGTGTAAAATTTATACTAAAGGTTTCTGCTCTGGTTAAGGCGAGGGGACCCCCCCCCCCCAGCTCCCGGGGATTTATCATAGAATGACTCAGTCACGTTACGTAGACGCGGATTATCCTGGTAACTCAATCGTGTGACGTCATTACCATGATCATCCAGTGCCCAACATGGTGAAGGTGGGGGTGGTGGAGGAGGGGTGCTATTTTATCCGGTTGGTACGTTTACCAACATGCGTAGTCTCCGCTTCCAGAAATGTAGTGTACCATAGACCCCTGACGCCTTTGGGGATGGGCAAATGCCTCTGTTTCTGCTTGTTTTGGGCATCCAAAACTCATTTGTCGCATATTTCTTAGTCATAAGAATATCTTATTGTTCATTAATTTGACATTTTAACAACTAACAGTGAACAAAAATGAGGTGGAGTTAAAAGAGGCTAAAAAGTTGGATGGAGCGAGGTACATATGGTGGATGTGGCGGGTTGGTAGTGTCGCACGGAAGCCGAAGAATAAGATACGAGTCTGGGTAGGAAGAGGAATGGGGTTTAGGAGGATTGAAAGGGGTGGGCAGGGATTAGGCTGAGAAAGAGAGGAGGTCATGGATTAGTACATCAGGGAGATTGTGCAGAGAAAGCTATCTGAGAATACTATAAGAGAGTAGTGCTAGACGGTATGATAATATAGATGGTGGAGATGTTGGAAGAAGTGGAAGTGATGAATTTGGGATTACAGGTTCTGGAAAAGGCGGAATCGCTAGAACAGGCAGTATAGGGAGAAGGAGGAGATTGTGGAGGAGGAGTTGTGTTGATGTTGGTGTTGTAGTGGTGTTGGTGATGGTGTTGAGTAGTTACGTATGTTGAAAATGAGCCATTTTGTAGGACCCCGGGGCAGGACCCCGGAAGTGACGTCATGTCACGTGATTGGGCGGTCATGTTGGGTTGTCATGATAGTGCACGTGGGTGGCCATGTGGTGATGTCATTATCATGATAATAGGTGGTAGGAGTTCGTATGCCCAGCGGGTGTTGTTTTGGGGACACGTGCTTCGTCTCACCCCTAACAACCCGACAATAGATATCGAATTAATCCAAACAACCCGACAATCTTCCAAAAACTGACCCAAACACTCCCGAAAACACTCCCAAATAAAGGTAGGATAGTATCCTTAATGAGGGTATGAGACGTATGAAGAGGTAATCATTGCGCTCATTTTTATAGCTTTCATTTGAGACGTATGATTTTGCGCGCATCGTGCTCATTTTCATAGCTTTCATTGCTTCATACGACGAAAAGGGGGATTCCGTGGGTTTAGTATATTTGTATTATAGGATAGTATCGTTACTTAATGTCCGACCATATAATGGACGCGTAATTTATCACAGAAATGGGTTTATTACAATAATAGTTGGTTTATTACAATAGTGTTTTTTTTAACTAAGAGATAAACTGGAAGGGGGGATGGGGGTGGGGCGCCGCCTCTGTCCCCGGAGCCTTACTGCCCCTTGCCCCTGGAGCTCCTGAAGTCCCGGTCCCTCGAGTTTCTGGCGAGTTACTAAATCGGTACTGGCAGGAATCGGGAGTGTTTTGGGGAATGTTTTGGACAGTTTCATGAAGATTGTCGGGTTGTTTGGATTTATTCGATATCTATTGTCGGGTTGTTAGGGATGAGACGGAGCACGTGTCCCTATAACAACACGCGTTGCGCATACGCACTCCTACCACCTTTTTTCATGATAATGACATCACAACATGGCCACCCACGTGCACTATCATGACAACCTAACATGACCGCCCAGTCACGTAACATGACGTCACGCCCGGGGTCCTGCCCCGGTGTCCTACAAAATGGCTCATTTTCAACATGCATAACTACTCAACACCATCACCAACACCGCCACAACATCAAAACAACTCCTCCTCCACAATCTCCTCCTTCTCCCTATACTGCCTGTTCTTGTGATTCCGCCTTATCCAGAACCTGTAATCCCAAATTCATCACTTCCACTTCTTCCAACATATCCACCATCTATATTATCATACGTCTAGCACTACTCTCTTATAGTATTCTCAGATAGCCTTCTCTGCACAATCACCCTGATGTACTAATCCATGACCTCCTCTCTTTCTCAATCTATTCTCTGCTCACCCCTTTCAACCCTCCTAAACCTCATTCCTCTTCCTACCCAGTCTCGCATCTTATTCTTTGGCTTCCGTGCGACACTACCAACCCGCCACATCCACCATTTGTGCCTCGCTCCATCCAACTTTTTAGCCTCTTTTAACTCCACCTCATTTTTGTTCACTGTTAGTTGTTAAAATGTCAAATTTATGAACAATAAGATATTCTTATGACTAAGAAATATGCGACAAATGAGTTTTAGATGCCCAAAACAAGCAAAAATCAGAGGCATTTGCCAATCGTACCAATCGGATAAAATAGCACCCCTCCTCCACCACCCCCGCCTTCACCATGTTGGGCACTGGATGATCATGGTAATGACGTCACACGATTGAGTTACCAGGATAATCCGCGTCAATGTAATGTGACTAGGTCATTCTATGATAAATCCCCGGGAGTTGCGGTGGGGTGGGGGGGGGGGGGGGTCTCCTCGCCTTAACCAGAGCAGAAACCTTTAGTATAAATATTACATACCTTTATGTGGCAATAAATGGTAAGTGGTAAAGTCCATCTACAAAAGCTGTAACTGGAATTAGTATACATTAGTTATAACATTATCGGTTAATTTGTTGTAACATAACGGGTTGAAAAAAGTTATAACATTATGCGTCGATTTTTATAACATAACGGGTTGAAAAAAGTTATAACATTATGCGGAGTTTATAACATTATCGGTTGTTTACTACATTTTTTGTAACATTATGCGTTGGTGTAACATTATGCGGCGTTGTAACATTATCGGTTGTAACAAGCCTGGGGCGAGAAACCCCATAATATCCATAAATTTCAATGAGGGTGTTTTGACACAAATAAAAGTATTGCTGTTTTTTATTGCAAAATCTATCGACGAAGTGTCCAATAAATAGCCGATCAATTCTCTCTTGATTAAATTCACGTCATAACGAGACGAGTTGAATCCGAGAATAGGCAATTCCTGGTTATAGCGAACAAATTCCTCCATTAAAGTTTCTAATGGGTGTTTTCCCCCATTCTGAGTTTTGGGTTCTAGTTCTAGAGCTGCGTCGATAAGCTCCCGGAGCTGTGAATATGTCGAGCTGTGTTTTATTGACATTTTCATCCGAGCAGCCACAGAAATTTTTTCCAAGTATCTTATCATTTTCTCGACGAGCTTTTTCGAATCTCCTTCTGTTATGAAGCATTTAGGCTCTGTGTAGCCCTCCACATTACTGCAGACGGATGCGCTTAACGGGACATGGCGAGCTTCCCACTCCCTCTTATCCGAATTTTCAGGCAAGTCGTTATTTTCAAAGTAGGCCTCGAAGTCAAACGCTGCTCTATAGGGGTAAAAACGATCTTCCTCTGGAACGCAAATTCCTTCGTCTTCGAGTTTTTGAAAAATTGATTTTGAAGGGTAGAACGAACCGCCTTCAAAATGGTATGTGACTTCTCCCTTGCAATGTGTTTCGTGTCGGTGAAGTTGTTTTTCACTTTGCCAAAGTTTGTCGCATTTCCGGCATGCGTAAGACTTGGTATACAGGGCGATGTCGCTGATGAAACTGAAGTGATCTTCAAACAGATTCACGTACATAGTTGTCGAATATTTACATAAGGAACGTTGTACGAGCTTAGCTACAATCTCTTTGTTATCCCGTTTCTCTTGCAATTCGTACACCATGACGTTTATTTCACAAATATCTTCGATTTGTGGCAAATCGCTCAGTCTTACGCCTTTAAATTTTTGTTTTGATGCACACTCTTCAATCTGGTAGAAATACGTTTCAGTCATTCTTTCCAAGCTATCCCTATTAGCCCCATTAAAAAGTGCTAAACAGCGAAAAAAACACAAATTGTCCTTGTAAGCCCTTCCAGTTTTGGAGGAGGATTTCAAACTGACAATGGCACTGTTATTCACAATATAATCTGGCAAAATCGTCGGTATTCCGATTGAATGCTCTGGTATTTTATTGATATAAAATGTAATGTTTGTAATGCGTTCTACAGTCCATTTTGTTGACGGTCGTTGCTGGCGAACAGTTTCCAGAAAATCTTGATCTTTCACAGCGTTTACAAATTTCTCAAAGTCCGAATTATTTTTGATCAGATGCGGTTCATCTAAAGCCCGAGCATTATTTGAAGAGGCGTGAAAGTAGCGAAGGTCGCCCGTTTCCACGTTTTGAAGGATAAATCCAAAACTGAGATTTATTTTGAATTTCCATTCTTGACTTAAAAATATAATGTTCGTCAGATCCAGGTTTGATATGTCATCTTCGCGAAAATTATACACATCTTGAACTGGTCTTTCGGTGATGTAATGGGTGCGAATGGCTCCCCACTGTCGGCGATACACATCCAACACTTCCGGGTCATCGGTTTCTAGCAACAAAGTTTCGTCAAATTCCTCTGGATCAATGTCTGCACGCCTCGTCAGTGTATGGGGTATTTTCCGAGGCCTTGGTTGAGCTGTTGGTGTAGAACTCTTCCTTTTTGTTGCTCGATGCGCCATTACATTATGATGTTCGTAGTGAACGAGTTGTTGGAATTCTTCACCGCATGTTTTGCACGTGTAAGACCCGCAGGTCAGGGTATGCTTTAGTAAGTCTTCCTTCCGGGCATACGACTTGGAGCAACTCTCACAGTGGAATAATAGTGGCGTCATACCCCCCCCAAATCACTGTGTTTTGCCATCTCGTGCCTATTCCTGTTGAAGTTATTCCTGAATTTCATCCCACAAACTTGACACAGGAAAGTCCCTTCTTGGTGAGTTTTCAGGTGTCTGGTTAACTCTTCTTTAATTTTGAACATTTTGTGGCACACTGTACAGGCATGTACGGCTTCTCCTCCGTGCACTGTAGCTTCGTGTCGATTTCTATGTCTCATGCTGGAAAATGTCTTTTGACATATTCTGCAAGTATTTCTTTCAATTTCCATACTTTTCTATACGATACTCTTTCCACAATGACAAAACGAAGCTGTGACTGACTAGTTACACTTTTATTTCATAAATGATATTTCCATCGCTATTCTGCAGATCTGTCCACATTTAATCGATCGGATGGATTGTTTAAGCGTCTGAAAAAGGGACACGTGTTGGCCGGCGAATTTAATGAGGTTTTTATGACCCTATAACTTTGGAACAAAAAGAATATTTATTAAAATTAATAAGTCGACAGGTTGGTCTCTTGCAATTTCAATAGCACTTAAATTAGGAGCGTGAGTTTAGCGATATTTATGAAAGATTATGACCGGTCGTTAAAATGATACAATGAATTTTATTACCACCCGCTTGCGCTAGGCACCTGGCACCCGGCGCGTTCGAAAAGTACGTATATTCGAATACGCGTCTAATATACCCGTTAAGCTCTAATACAGGGACAAAATATATATTTTCACGAAAAGTGTGTCGATTATTAGTCAATTAGGGAAAGTATACAATATATTCCGACCGACCTCCTTACCCGCTTTCGCTAAACGAACGTATAATTATTACACGAACCTATATTATTATTATTATTATTACACAATCACCTTAATGACCAGTATTAGTCAAAAATAATATTATATAAAGCAACATCATTAATTACGCGACGCAACTCATTACGCCATACCCCGTACCGTCCTCGTACCGTCCTCTGGCAATTAGGGAAAGTATACAATATATTCCGACCGACCTCCTTACCCGCTTTCGCTAAACGAACGTATAATTATTACACGAACCTATATTATTTTTACGCAATCACCTTAATGACAAGTATACTAATGAACACAAATTAGTCAAAAATAATATTATATAAAGCAACATCATTAATTACGCGACGCAACTCATTACGCCATAACCCGTACCGTCCTCGTACCGTCCTCTGGCAATTAGGGAAAGTATACAATATATTACGACCGACCTCCTTACCCGCTTTCGCTAAACGAACGTATATTATTATTACACAATCACCTTAATGACCAGTATACTAATGTACACAAATTAGTCAAAAATAATATTATATAAAGCAACATCATTAATTACGCGACGCAAATCATTACGCCATACCCCGTACCGTCCTCGTACCGTCCTCTGGCAATTAGGGAAAGTATACAATATATTCCGACCGGCCTCCTTACCCGCTTTCGCTAAACGAACGTATAATTATTACACGAACCTATATTATTATTACACAATCACCTTAATGACCAGTATACTAATGAACACAAATTAGTCAAAAATAATATTATATAAAGCAACATCATTAATTACGCGACGCAACTCATTAATTACGTGACGCAACATCATTAATTACATGACATAACTCATTAACTACATGACGCAACTCATTAATTACATGACGTAACACTCATTACGTCATACCCTGTACCGTACTCGTACCATCCTCCGGCAAACGGGGTCTCATGGGGTACCTATATACTACTGACATCATACGGAGCCGTCGTATCAAGTTATTATGAAATCCGTCCATATTAAACATGACCTGCAGACTGTGCTAAAAGTTTTTGGGTTTCGGGCTTGGGCAATCATCACGGTTGACAGATCATGCCCAAACGGGGACGTTCTCATCTAGGCATTATGCAGAGGCATTCTATGAAGTTGCAATGAAATCAAGAAAAAGACAAGAAATACTGGGTATAGTCTGTACTTGAAGGTTGAATAAAAAACTTTAACCACAAACTTTAACCAAAACTCCAAATGTCAACTAAACAGGAATAAGAAAAAAAACAAAAACACTTCAACCTTCAGTAAAAAACTTTAACCACAAACTTTAACCAAAACTCTAAATGTTAACAGAAAAAGGCGGACGGACGGACGGACGGACAAAAGTCATTATTATAGCCCTCATTGTAAACAGTCGGGCTAATAAATGGCATAAACGGATGTACAATTTGGAATAAAAACCCCAAAAAAGAAACTGAAAAAGATGAAACAAGAGGCCCCAGGGTGCCTGAGGGCGCTCACCTGACATGGTAGTCTAAATATCAAACCAGGGACTTGACTTGAATAAGCTGCATACGCCCCTCCTAAGAAAAGCATATACCAACTAGATGAAGCGATTGTGCCCACACAATACACAGGATTTTTCTTCTATTTTCAGTTCCTGCACTTTAACGTCCCAAAATTGAGATAAAGACATAAAAAACAGATTTTTTTCCCAAACAAAATACTTTCAGCCTAAATTTTTTTCTTCTTCTTAAAACACATAAAAAACGCTAAAACTAATTTCCGGATTTTGGTCCAAAATTTTCTAAGTCCCACCCGGACCCCAAATTTTCAGGGTAAAAAAAAAAATTTTTTTTTTGTCTTAAAATTGACAGAAATGCATAAAAAACAAAAAAAACAAAAAAAATTTCGGATTTTGGTCCCACCTGGACTCAAAATTTTCAGGGGAAAAAAAAAATTTTTTT
This sequence comes from Pictodentalium vernedei, assembly GCA_031216915.1. Classification (NCBI taxonomy): domain Eukaryota; kingdom Metazoa; phylum Mollusca; class Scaphopoda; order Dentaliida; family Dentaliidae; genus Pictodentalium; species Pictodentalium vernedei. The sequence goes on along the minus strand of CM062297.1, from coordinate 677,461,457 downwards.
TGTCTTAAAATTGACAGAAATGCATAAAAAACAAAAAAAACTTTTTCGGATTTTGGTCCAAAATTTTCTAAGTCCCACCCGGACCCCAAATTTTCAGGATAAAAAAAAAAATTTTTTTTGTCTTAAAATTGACCAAAATGCAGAAAAAACAAAAAAAAATTTTGGGCGGATTTTGGTCCAAAATTTTCTAAGTCCCACCCGCACCCCAAATTTTCAGGGGAAAATTTATTTATTTTTTTTTTTTTTGTCTTAATATTGACAGAAATGCATAAAAAACAAAAAAAATTTTTTGGGGATTTTGGTCCAAAATTTTCTAAGTCCCACCCGCACCAAAAAAAAATTTTTTTTTTGTCTTAAAATTGACAGAAATGCATAAAAAACAAAAAACAAAAATTTTCGGATATTGGTCCAAAATTTTCTAAGTCCCACCCGGACCCCAAATTTTCAGGGTAAAAAAAAAAAAATTTTTTTGTCTTAAAATTGACCAAAATGCAGAAAAAACCAAAAAAAAATTTTTCGGATTTTCGTCCAAAATTTTCTAAGTCCCACCCGCACCCCAAATTTTCAGGAGAAAATTTTTTTTTTTTTGGTCTTAAAATTGACAGAAATGCATAAAAAACAAAAAAAAAATTTTCGGATTTTCGTCCAAAATTTTCTAAGTCCCACCCGGACCCCAAATTTTCAGGGGAAAAAAAAAAAATTTTTGTTTGTCTTAAAATTGACCAAAACGCAGAAAAAACAAAAAAAAATTTTTTTCGGATTTTGGTCCAAAATTTTCTAAGTACCACCCACACCCCAAATTTTCAGAGGAAAATTTTTTTTTCTGTCTTAATATTGACAGAAATGCATAAAAAACAAAAAAAATTTTTTTCGGATTTTGGTCCAAAATTTTCTAAGTCCCACCCGCACCCCAAATTTTCAGAGGAAAATTTTTTTTTTTTTTTTTTGTCTTAATATTGACAGAAATGCATAAAAAACAAAAAAAATTTTTTTCGGATTTTGGTCCAAAATTTTCTAAGTCCCACCCGCACCAAAAAAAAATTTTTTTTTTGTCTTAAAATTGACAGAAATGCATAAAAAACAGAAAAAAAAAAATTTTCGGATATTGGTCCAAAATTTTCTAAGTCCCACCCGGACCCCAAATTTTCAGGGGAAAAAAAAAAAACATTTTTTTTTGTCTTAAAATTGACCAAAACGCAGAAAAAACAAAAAAAATATTCAGATTTTGGTCCAAAATTTTCTAAGTCACACCCGCACCCCAAATTTTCAGGGGAAAATTTTTTTTTTTTTTTTTTTTTGTCTTAAAATTGACAGAAATGCATAAAAAATAAAAAAAAAATTTTTCGGATTTTCGTCCAAAATTTTCTAAGTCCCACCCGCACCCCAAATTTTCAGGGGAAAAATAAAAAAAAAATTTTGTCTTAAAATTGACAGAAATGCATAAAAAACACAAAAAATTTTTTTTCGGATTTTCGTCCAAAATTTTCTAAGTCCCACCCGGACCCCTAATTTTCAGGGTAAAAAAAAAAAAAAAAATTTTTTTGTCTTAAAATTGACCAAAACGCAGGAAAAAACAAAAAAAATTTTTTTCGGATTTTGGTCCAAAATTTCCTAAGTCCCACCCGCACCCCAAATTTTCAGGGGAAAATTTTTTTTTTTTTTTTTTTGTCTTAAAATTGACCGAAAGGATGAAAAAACAAAAAAACAATTTTTCCGATTTTGGTCCAAAATTTCGAAGTCCGCAACGGGACCCCAAATTTTCAGCCTAAATATGAATCCAGGGATTTGGCTTCAACAAACTTGAATCTCACCCCCCCCCCCCCCCCCCCCTAAGGATGCTGCATACCAAATATCAAAACATTCTTATTGCTAGATCTCAAGAAGAAGATTTTTCAAAAATACTCCTCATACTGCACTAATTTAAACATTTGGGCTCCCATAGAGAGCGCAAATATCCACGCAGGCAATTCATTTCAATAAACATGTGAAACAATCTTCCAAAGATGTAAAATGTGAAATTTTAAAGATTTTGGAGCAGTGTTTTCGGAGAAAAGTAGTCTTATGTTTTTCCCATTACCCACAGTGTTAAAAAATGCTGACTCAGCACTTTTTCAAACTCCCCAAAAACTACCCCATCATAAAACCGATGGCAATTTTTTTTTATCATTCCATTCTGTTGGTCCTAAGGAAGCTTCACAACAAATAAGAATTCTCAGTGCCGTGTAGTTTTGGAGATATGGGCGTTTTCATTTTTTTCTATTTTTAGCTCCTGTGGTTCCCACGGGGCTATGGGGAAAAAAATTTCGGCATAAATTAGGTACTTATGACCCAATAAGCACTCATGTAAAATTTGGTTCAAATCGGCCTCGCGGTTTGGAAAATAGGAATTTGGGGCGGGGCCAAAATTTTTGCCCCTCCTTTAACATCGTCAAATATACCCCCTCCAACTTCTCTTGAACAAACTTGAGTCTACACCTCAAAAGGAAGCTGCATACCAAATATCAAGTCTCTGCTATTGCTGGTTCTTGAGAAGAAGATTTTTTAAGAATTGGAGCATTTTTGCCCCATCCCTCTGCTCAATGTGAGCTGAAACCTAATTTGACAAAAAATCAAAGTCCGCAGACGCAACCCCTTCTCACATGAAATTTCATTAATATGCGGCCAGTGGTTTGGGAGAAAAAGCCCAAATACCACCTTCACGACGGACGCCGGACGCCGGACACCGGACGACGGACGACGGACGAAAAGTGATCAGAATAGCTCACCCTGACTTTCAGTCAGGTGAGCTAAAAACAGAAAAAAGTTGAGTCTGTAGTGTTGGTGGTGCCCCCCCCCCCCCCCTATCACACACACACCCCAAGCTCTCGACGTCGCTTCCTGTTTAGCCCCAAGCCAATTCGCAAAATGGTAATATCAGCAAATAATAATAATAATAATAATAATAATAATAATAATAATAATAATCACTCCAGACCTGGATAATATATGTACAGGTCAGGTGAAATAGTCACTCGATGACGAATCTCTGAGTATTTTTTATAAACCTTTGTACGGCCAAAAAAATGGAAGTGTTGATAGTATCGGACAAGTTGGGATCTCCAAAGAGAATAACATTCAATTGAATTGGATTGATACTGAGATCTGATAATCTCTCGAACAGGTTACACCGAGCCTGACTATAGAGTGGACAGACAAGAATGAAGTGTTCTGCGTCTTCCAGGTGGTGACCACAGAAACAATCGTGCTGAGCAGAAATATAGTTGACAAATTTGTCCCCATTTAAATCGCTACAGCCTGCCATCAGTTTACAATGAATGATATTAAATTTTCGTTTGCCTTCGTTAAAATACAGAGGGGGTTTATACACAGTTCTTGAAATGCGATTTTTAAAAACGGCAAGGGTGTGGCTGCTGCGAACCGCCTCTTGCAAACCATTCCAAAACTCGACGCAAGAAGGATAGAAAGATCGTTTCCATAGTTCCGTCCTTAAATTATATGGCGATTAATTTAATGAATTAGGAAGTGAGTATTGCGATCGTTCGGACACTAATCGAGGTAATAGTTCGCTTAAAAAATGGGAGACATCGCCGCCGATTTTGTAAAATATACTCATTTTGTGGATATGACGTCTTTCTTCTAAAGTCCTCCAGCCGAGCTCCAGAAGTTGACGTTCACCTGAAACTGATCTTGTCAAGCCTGTTACAATTCTTGCGGCGTCACAGTGTACGTTTTCTAGACGTTTTAGTAGGCACGATGGTGCTCCAAACCATGCGGAGCTTGCACATTCCATTATGGGGAGTATAAAGGCACAGTACATTCTCTCGAGTGTTTTACGGTCAAGAAAATATTTCAGTTTTCTCAATTGTGAGAGTATAGAACGGGCTTTCTTACATATGTGATCGATGTGCCCCCCCCCCCCCCCCCAAAGATAAGTTAGACTAGAGGATTACTCCAAGGTGCTTGTGAGAAGTAACAAATTCTAGAGGCTCTCCATAAAAAAATGTTTGGATGTGTAACATTTCTATTTTGCGTAAACAACAACAGATTAGTTTTTTGGAGATTAAAACTGACAAGCCAAGTATTGGCCCATTTCTTTATTTTTTCAAGATCTAAGTTTAAATTATGTTCAATCATGGAAATTTGTGGGGCAGACTGAGTTAGACATGTATCGTCAGCAAATAATCTGGTCAACGAGACAATTTCGTCAGCGATATCATTGATATAAACTGAGAAGAGGAGGGACCTAGGACTGAGCCTTGTGGGACCCTGGCTTCGATGCATTTGTACTCAGAGCACTGGTTAATTTTTACACTTTGCTTGCGATTAGTTAGATAGTCTTTGAACCAACGAAGGAGCTGTCCTAATATACCGTTCTCTTTGAGCTTAAAAATTAAACCCACGTGCCATACTCTATCAAATGCCTTCGAGATATCAAATAAGACTTCACAAGAATATTCATGATTTTCAGAGGCTTTGCATAGATTATGATAGACCACAATAAGTTGAAATACTGTGCTTTTGTTTGGTAAAGAACCTGACGGGTGTTTGAAAAAAAGGTTATTGTCAAGGAAGTGTTTATGTACTTCTCTAAACACAACTCTTTCCATTAACTTGCCAATACAAGACAACAAAGAAATTGAGCGGTAATTTCGGGCATCGAATCTTTCATTCTTTTTGAATAGGGGAATCACATCTGTTAGCATCCATTCATCGGGAAATACAGGAATCCAAGGATTTAGTAAATAAAAATATAGGGGTCTGCACACAGAATCTTTAGTTTCCTTTAGAAGCTTATGACCAATGCCGTCATGTCCGTTTGACTTTTTCACTGGAAGAGAGGTCAATATGTTCATGATGTCAAGTTCAGTGAACGATATTTTGGACAGAGAACGAGTACATTTATGTTTAAAGGGTGGCAGTACATGGTTTGATGTTGGAAGCTTACTATTTTGAATTAAGATATCGTTAAACAAAGTGGCTTTTTCCAAATCGTCATCAATAATATCATCATTGTCAGGTACATGAAGCGGGGGGAGGGGGGGGGGGGGATACAAGAATCACCCGAAAATCCACCTAATAGTTGTTTGACAGTGTGCCAAAATTCCCTAGGTTGTACGTCACCAGATAACAGAGTGTCTAATTTCGACATGTATTGCTGTTTGCCAATTTTTTCATATTATTAACTTTGTTTCTAGCAGCTCTATACTTGGCCCATAGGTGAGGGGTGTTGTGTACTAAAGCTGATTTCCGAGCTCGGTCCCTATGTCGAATTTCCCTCCTAATCGAATTATCGAACCATGGCTTATCATTTTTCCTAATTTTGACGTAAAAGTGAGGGATACAGGTTTGGACGATGTTTAGAAAATATTTACAAAATTTTGGACCTAGTCGTTTATGTCGTTAGGGGAGCAAATGCAGGTTTCCCAGTCCGTTTCCGCCAGAAGTTGATTCATTTGGGTGAAATTAGCCTTGCCAAAATTCCACACCATTCGAAAAACCGGGTAGGTATTTGCTCGTGTAAGGGAAATGTTGGCGCATGATGCGCGGTGGTCTGACACACCCAATTCGGATGTACCAGAGTCTATAACACAGAAAGTGTCGCTTACGACAACTAGGTCAATTAATGAGCGAGTGGTGGGAGTAATTCTGGTTGCTTCAGAAATAATATTCCTTAAATTCAAATTTGTCATGGGTGTTTGTAAATCACCCCGAGGCTTAAGAAGGTCACAGTTAAGATCACCAGTGATGACAACAGACGGGTTTCGCGACAAAGCGTTGTCTATTTTTTCTTCCAGGTTGGGCCAATAGTTCTGCGAGCACTCTCTCTCTCAGACCTACATGTCACACATAGTGGAATTGTATCGCGATTACTGACTTCGAACCACAAAACGTCATCGTCATCAAAGGCTAGATCATCAACAGGCTTATTAAGAATACTGTCAGAGAAATACACTGCGACGCCGCCCCCTTATTGATTTCTGTTGTGCTCGACTGGTGTGGAGTAATTTGGTATTAATATATTACTTATATCTTTTAGTCACAGTCTGTTTGCAATCACCCCATCTTCTTCCAGGGGGTGGCAGGTAGGCAGCCAATCTGGCTATGCCACTTCCTGCGGTATACTACTCATTACATTTGTGCAATATGTTTATTTGTAACCATTCTACATGTATGTGTACCGTGAATAAAGAATCTGAATCTGAATCAAAATTGTCATCAAGGTGCGTTTCCGTAAAACAAATAACATCATAATCAACAATGTCTTCCAAAATGTTTGGTAATTTATTGCGTAAACTTCGAATATTATGATTTATAATAGATATGCAGGTACTGCTTCCATGCATTCTATTGACTGGGCCTGGGTTAAGCTCGATGTCACCACTCAACAAAATTATATAGCTTGAAAATTGTAAGAGTAAAATACAAACCAATAGCGAGTGGCAACGTCTGAGGGCTTTGACTTGGGCGGCAGTTTTATTACGCGTGCTGTAATGACCGTGCTTACAATGCTGTCCGCCATGGAAAAGACCTATCGCCCGACGGTAGTCAAATAAATCAATCGCCATAATCAATGCGATACATGTGATACTTTAAGCTGCCACCGGCGCTGGTCGTTCCAGGGATAAAACAATCAACACAATAAACAGGCATTAGTTTCGTTGGGGACTGTTGAGATAAGACAAGTGGGAGACCATCAAATACAGCTCTGGCTGAAAAAAATATGAAATATAAGAGAAGAATGCAATGAACATTATAAGTTATTCTGTTTGTTGACAGGGGACATGGTCTCACGTTTCCTGCATGAAATTTATATTCAACCGAGGCGTTAGCCGAGGCTGAATATATGTTTCATGCAGGGAACGTGAGACCATGTCCCCTGTCAACAAACAGAATGACGTATATGTCCCGTTCTTACACAAGTAAAATTGAATTGGAAAAAAAATCTTTTATTTTATTGTAATCTTAACCCTTTACCCAACGCAGACGATGTCAAAATTTATTATTTTAAATATCATTTTTTCAAATTTTTCAAAAACTTTCAACAAAACAATATCATCTGACCCCTCGTTGGAACGAGCTCTTTCCAACGAGGGGTCACATGATATGGTTTTGTTGAAATGTTTTGAAAAATAATATTTTTTCAACTGCTGAATTTGCATTATTACGCGGGCGGATGCGGCCGATTCGTTGCGTTGGGTAAAGGGTTAAATAACAAAAAAAAAACAAAAAAAACACCGCTGTGAGCCTCTTCGTTTGTGAACAACGAATGTTAGAAAGCAGACGTTGTTTCGGTAAGGTGTTAATTCGTTTCAGTTTATGTTGCAATAATTAAACTTTTTTTCGGTTCATGCGTTTTCAGATAAAACGATTGGCTCACACGATTCTTTTTTTTCTTTTCATAACTCAATGAACCGAAAAAACACAATTAGGTCCGCCCCCAGCCACGCCCCTAAAATACCAGTCTTTGGAGTTGCAACATGGTGTCAAATCAATAGAAGTTAGAACACTGGCACGTTCTAAATGTGATAAAGAAAAATAAATTTATATTACTAATTTATCACCATGAAATTATTTATAAAATATTTAAAAATGACCGTGGTGGGTAAATTTTTCTTTTTCTTCACAACTGTATTTATTTGACATTTCAATTTTTACGCACACTGGGTGATCGTCTGCGTTCATCGTTTTACCCAAATCGATTGTAAACAATGGCTGGTCACGACGAATGCGGCAATTTTGACATTGCAAATTTGAATACGGCAATGTCATCTGGCTTTGTATCTAACTCCACTTTTCCAAACTGTGTTTTTCAGTTCTCGGGAAACGGTAAAAACCAAAATACAATGTAATACTGATGGCCAACTTCTACGTACCACGGAACGTAACTTTTACGTGAAGTGAACAGTTGAATGAAATTTGAGGGAGGCGTGGCTTATGACGTTTTCTTTGCATTACGTAATTCATTGGTCAATAAAAATATTAATGACATAAGTGCATTTGACTTGGAAAGTGTGTCAATTGCTACCTGCATTTCAATAATATGCGCCCTATTTTATGCCAGAAAAATAATATGTCTACCAGTTTTAGTTTTTAAGTCTTTGTTCGAAGTAGAGGACGACTAACACTATTTATTTATTTGGGTCGCGAACGTTTAATTATAAGGAATGATCGTTTCTTTTTGTCTCTTTTTTGAGTTATGAACCCCAAAAAATAAAGTCCAAACATCGCGTACACAGTTTGGACTTTGTTTTTTGGGGTTCATAACTCAAGAAAGAGACAAAAAGAAACGATAATTCCTTAAGTAAATGAATGAAAAGAGACCTTATAATCTAATCGGTTTCATAAATAATTACCCATGTTTACATAACTAATCTTTTTGTACGTAATAACGGTACTTTTGTACGGACGCGTTGAGGCGCCAGTCGAGTATTATTTCTATCTTGCACGTGAAAGTTAGCTATCTTGCACCTGCAAGTTACTATCTTGCACGTGCAGGTTAGCTATCTTGCACCTGCAAGTTACTATCTTGCACGTGCAGGTTGGCTATCTTGCACCTGCAAGTTACTATCTTGCACGTGCAGGTTAGCTATCTTGCACGCGCAGGTTAGCTATCTTGCACGTGCAGGTTAGCTATCTTGCACGTGCAGGATAGCTATCTTGCACCTGCAAGTTAGCTATCTTGCACGTTCTGGTTAGCTATCTTGCACCTGCAAGTTATTATCTTGCAGGTGCAGGTTACCTATCTTGCACCTGCAAGTTAGTTATATATATATAGTCATATCTGAAGTCGAGTTCATCAAAAGTAGTATATAAGGATCCAACTTAGCCCTAATTTCCCGGCCGGACCTAGGTTCGGATTTGCCGGACCCCCTCGGACTACGGAAATTCCTATCGCTGAGACAACCACTATAGGCTCATTGGCCATGTCTAGCCTCCTGGATATGTATGTTTCGCATCGATTGCATCGCAGACTTGGTGTGGATGCTTTATGCTGGGGTTGTGAATGGGAAAAGTCAGGCATAAAGAGTGAAAAACGGTTAGAGTTGCAATGATGTCGGTGACGTCACGGTGAGCTCGCGACGTCATGACGACGTTGACCGCAGTCGATGTCCACAGAGGTGAGTGACTGGACATCCGTAGGGTCTTTGAATAGCCGATGTCTCCCTATAGGTGGCCGTGCCGTTGGGTAGACCATGCTGGGCCGAGTCTCAATACCCCCTTAACAGGAACAGGGATGTCCCTTTTCAGGTTTTCGACCCTTTTTTCCCTGATCGATTCTGTCCTACTCTGTTGGCTCGAAGGGCTCGAAACAAGGAGCCGCTAGAGCAGCCCCTCGAAAATGGACACCTCGAACGACTCATACAGATGTGTGACTGGGGAGCTGCTCCAGAAGCAGCTTTTCGAGCGACTTACTGAAATGAGCCTTCGAGGAGAAAATTAGTAATCAAAGAGTTAGTCCCAGCGACTCTTCGAACGATTCTTCTACATCTGGATTATAGTGATCACCAGCAATGACTGACCTGTCAGGCGACTGTTCGAGCTTGTTGAGGTAGGGGTACTGGAAGAAGGGGAAGAGTGGATGTGCCGCTCTTAATCGGAACGCTCGGGATAGGGTTCCTGGTTCACTGGCGCAGGTCGTGGAGGCCTGGGTCGTGGAATAAGGTCGACGGGTCTCTGATGTGATTAGGATATTCGGTCGAGAGGGTAGGGTTAGGGAATCAGGGCGTGAATGGCTTCTGGAAGAAGGGGAATGGTGACTGTGTCGCTCTTGGTCAAGCGGCAGAGGTAAGGTCAACGTGTCAAATACGGGAATGTAAGCCTCTGGGCAAGTAATGGGGAGGCGGGTCTTCTGAGATAGGGTGGCTGTCAAATATGGGAATGTAAGCCACTGAGGCAAGTATGGGGAGCCGGGGCTTCTGAGATGGGGTGGCTGTCGCAAGATAACTAACTTGCAAGTGCAAGATAACTAACCTGCACGTGCAAGATAGTAACTTGCAGGTGCAAGATAGTAACTTGCACGTGCAAGATAGCAACTTGCAGGAGGAACATAGCAACTTGCAGGTGCCAGTCACCCACTTCTGTGGACATCTACAGCGGTCAACGTCGTCATGACGTCGCGAGCTCACCATGACGTCACCGACGTAATTGCAACTCTAACCATTCTTACTCTTTATGCCTGACGTTTCCGTTTCCCATTCACACCCCCAACATAAAGCATCCACACCTAGCCTGCGATGCAAGCGATGCGAAACGTACATAGCCAGGCGACTAGACATGGCCAATGAATGAGCCTACAGAGGTTGTCTCCACGATAGGAATTTCCGTAGTCCGGAAGGGGGTCCGGCAAATTCGAACCTAGGTCCGGCAAATTGGGGCTAGGTTGGACCTTTATATACTAATATTGATGAACTCAACTTCAAATATGACTAAAATGACGCTCCTCAAATATAACTAATAAGCAGGGTTACCCCGCGTTGCACGGGAAAATTTAGGGATCATATGAAAAGTCCCCCCCCCCCCAAAAAAAAAACAAAAAAATAGGGGCCGCGTATTTTTCGACCCAGCCCGCCATACGGGCGGCACACTTGGCCCCGCCCTCCGGGCGAGGCCTTCAATCCCGTCACTTTTTAAACCCCCACCATTAGATTCCTGGTAAAAAGTTACCCCTGGCAGACCCCTTTGGGGACCTATATCGGTGAAATCCATCAATTTTGCACCTACCCACCCACCCCCACCTCCGCCACTGTTTTAAACACCACCATTAGATTCCTGATAAAAAGTTGCCCCAAGTAGACCCCTTTGAAGACCTATATCGGTGAAAAAATATTTGGTCATAACTGTCGGTTCCCTACCCTGCCCCCACCCCCACCCCGCATACTTTTTTAAACCTGGCGAGGACCTCCTCCATAAAAAGTACCCCTAGTAGACCCATTTGGGGCACTCTGGATGGCCCCATATTCATTTCTATAGCGGACGGGCAGACAGACAGAGAGACAGACAGACATACAGACATTCTAAAATATAGTATAGACTTGCAGGTGCAAGATAGCTAACCTGCATGTGCAAGATAGTAACCTGCAGGTGCAAGATAGCTATCCTGCACGTGTAAGATAGTAACTTGCAGGTGCAGGATAGCTAACCTACACGTGCAAGATAGCTAACTTGCAGGTGCAAGATAGCTATCCTGCACGTGCAAGATAGTAACTTGCACGTGCAAGATAGCTAACCTGCACGTGCAAGATAGCTAACCTGCACGTGCAAGATAGTAACCTGCAGGTGCAAGATAGCTAACCTGCATGTGCAAGATAGCTAACCTGCAGGTGCAAGATAGCTATACTGCACGTGCAAGATAGCTAACCTGCACGTGCAAGATAGCTAACCTGCACGTGCAAGATAGTAACCTGCACGTGCAAAAATAGTAACTTGCAGGTGCAAGATAGCTAACTTGCACGCGCAAGATAAAAATAATACTCAACTGGCGTCTCAACACTTCCGTACAGCAGTGAATTGTTTGTGAATCTCTTTAATAATACTGACCATCAAACATTCGCTAAACTAATTAAACAAATCCAATGCATTTTAAACGCTATACACACATAAAACGTATGTAGAAACGAAACTTACACAGCTTACAGTTTTGACCTACATAATGAATATATTTATAAAATGACGTATCTATAACAAGGTGAATCCTATATAATTCGAGAGTACGGCGGCCTTTATAAGAGAAACGTGTCCCAACCTATTTTTAAAACCCATGATGTAAAATAAATCGTTTTCGGACTTTGAAACCGAAAGACTCGGAGTGTTATGACGACATCGTTTATAATATATTTAAGTACGCCATAAATGCAGAATTTATTGCACGCTTTTATGGTTGTGTAATATTGTAACAAACTGTATATAAAATAACAGGCCAAAATTAATTAAACCAATGAGAGTTAATATCGATGTGTCCACAACAATACGATTCCGTTTTTTTATTTTTGGAGTCAATTCAAAATATCAAGAGAATTTAATCTTTCTGTTAACTGTGTCAAACAGTGTACTAAATAGCGCGCGCATGTGCGCTAAATGAAATTTGGTATGTCGATGTATCAACATAAAATACAGGTCAAGTTCAAATAGGAGTGCAGTCAGACTATTTTTGCCAGAGTTATGCCCCTTTTTGATGTTGAAAAATTCATTTTTTTTTTTTGGTTTCCGATAACTAACTTTAGTTGTTGTTGACGGAATGAAATAAAATTTGGTATGTGGATGTCTTAACGTAAAATACAGGTAATGTTCAAAACTGGGTTTGGTCCGACATTTTTTGCCAGAGTTATGTCCCTTTTTCAACTGAAAAATTCAATTTTTTTTCAACAACCACCTTGAATTGCACACTTTTTTCGGGAGAGGTGTAGCCGGGCGGCCTTTTATTTTATTAGCATTTTAAAAAATGTTGTCATATCATCTCCTTTTGGAATAACCACTAGCAAATTACTCTTATGATAATTTTCCCATTGTTGATATATCCAACCCTTGACATCATTTCTTGGGAAGCTCTCAGGGCAAGCTTCCCAAAAATGATGTCAAGTGTTGGAATTATCAACTGAGTGAAATGTGATCAAAATTTTCTTTTGGTTATCCAACAACTTATTTCTGCTGGTACTGTATATGCGACCCAAGTACCTTTTGGAGCCATTCATGAAATTTTATTCATAAATTTTATTCCCATTCAGCTGCGTAATCTCTTGTTATAGGTTTTAGACCATATCCCCCACCCCCACCAGTTCCTAGGGATATTCTACATGTAGATTATCCAGTCTCCAGGTGAAATAAAAAAAATAAAATTCACCCACCCCAGTTTGAAAAAAAATGTTGGATGAAAATCTAGGAAATTTTTTAATGCGGCCTAAAATGGAAGAAATTCTCAGTGCAGTACAGCTTCTATGGATTGGTTACTTTCCACGGGTGGGCAATATTTCCACGGGCGCAATAATATTCGATTCCAAACACTAAATATAGGAATAATCATCAAAAATTTAATTAATGAAGCACCAGGAACAGCCCAGTGCTTTATGAATTAACATTTTGCTGTTGATGAATTTTATTACGTGGTAAACACATGCTTGGACATCACTGCTCACGCGTGGATTACGACCAGTCCACAGCAACTGTACTGTAGGCAGACTAACAGTTTCCAATTTTCATAAAATTGCTCTTGAAAAAAATGCACCATCACCCCGAGAGGAAATAATGAGCTATAAGGTAACAGAAGAATTCTGAATGCGAAAAGCATTAAAATAGGGGAGACAAAATGAAGTTATATGGAAATGTTTATTTTGAAATATAGAAGAAATATCACAAAACAAACTGAAATTAAGGAGGCTGTGTTGTGAGTTTGGTCAAATGCACTATATCTAGCCCCTAGTGTTGACAGACTGGTTACATGTGAATGACAAGGCTTATGGGAGGTAGGGCTTCACGGTTTTTCGATATTTCACCGAAACTCGCGGTATTTTTTTCAATATTGATACTGCACCGAGCCAATTTCAACTAACTCAATATACCAACCTTCACGATATTGTCGATTAGCAATGTCGATATTCTCAAACTAATGATAAACTTAACTTTTTGGACTTCAACTTCATCTAAATTCATCACACGCACACTATAAACTACCATACCGGTACTTTTATTTAATTTAGATATTGTTCCATGCCAGAAAATAAGCAGATTGTCATCTGCAAAATGAGATCCCCAGAAGTGAATTTAGTGATGCTACCCTGCGCACAGCAGGGTAGCATCACTAAATTTACCGTCTGTGAACCTCAATCTGAATCAGAGTCTCAAAACTAAAAAGAAAGAGGTACACAGAGGATAAATTGGCCCACTGTATGGGATAGCATCATCAAATTCACCCTCTTGGGGCCTTATTCTGCAAATGTCAGACTGCTTATTTTCAGGCCTGTATGGTTCCTTTGCAAAATCGAATACACATGGTTCTTTTCGTTCCAAGCGAGAACTATCGCAAAGTATGAGCAGTATTGTGCGCGTTTGGAATTTTTCATGGTCATATCAAACAAGGATTGTCAGTTCTCAAATACTCAATATTTACTCATATCGTGGTATTTAAAAAAAAATACCGTACTCGGTATTACAAACTGGAATACTATGAAGCCCTAATGGGAGGTTGAAATAAAATGTCCATATAGTGTAAGAAAGCAAGATACCGCTCAAGTCACACTTCATTACTCAACAAAAAGCGAGCAAGGATCAATCAACCTTAGTAAGAACAGTTAGTATTATGCCCAAGTACAAGGACAAATGGCAATCTGTGACATTGAACAATGATTTTGAGGTTTGGACACAGGAAGAAATTTTAATTGATTTTGTTCCATTTGATAAAAGCTATTCAGAAACTCTTAAGTCAAAACTTGACACCTTTTTCTTTGAAAAGGTTATCCCATAGCATTTGCTTGAAAATTGGAAAAAGGTTTTAGACTCTAGTTCTGCTCATGAAGTTTTATCATCCTCTTCACCACCAAAAGCCTCAAAACAAACATATAGTTCATGTTCCATAGTTTTCGAAAAACAACAACCCTTAACCAGCAGCACACCTTCTGCATCACCAACATCAATTAAACCGTGGTGCTTTTGTCAAAAACCTGATACTGGAACAAAGTGTGATAACAGGGCATGTAAATACTAGAGTGGTGTCACGCATACAGCCCGATTGAGCCAGCAATGACAATGCTTAGGCACGAAATAGTCTAAGCTATTTTTTGTTAACCGTTTACCTAACAAATCTGCTATATCTGCACTTGTGATATACAAAAATTGCTATTCAAATTTTATTTTTTCATTTCTCTACCCCAAAACATACCTCATGACCTATTAATGGAACAAGCTTGTTGAGCTTGTTCCAATAAGGAGTAATAAACAATGGTTAGAAGTAAAAAAAAATGAAAAGATCTGATGTTTCAGAAAAATAATTTGTACTGTTGGTTTAAACTTGTGTCAAGTAAAGGGTTAAAGATGCAGTACATAAAACATTCTCGTTCTAACATTTTCTATTATAATACAACTGAAAAATAATTTTGGTCAAAAGTGACAAGAAAAATGTTCTGCTCTATACATCTTTCTGAAAGAATGTATAAAATTATGTGTTTCTGAAAATGTCAACAAAATTTGTAGTTAGATGATCAGCTGCACAGTTCTGTTGATTCGGAAATATATTTATTTATTTATTTATTTATTTATTTATTTATTTATTTATTTATTTATTTATTTATTTATTTATTAGAGTTTAACGACACATTAACAGCCAGGGTCATATCATGTCGGTGACAGTTTTACGGGTGGAGGAAGCCAGAGTACCTGGAGAGAACCACCGAGCAACGACGAGCAGCTGTCCGCTCTCCAACATCATAACTTTGAACTCTGTACGTGCAGTACGTCTTAGTACACAGCGTCATTGTGCCCACATTTATGCAATCGGGGTTAAGTGCCTTGCCCAAGGACACAACGCGGGAGCATGAATGGAATATAACTGCAGTCAATATAAGTTGGAATTTTTTTAACTTAAAATTTGTGGTTTAAATTTTATAAGTCTATACATCTAATTCGAAGGGACAGTTTTTTTCTGCATGCACTGACTCCAAATCCTTAAAAATGAATTTTGGTGCAAAGAAAAAAAATACCTAAATGACATCCGTGTGGGGGTGCAGGGGGTGGGGAGGGGACATTGGGCTATAGAAGTCAATTTTTTTTTTGCAAGTAATAACCACCAATCCTTCAAAATGAATTTTGGGAATAATTGCCTAAATGACACAGGTGTGTGTGTGTGGGGGGGGGGGGGGGGGGGTATAGGAGTCAAACGTGGCCTATATTTCTAGCTGGAAAATACACATTTCAACTTTGGTTGAAATCAAATAATCCAAACTGGAGTTATCGTTTGGAAACCAATCGTTTATGGATGGACAGACAGATGGACGAACAGATCATTCACACAATATGATCATTATTACAAATGGGCATATAAAAATGTAATATCAAATTTGGAGAGAATCGTATAATTAGAACTGGATTTATCTTCTGGATGACATGAGGAGGGAGAGGTGGACTAATTTGATTCCACCCATCTCCCCCGAAGTTTTGGAGACAACATCAAAGTCCCTCGCTCCCATTTCCTTCCAATCTGTATTACTTTTGAGAACAACAGAAGTATGCTGCAGAAGGCATTTCTTTATATTTTGCAATCATTAAGTTGTATTGACCATGCAAAATTTAAAGTAACAAAGTATGTTGCAAAGCTTAATTTCAAATACAAAGAAACTAAGTCTGAAAACATGTTTAAAAGGGGTTAAAATCATGCCAATATTAATGAAAATCACTGTAGAAAGGTTCAGTAGACTAGACAGTAGACATTGTCCCAAATGAGAAACAGTGACATTGCACTAAACTGTTTGAAGAATTAAAGGTGTAACTTTGTGAACAAACAAACTTTAACCAAAAACTTTAACCTGGAAGTTGTAAGTTAAATTGCCATACAAAAAAGGGTTAAATATTTCCCCAAATAACATGAAACATAATGAGAATGAAACAATCAATAGTAATTAAAATTAAGTTAATAGAAAAAAAACTTTAACCTTGACTAAAAAACTTTAACCACAAACTTTAACAAAAACACTAAATGTTAACAGACGGACGGACGGATGGACGAAAGACATGACTATATCCCTGACTGTAAACAGTCGGCCTAATAATGTGAATGATACATCAATAGTAATTAATATTAATTAAAAAGAAAGAAAAATTTATCCTTCGCTAAAAAAATTTGACCAAAAACTTTAACCCAAACTCTAAATGTTAACAGACGGACAGATGGATGGGCGAAAGTCATGACTGTAGCCCCGACTGTAAACAGTTGGGACGAAAATGTCTAACTCACACCTGCTGGGGGGAGGGGGGGGGGGAGGTTACAGAAGTCAAATTTTTTTCCGCATGCAGTCACTGTACATACATGTACTTCAAAATGCATTTTGGAGCAAATAAAACTAGAGTGATAAAAAAGTCTGAGCCATTTTTTGTTAACCGTTTATCTAACGAATCTGCTATATCTGCACTCGTGATATACAAAAATTGCTATTCAAATTTTATTTTTTCATTTCTCTACCCCAATACATACCTCATGACCTATTAATGCAACAAGCTTGATGAGCTTAATAAGCAAAGGTTAGAAGTTAAAAATGAAAAAATCTGATGTTTCAGAAAAATAATTTGTACTGTTGGCTTCAACATGTGTTAGGTAAAGGATTAAAGATGCAGTACATAAAGCAATGTTGGAGTAGAAGAGTCAATTTTCTTTTTTGCATGTAATAACTCCCAATCCTTCAAAATGCATTTTGGGAATAACTGCCTAAGTGACACGTGTGTTTGTGTGTGTGTGTGTGTGTGTGTGTGTGTGTGTGTGTGTGTGTGTGTGTGTGTGTGTGTGTGTGTGTGTGTGTGTGTGTGTGTGTGTGTGTGTGTGTGTGTGTGGTGTGTGTGTGTGTGTGTGTCTTACCAACTTGACGAGGTAACTAGACAAAAGAGTTTGTGTGTTTCGCCTTACCGAGGTACAAAAGACAAAAGAAACCCTTTACCTCGGTTGTTTTCCCAGAACTGTACCGGCAAAACGAGGTAGAAACCGTTAGTCCACACAAAGGACAAACAATGGGTTACCTCGGTATGTAGGGTAGACAAGACTCTCTCTCTCTGTGTGTGTGTGTGTGTGTGTGTGTGTGTGTGTGTGTGTGTGTGTGTGTGTGTGTGTGTGTGTGTGTTTGAGGTTAAAAAATCGCACTGGCACAGACATTTCATACTGAAACGTTTTTTTCTTTTAATATGCCGCCGAAAAATTGTTTTCATTTACTGAACCCTGATGGGTTTTAAACATGACAAAAAATTACACAAAATTGATTTAAACTAAGTGATGAGCTAAGGAACTGGTTAAACTGACTGGCAATAATTGATGTTATTCATTGATGGGCTCTAATTTAGTCCTTACAAGGATGTTACGCAAGCTTTTGTTTTTCTTATAGGCGATGACAGGTCGAAGATTCAAAGGTTCATTTAATTTAGCATTGGTAAAATTGAATTCATCTTTTAACATTTTTGCTATTTCGATATTCATTCTGTTGTACGTTAAAGTGAAAGGAATGATGGACCTCCTTTCGCATTCGCCCTCTGATATGTTCATACCAAATGGCCAGAGGGTTTGAAGCGTATTGATCCAAAAAGCTTCACGTTTTTTTCTAAATTCATCCGTTTCTTCTAATGTGTCTTTAATTGGTGGTTGTTCAATTGGGTGGATTTCGAAATCGTCCAAAGAATGGCCAGGAAGGTTAAAATGTTGTGCTACTGGGGCATCAGCATTATGTTTTATATCCTGTTTGTGTCTAGTAGCACGTTCTCGGAAAGGATTTTGACTTTGACCAACATACTGTTTCCGACATCGCTTACAAGTGATAAGGTAAATAATGTTTGGTGAATCACAATGGAGGGGGTTACGGATCTGATAATGATTTTTCGTTTGTTCGGAGGAAAATTCCTCTTTCTGATCAGGCATAAAAGTATGCAGTCTACAACGAGGCTTTTTGCAATTAAATACCGCGCCACTACTATTTTGCAACGGTCTGTTGTGTTCAATCTTCAGTGGTTCGAAATCGGTAGTTTCAGCTGGACTTTCGAGCTTTTTCAAGGTTTGGGATTTCAGGCTACGCAAAAGGCGCAGCGAGTACCCTCTCGATCTGAGGGCGCCAAATAGAGTAGAACAAGCCTCATTGAAATTTACCTTATCACTTGAATTGCGGTGGAAACGAATGAGCTGTGATTTGATGATACCTTTAAATGTATGTTGAGGATGAAATGATTTAGTGTGCAACAATTGATGTGAATCAGTTGGTTTAAAATATACTTTATAATCTAAATGACCGGACGCCTGAAATTGCTTGCCTTTATACACGGTTACATCGAGAAAATCAACAGAATTTTCACTGATAGTAGCTTTCAATTTAATATTTGGATCGTGATTATTCAAAATTTCTAAAAATTCATCAAAATCTTCTTTTGAATGTTCCCAAATAATAAAAATGTCATCTAAATATCTGAGATATACGAGAGGATGCTTTGCACATTTGCTTAAGGCATTTTCCTCCCATTCCGCTACATAAATGCTTGCAAAATTAGGACTGAATCTTTTACCCATAGGACAACCCATTATTTGTAGAAAATATTCTCCATTGAATTGAAAGTCATTACCTTTTAAGCTCAGCTCTAAAAGATCCAAAATTTGTTCATCCGGGCGTTTCGCATCCGGATATTTTTCAAATGCATTTTTAACTGATTTAACACCTTTATCAATATCAATGTTCGTATACATACTGTCAATATCCAAAGTAGCCAGAATTGCATTTTTTGATATTTTCAATTTCGAAATTTGTGACAGGAAATCCTGTGTGTTTTTTAGATAGCTCGGATGTCTATTTGCTATAGGTTTAAGATGATAATCAATTAATTCCGAGATCGCATAAGATTCCGAATTACAATCTGATACAATTGGCCTCCCGGGTGGAGTTAAGTCATCCGTCCATGAAGAACGGTCCTTGTGGATCTTTGGTAGGATATAAAATTGTCTTGTTTGAGCACTGAGCTTAGCTGTTAAATATTTCAATTGTTTTTTGGTAATGTGACCTTCGTCGAGGAGAAAAGATCTTATTGAATTTTTCGATATTACTAGGCCAAATAAGTGAATCTATTTTCTTATAATGTTTAGTATTGCTGAGTTGTCTCATGGCTTCCTTTATATAATTATCCCGAGATAGAACAACTACCGACCCACCTTTGTCGGCTGGTTTAATTACTAATTTCTTATTTTTTCGAAGTTTCGTGAGGGCTCTCCGTTCACCAGCTGTTAAATTGGCTTTATCGGACAGTATGTTCATGCTGAATACCTTTTTGATGATTCGTTTGCTAGCCTCAATAATTTCGGGATCTACTTCACTATCTGGAGGTGACCAACCAGATGATTCTGTAAAAGGAAGTTTCCGACCGCTGGAGTTTCTAAAGCGGTCGGCTAATTTCATTTGCCTAAGAAAATTACAGTTGTATGATGGTAAATTTGTTTGGTTATCAGTTTTAGGCTTTGGTGCTGGTACAAAAGTTAAACCGCGATCTAAAAGAGATTTCTCTTGGGTTGTTAGGTCATTGGTGCCAGACAGGTTAACCACATTAGTTCCGAATCCCACATCTGTTAGGCGGCTGTTACCTTTGCCTTTACTTAGTTTAAATTTAGGTGGTTCAACCAGTGATCGTACATAATATTGGCGGTTCTCGTGGTCCAATGGATTAAATCCTGAGCAACATCAAACTTTGCGTCATCAATTTTTGGTATCACGTTAACGTCCTTCACTTTCCGAATGGTTTCGTTGATGATGCTCAGGGTTCTCCTCTCAGCCTGAGGGAGTTTTTGCGAAAAGTTTAGTTCAGCGAAATAAATTTTTGCTGATCTAAACTTGACCCTGATATCGCTAAGCATATTCCGCAACTGCTTAACTACGAGATCAGAATTATCGTTTCGAGAATTCACGCCAATATTTAATAATATTTTTTGGGGACTGGACTGGCCCCTGTGCCCTTTAAACATAGAGCGCAGATGATTGAATTTGGCGCCGGGGTAACACTCCACCTGGATGTCCGGATGGGGATTTCGATCAATGCGTCCTAAATTTGAACTTCCAATCATAAGGATGTTTTTACAAACATCGGGGAGGCGCCAATTCCTTTTGTCAAAATTAACTCCGCTTTTATGCCGAAACTGGGAGAATTTAGAATCAAATGAGCGGCCCGAGTTGCGGCTCGGTGATTTGACTTTCTCTGAGTACGATATACCTGGTTGAACCACACTAGATGCAGGGGAAGGGGGAGAAGAAACAGAAGCAGGAGAGGAAACAGAAACAGGAGAAGAAACAGAAGGAGGAGGAGGAGTTCTAGTGAGAGCACTAGGAGAACTAGAGAAGAAAGGCTGAGGAGGAGTAGGAGGTAGAGGAACAAGACGAGGCGAGACAGCGTTACTCAATTTGCGAGCATCTTCAGTCACAATATGGACCGGAGATGTTTGCAAATTGAGGCGCTTACTCTGAGAGAAAGAAGAAGTAGAAGGAAAAGAAGAGGGAGAAGTGCTTTGCCTTGATCTTTTCTTATTTTGCTTTTCGCGTTGGGGTAGAGGGACAACACGGGCCGGAGTTTGCTTGCTCCCTCCCGTATTGTTCCTTACTCCAGACGCTGGGCGAAGTTCCGAAATGTAAGACTCATAGGCCGAAATCGTCTTACCTGTCAACTTGTTTTTAAAGTTTTTTTGAGCCCAGATCAAGGCACGCGCCGAAGCGCTGTTGAAGTCTATCTTTTCGAGTCCAGGAGGTGGTCGCATAGCCAAAGTTATCTTAGACTTCAACTGGTTTAAATTTACCTTATAATGCTCAATTAAAGCATTTAACGTTTGGTTGGCCCATCCCACACTAATCTGTCGAAAAACAGAAAAAATGTGTGGGGTGGGAACAGCCGGCTTTAGAAAGCCCCCTAACTCATCTACTTTCTTCTCCAACTGCTTCGGGAAATCCCGGTTGGCCAAATGCTGCTCTAGGAGCCCAATATGGTGCATACACTGAATCACCTGGAAAAGGGCCTTGACCAATCTAGAATAGGCCTGGAACGATTGTTCCTGGCCCCTTCCAGACTGGGCAACTCTCTTTCCCTGATGCTTCTGTCTTTTTTGAGCCATTTGAAGAATAAGTAGATGAATTTAAAATGAAATTAAAATGAAGAAATGAAATAAATTAAAATGAAATCTAGATATTACCTATTTGAGAAGATACCTGGATTGGTTGTAGTCTTCAGCAAAGGTAGAAAATAATCCGTCTGTCTCGACGCGTTTCGCTTGGTTTGGCTTTTTCAAAGAGACTTTGAGGAAAATGATTCCAACTTTGGGAGGGCATGCATGGTATATATCTATATGTGGGCTGGGGGTGTTTTTCACAGCTCAGTACATAATTAAACTCGGTAACAAGCTGACAGATGTCACTCATCTAATTAATTCTTTTCAATCTGAGATGTTCCAAGTTTGTTTTTCACAACTCAGTTTGTGTCGTTCAAACAAATCAGATGAAGCCCTATTGATTGGCTTCCATTGAATTTTAATCAGTCAGTGAATGGTTTGCTTTACTGACCCCATGAAGCCCTATTGGTTGGCTTTGATTTAAGTAAAACCAATCGGGAGCGGTTTGCTTTACTGGCTTCAGAAGTATGTGAAAATAACATGAAAAAATGGTTTGATAAAATATATTGAGACTAAAGAAATAAATGAAAAAATAACGTCAAAGATCATGATGCCTCACGAATGTTATCAGTTGGAATGAATATCCCCCGACGGAGGTTTATGACGGAAAATATTTTACACCACGTAGAAATTGTGTGTTTTACCTTCTGAACCTCTACATTGTGTGAAAGGTATGAAAAATTAAAAATAAACATAATAATTTAAATAAATGAATCAACCAAATAAATAAATAAATAAATAAATAAATAAATAAATAAATAAATAAATAAATAAATAAATAAATAAGTAAAAATTAATAAAAAATTAAAAATAATCAATATATAAATAAATAAATAATAATTTTATTTAGGAAATACATACACATGATTGAAATTAGAACCTATTTTGTTTTTGGGCATATATGAACTCTGGCACTCGCCTGTGTGTGTTTGAGGTTAAAAAATCGCACTGGCACAGACATTTCATACTGAAACGTTTTTTTCTTTTAATATGCCGCCGAAAAATTGTTTTCATTTACTGAACCCTGATGGGTTTTAAACATGACAAAAAATTACACAAAATTGATTTAAACTAAGTGATGAGCTAAGGAACTGGTTAAACTGACTGGCAATAATTGATGTTATTCATTGATGGGCTCTAATTTAGTCCTTACAAGGATGTTACGCAAGCTTTTGTTTTTCTTATAGGCGATGACAGGTCGAAGATTCAAAGGTTCATTTAATTTAGCATTGGTAAAATTGAATTCATCTTTTAACATTTTTGCTATTTCGATATTCATTCTGTTGTACGCTAAAGTGAATGGAATGATGGACCTCCTTTCGCATTCGCCCTCTGATATGTTCATACCAAATGGCCAGAGGGTTTGAAGCGTATTGATCCAAAAAGCTTCACGTTTTTTTCTAAATTCATCCGTTTCTTCTAATGTGTCTTTAATTGGTGGTTGTTCAATTGGGTGGATTTCGAAATCGTCCAAAGAATGGCCAGGAAGGTTAAAATGTTGTGCTACTGGGGCATCAGCATTATGTTTCATATCCTGTTTGTGTCTAGTAGCACGTTCTCGGAAAGGATTTTGACTTTGACCAACATACTGTTTCCGACATCGCTTAAAAGTGATAAGGTAAATAATGTTTGGTGAATCACAATAGAGGGGGTTACGGATCTGACAATGATTTTTCGTTTGTTCGGAGGAAAATTCCTCTTTCTGATCAGGCATAAAAGTATGCAGTCTACAACGAGGCCTTTTGCAATTAAATACCGCGCCACTACCATTTTGCAACGGTCTGTTGTGTTCAATCTTCAGTGGTTCGAAATCGGTAGTTTCAGCTGGACTTTCGAGCTTTTTCAGGGTTTGGGATTTCAGGCTACGCAAAAGGCGCAGCGAGTACCCTCTCGATCTGAGGGCGCCAAATAGAGTAGAACAAGCCTCATTGAAATTTACCTTATCACTTGAATTGCGGTGGAAACGAATGAGTTGTGATTTGATGATACCTTTAAATGTATGTTGAGGATGAAATGATTTTGTGCGCAACAATTGATGTGAATCAGTTGGTTTAAAATACACTTTATAATCTAAATGACCGGACGCCTGAAATTGCTTGCCTTTATACACGGTCACATCGAGAAAATCAACAGAATTTTCACTGATAGTAGCTTTCAGTTTAATATTTGGATCGTGATTGTTCAAAATTTCTAAAAATTCATCAAAATCTTCTTTTGAATGTTCCCAAATAATAAAAATGTCATCTAAATATCTGAGATATACGAGAGGATGCTTTGCACATTTGCTTAAGGCATTTTCCTCCCATTCCGCTACATAAATGCTTGCAAAATTAGGACTGAATCTTTTACCCATAGGACAACCCATTATTTGTAGAAAATATTCTCCATTGAATTGAAAGTCATTACCTTTTAAGCTCAGCTCTAAAAGATCCAAAATTTGTTCATCCGGGCGTTTCGCATCCGGATATTTTTCAAATGCATTTTTAACTGATTTAACACCTTTATCAATATCAATGTTCGTATACATACTGTCGATATCCAAAGTAGCCAGAATTGCATTTTTCGATATTTTCAATTTCGAAATTTTTGACAGGAAATCCTGTGTATTTTTTAGATAGCTCGGATGTCTATTTGCTATAGGTTTAAGATGATAATCAATTAATTCCGAGATCGCATAAGATTCCGAATTACAATCTGATACAATTGGCCTCCCGGGTGGAGTTAAGTCATCCGTCCATGAAGAACGGTCCTTGTGGATCTTTGGTAGGATATAAAATTGTCTTGTTTGAGCACTGAGCTTAGCTGTTAAATATTTCAATTGTTTTTTGGTAATGTGACCTTCGTCGAGGAGAAATTTTAAGATCTTATTGAATTTTTCGATATTACTAGGCCAAATAAGTGAATCTATTTTCTTATAATGTTTAGTATTGCTGAGTTGTCTCATGGCTTCCTTTATATAATTATCCCGAGATAGAACAACTACCGACCCACCTTTGTCGGCTGGTTTAATTACTAATTTCTTATTTTTTCGAAGTTTCGTGAGGGCTCTCCGTTCACCAGCTGTTAAATTGTCTTTATCGGAGAGTATGTTCATGCTGAACACCTTTTTGATGATTCGTTTGCTAGCCTCAATAATTTCGGGATCTACTTCACTATCTGGAGGTGACCAACCAGATGATTCTGTGAAAGGAAGTTTCCGACCGCTGGAGTTTCTAAAGCGGTCTGCTAATTTCATTTGCCTAAGAAAATTACAGTTGTATGATGGTAAATTTGTTTGGTTATCAGTTTTAGGCTTTGGTGCTGGTACAAAAGTTAAACCGCGATCTAAAAGAGATTTAAAGAGAGTTAAAAATGAAAAAATCTGATGTTTCAGAAAAATAATTTGTACTGTTGGCTTCAACATGTGTTAGGTAAAGGATTAAAGATGCAGTACATAAAGCAATGTTGGAGTAGAAGAGTCAATTTTCTTTTTTGCATGTAATAACTCCCAATCCTTCAAAATGCATTTTGGGAATAATTGCCTAAGTGACACGTGTGTTTGTGTGTGTTTTTTCAAATGACACAATCATGTTTTAGAGGAATTTTGAATGTTGGTTTCTGATCCCCCGCCGAGATTCGAACCCTCGGCAACACCGCCTGGCAACCAGGAGTCCAGCGTCTAAACCACTAGACCATTGCACACCGTAAAAACGATGGCTGGAATCTAGCCTTTTAGATGAAGTCCTCATGATTACTTGGTTCATCTTCCTTTCGGCAGCAGCATGAAAGTGTGGAACGCGCTGGCTACAGTACGACGAAAGTGCTGTGGATGGCCTCAGACGAAGACTGGCACGGGCTTGTGTGTGTTTTTTCAAATGACACAATCATGTTTTAGAGGAATTTTGAATGTTGGTTTCTGATCCCCCGCCGGGATTCGAACCCTCGGCAACACCGCCTGGCAACCAGGAGTCCAGCGTCTAAACCACTAGACCATTGCACACCGTAAAAACGATGGCTGGAATCTAGCCTTTTAGATGAAGTCCTCATGATTATTTGGTTCATCTTCCTTTCGGCAGCAGCATGAAAGTGTGGAACGCGCTGGCTACAGAACGACGAAAGTGCTGTGGATGGCCTCAGACGAAGACTGGCACGGGCTTGTGTGTGTTTTTTCAAATGACACAATCACGTTTTAGAGGAATTTTGAATGTTGGTTTCTGATCCCCCGCCGGGATTCGAACCCTCGGCAACACCGCCTGGCAACCAGGAGTCCAGCGTCTAAACCACTAGACCATTGCACACCGTAAAAACGATGGCTGGAATCTAGCCTTTTAGATGAAGTCCTCATGATTACTTGGTTCATCTTCCTTTCGGCAGCAGCATGAAAGTGTGGAACGCGCTGGCTACAGTACGACGAAAGTGCTGTGGATGGCCTCAGACGAAGACTGGCACGGGCTTGCGTGTGTTTTTTCAAATGACACAATCATGTTTTAGAGGAATTTTGAATGTTGGTTTCTGATCCCCCGCCGGGATTCGAACCCTCGGCAACACCGCCTGGCAACCAGGAGTCCAGCGTCTAAACCACTAGACCATTGCACACCGTAAAAACGATGGCTGGAATCTAGCCTTTTAGATGAAGTCCTCATGATTACTTGGTTTATCTTCCTTTCGGCAGCAGCATGAAACTGTGGAACGCGCTGGCTACAGTACGACGAAAGTGCTGTGGATGGCCTCAGACGAAGACTGGCACGGGCTTGTGTGTGTTTTTTCAAATGACACAATCATGTTTTAGAGGAATTTTGAATGTTGGTTTCTGATCCCCCGCCGGGATTCGAACCCTCGGCAACAACGCCTGCCTGGCAAGCAGGAGTCCAGCGTCTAAACCACTAGACCATTGCACACCGTAAAAACGATGGCTGGAATCTAGCCTTTTAGATGAAGTCCTCATGATTACTTGGTTCATCTTCCTTTCGGCAGCAGCATGAAAGTGTGGAACGCGCTGGCTACAGTACGACGAAAGTGCTGTGGATGGCCTCAGACGAAGACTGGCACGGGCTTGTGTGTGTTTTTTCAAATGACACAATCATGTTTTAGAGGAATTTTGAATGTTGGTTTCTGATCCCCCGCCGGGATTCGAACCCTCGGCAACACCGCCTGGCAACCAGGAGTCCAGCGTCTAAACCACTAGACCATTGCACACCGTAAAAACGATGGCTGGAATCTAGCCTTTTAGATGAAGTCCTCATGATTACTTGGTTCATCTTCCTTTCGGCAGCAGCATGAAAGTGTGGAACGCGCTGGCTACAGTACGACGAAAGTGCTGTGGATGGCCTCAGACGAAGACTGGCACGGGCTTGTGTGTGTTTTTTCAAATGACACAATCATGTTTTAGAGGAATTTTGAATGTTGGTTTCTGATCCCCCGCCGGGATTCGAACCCTCGGCAACACCGCCTGGCAACCAGGAGTCCAGCGTCTAAACCACTAGACCATTGCACACCGTAAAAACGATGGCTGGAATCTAGCCTTTTAGATGAAGTCCTCATGATTACTTGGTTCATCTTCCTTTCGGCGGCAGCATGAAAGTGTGGAACGCGCTGGCTACAGTACGACGAAAGTGCTGTGGATGGCCTCAGACGAAGACTGGCACGGGCTTGTGTGTGTTTTTTCAAATGACACAATCATGTTTTAGAGGAATTTTGAATGTTGGTTTCTGATCCCCCGCCGGGATTCGAACCCTCGGCAACACCGCCTGGCAACCAGGAGTCCAGCGTCTAAACCACTAGACCATTGCACACCGTAAAAACGATGGCTGGAATCTAGCCTTTTAGATGAAGTCCTCATGATTACTTGGTTCATCTTCCTTTCGGCAGCAGCATGAAAGTGTGGAACGCGCTGGCTACAGTACGACGAAAGTGCTGTGGATGGCCTCAGACGAAGACTGGCACGGGCTTGTGTGTGTTTTTTCAAATGACACAATCATGTTTTAGAGGAATTTTGAATGTTGGTTTCTGATCCCCCGCCGGGATTCGAACCCTCGGCAACACCGCCTGGCAACCAGGAGTCCAGCGTCTAAACCACTAGACCATTGCACACCGTAAAAACGATGGCTGGAATCTAGCCTTTTAGATGAAGTCCTCATGATTACTTGGTTCATCTTCCTTTCGGCAGCAGCATGAAAGTGTGGAACGCGCTGGCTACAGTACGACGAAAGTGCTGTGGATGGCCTCAGACGAAGACTGGCACGGGCTTGTGTGTGTTTTTTCAAATGACACAATCATGTTTTAGAGGAATTTTGAATGTTGGTTTCTGATCCCCCGCCGGGATTCGAACCCTCGGCAACACCGCCTGGCAACCAGGAGTCCAGCGTCTAAACCACTAGACCATTGCACACCGTAAAAACGATGGCTGGAATCTAGCCTTTTAGATGAAGTCCTCATGATTACTTGGTTCATCTTCCTTTCGGCAGCAGCATGAAAGTGTGGAACGCGCTGGCTACAGTACGACGAAAGTGCTGTGGATGGCCTCAGACGAAGACTGGCACGGGCTTGTGTGTGTTTTTTCAAATGACACAATCATGTTTTAGAGGAATTTTGAATGTTGGTTTCTGATCCCCCGCCGGGATTCGAACCCTCGGCAACACCGCCTGGCAACCAGGAGTCCAGCGTCTAAACCACTAGACCATTGCACACCGTAAAAACGATGGCTGGAATCTAGCCTTTTAGATGAAGTCCTCATGATTACTTGGTTCATCTTCCTTTCGGCAGCAGCATGAAAGTGTGGAACGCGCTGGCTACAGTACGACGAAAGTGCTGTGGAATCTAAAAACGAGGTTTAAACCGTTAGTTCACACAAAAGACAAACAATGGGGTACCTCGGTATGTAGGGTAGACAAGACTGTGTGTGTGTGTGTGTGTGTGTGTGTGTGTGTGTGTGTGTGTGTGTGTGTGTGTGTGTTGAGGTTAAAAAATCGCACTGGCACAGACATTTCATACTGAAACGTTTTTTTTCCTTTTAATATGCCGCCGAAAAATTGTTTTCATTTACTGAACCCAGATGGGTTTCAAACATGACAAAAAATTAAACAAAATTGCTTTAAACTAAGTGATGAGCTTAGGAACTGGTTAAACTGACTGGCAATAATTGATGTTATTCATTGATGGGCTCTAATTTAGTCCTTACAAGGATGTTACGCAAGCTTTTGTTTTTCTTATAGGCGATGACAAGTCGAATATTCAAAGGTTCATTTAATTTAGCATTGGTAAAATTGAATTCATCTTTTAACATTTTTGCTATTTCGATATTCATTCTGTTGTACGTTAAAGTGAAAGGAATGATGGACCTCCTTTCGCATTCGCCCTCTGATATGTTCATACCAAATGGCCAGAGGGTTTGAAGCATATTGATCCAAAAAGCTTCACGTTTTTTTCTAAATTCATCCGTTTCTTCTAATGTGTCTTTAATTGGTGGTTGTTCAATTGGATGGATTTCGAAATCGTCCAAAGAATGGCCAGGAAGGTTAAAATGTTGTGCTACTGGGGCATCAGCATTATGTTTTATATCCTGTTTGTGTCTAGTAGCACGTTCTCGAAAAGGATTTTGACTTTGACCAACATACTGTTTCCGACATCGCTTACAAGTGATAAGGTAAATAATGTTTGGTGAATCACAATGGATGGGGTTACGGATCTGATAATGATTTCTCGTTTGTTCGGAGGAAAATTCCTCTTTCTGATCAGGCATAAAAGTATGCAGTCTACAACGAGGCTTTTTGCAATTAAATACCGCGCCACTACCATTCTGCAACGGTCTGTTGTGTTCAATCTTCAGTGGTTCGAAATCGGTAGTTTCAGCTGGACTTTCGAGCTTTTTCAGGGTTTGGGATTTCAGGCTACGCAAGAGGCGCAGCGAGTACCCTCTCGATCTGAGGGCGCCAAATAGAGTAGAACAAGCCTCATTGAAATTTACCTTATCACTCGAATTGCGGTGGAAACGAATGAGTTGTGATTTGATGATACCTTTAAATGTATGTTGAGGATGAAATGATTTTGTGTGCAACAATTGATGTGAATCAGTTGGTTTAAAATACACTTTATAATCTAAATGACCGGACGCCTGAAATTGCTTGCCTTTATACACGGTCACATCGAGAAAATCAACAGAATTTTCACTGATAGTAGCTTTCAATTTAATATTTGGATCGTGATTGTTCAAAATTTCTAAAAATTCATCAAAATCTTCTTTTGAATGTTCCCAAATAATAAAAATGTCATCTAAATACCTGAGATATACGAGAGGATGCTTTGCACATTTGCTTAAGGCATTTTCCTCCCATTCCGCTACATAAATGCTTGCAAAATTAGGACTGAATCTTTTGCCCATAGGACAACCCATTATTTGTAGAAAATATTCTCCATTGAATTGAAAGTCATTACCTTTTAAGCTCAGCTCTAAAAGATCCAAAATTTGTTCATCCGGGCGTTTCGCATCCGGATATTTTTCAAATGCATTTTTAACTGATTTAACACCTTTATCAATATCAATGTTCGTATACATACTGTCGATATCCAAAGTAGCCAGAATTGCATTTTTCGATATTTTCAATTTCGAAATTTTTGACAGGAAATCCTGTGTATTTTTTAGATAGCTCGGATGTCTATTTGCTATAGGTTTAAGATGATAATCAATTAATTCCGAGATCGCATAAGATTCCGAATTACAATCTGATACAATTGGCCTCCCGGGTGGAGTTAAGTCATCCGTCCATGAAGAACGGTCCTTGTGGATCTTTGGTAGGATATAAAATTGTCTTGTTTGAGCACTGAGCTTAGCTGTTAAATATTTCAATTGTTTTTTGGTAATGTGACCTTCGTCGAGGAGAAATTTTAAGATCTTATTGAATTTTTCGATATTACTAGGCCAAATAAGTGAATCTATTTTCTTATAATGTTTAGTATTGCTGAGTTGTCTCATGGCTTCCTTTATATAATTATCCCGAGATAGAACAACTACCGACCCACCTTTGTCGGCTGGTTTAATTACTAATTTCTTATTTTTTCGAAGTTTCGTGAGGGCTCTCCGTTCACCAGCTGTTAAATTGTCTTTATCGGAGAGTATGTTCATGCTGAACACCTTTTTGATGATTCGTTTGCTAGCCTCAATAATTTCGGGATCTACTTCACTATCTGGAGGTGACCAACCAGATGATTCTGTGAAAGGAAGTTTCCGACCGCTGGCGTTTCTAAAGCGGTCTGCTAATTTCATTTGCCTAAGAAAATTACAGTTGTATGATGGTAAATTTGTTTGGTTATCAGTTTTAGGCTTTGGTGCTGGTACAAAAGTTAAACCGCGATCTAAAAGAGATTTAAAGAGAGTTAAAAATGAAAAAATCTGATGTTTCAGAAAAATAATTTGTACTGTTGGCTTCAACATGTGTTAGGTAAAGGATTAAAGATGCAGTACATAAAGCAATGTTGGAGTAGAAGAGTCAATTTTCTTTTTTGCATGTAATAACTCCCAATCCTTCAAAATGCATTTTGGGAATAATTGCCTAAGTGACACGTGTGTTTGTGTGTGTTTTTTCAAATGACACAATCATGTTTTAGAGGAATTTTGAATGTTGGTTTCTGATCCCCCGCCGAGATTCGAACCCTCGGCAACACCGCCTGGCAACCAGGAGTCCAGCGTCTAAACCACTAGACCATTGCACACCGTAAAAACGATGGCTGGAATCTAGCCTTTTAGATGAAGTCCTCATGATTACTTGGTTCATCTTCCTTTCGGCAGCAGCATGAAAGTGTGGAACGCGCTGGCTACAGTACGACGAAAGTGCTGTGGATGGCCTCAGACGAAGACTGGCACGGGCTTGTGTGTGTTTTTTCAAATGACACAATCATGTTTTAGAGGAATTTTGAATGTTGGTTTCTGATCCCCCGCCGGGATTCGAACCCTCGGCAACACCGCCTGGCAACCAGGAGTCCAGCGTCTAAACCACTAGACCATTGCACACCGTAAAAACGATGGCTGGAATCTAGCCTTTTAGATGAAGTCCTCATGATTACTTGGTTCATCTTCCTTTCGGCAGCAGCATGAAAGTGTGGAACGCGCTGGCTACAGTACGACGAAAGTGCTGTGGATGGCCTCAGACGAAGACTGGCACGGGCTTGTGTGTGTTTTTTCAAATGACACAATCATGTTTTAGAGGAATTTTGAATGTTGGTTTCTGATCCCCCGCCGGGATTCGAACCCTCGGCAACACCGCCTGGCAACCAGGAGTCCAGCGTCTAAACCACTAGACCATTGCACACCGTAAAAACGATGGCTGGAATCTAGCCTTTTAGATGAAGTCCTCATGATTACTTGGTTCATCTTCCTTTCGGCGGCAGCATGAAAGTGTGGAACGCGCTGGCTACAGTACGACGAAAGTGCTGTGGATGGCCTCAGACGAAGACTGGCACGGGCTTGTGTGTGTTTTTTCAAATGACACAATCATGTTTTAGAGGAATTTTGAATGTTGGTTTCTGATCCCCCGCCGGGATTCGAACCCTCGGCAACACCGCCTGGCAACCAGGAGTCCAGCGTCTAAACCACTAGACCATTGCACACCGTAAAAACGATGGCTGGAATCTAGCCTTTTAGATGAAGTCCTCATGATTACTTGGTTCATCTTCCTTTCGGCAGCAGCATGAAAGTGTGGAACGCGCTGGCTACAGTACGACGAAAGTGCTGTGGATGGCCTCAGACGAAGACTGGCACGGGCTTGTGTGTGTTTTTTCAAATGACACAATCATGTTTTAGAGGAATTTTGAATGTTGGTTTCTGATCCCCCGCCGGGATTCGAACCCTCGGCAACACCGCCTGGCAACCAGGAGTCCAGCGTCTAAACCACTAGACCATTGCACACCGTAAAAACGATGGCTGGAATCTAGCCTTTTAGATGAAGTCCTCATGATTACTTGGTTCATCTTCCTTTCGGCAGCAGCATGAAAGTGTGGAACGCGCTGGCTACAGTACGACGAAAGTGCTGTGGATGGCCTCAGACGAAGACTGGCACGGGCTTGTGTGTGTTTTTTCAAATGACACAATCATGTTTTAGAGGAATTTTGAATGTTGGTTTCTGATCCCCCGCCGGGATTCGAACCCTCGGCAACACCGCCTGGCAACCAGGAGTCCAGCGTCTAAACCACTAGACCATTGCACACCGTAAAAACGATGGCTGGAATCTAGCCTTTTAGATGAAGTCCTCATGATTACTTGGTTCATCTTCCTTTCGGCAGCAGCATGAAAGTGTGGAACGCGCTGGCTACAGTACGACGAAAGTGCTGTGGATGGCCTCAGACGAAGACTGGCACGGGCTTGTGTGTGTTTTTTCAAATGACACAATCATGTTTTAGAGGAATTTTGAATGTTGGTTTCTGATCCCCCGCCGGGATTCGAACCCTCGGCAACACCGCCTGGCAACCAGGAGTCCAGCGTCTAAACCACTAGACCATTGCACACCGTAAAAACGATGGCTGGAATCTAGCCTTTTAGATGAAGTCCTCATGATTACTTGGTTCATCTTCCTTTCGGCAGCAGCATGAAAGTGTGGAACGCGCTGGCTACAGTACGACGAAAGTGCTGTGGAATCTAAAAACGAGGTTTAAACCGTTAGTTCACACAAAAGACAAACAATGGGGTACCTCGGTATGTAGGGTAGACAAGACTGTGTGTGTGTGTGTGTGTGTGTGTGTGTGTGTGTGTGTGTGTGTGTGTGTGTGTGTGTGTGTGTTTGAGGTTAAAAAATCGCACTGGCACAGACATTTCATACTGAAACGTTTTTTTTCCTTTTAATATGCCGCCGAAAAATTGTTTTCATTTACTGAACCCAGATGGGTTTCAAACATGACAAAAAATTAAACAAAATTGCTTTAAACTAAGTGATGAGCTTAGGAACTGGTTAAACTGACTGGCAATAATTGATGTTATTCATTGATGGGCTCTAATTTAGTCCTTACAAGGATGTTACGCAAGCTTTTGTTTTTCTTATAGGCGATGACAAGTCGAATATTCAAAGGTTCATTTAATTTAGCATTGGTAAAATTGAATTCATCTTTTAACATTTTTGCTATTTCGATATTCATTCTGTTGTACGTTAAAGTGAAAGGAATGATGGACCTCCTTTCGCATTCGCCCTCTGATATGTTCATACCAAATGGCCAGAGGGTTTGAAGCATATTGATCCAAAAAGCTTCACGTTTTTTTCTAAATTCATCCGTTTCTTCTAATGTGTCTTTAATTGGTGGTTGTTCAATTGGATGGATTTCGAAATCGTCCAAAGAATGGCCAGGAAGGTTAAAATGTTGTGCTACTGGGGCATCAGCATTATGTTTTATATCCTGTTTGTGTCTAGTAGCACGTTCTCGAAAAGGATTTTGACTTTGACCAACATACTGTTTCCGACATCGCTTACAAGTGATAAGGTAAATAATGTTTGGTGAATCACAATGGATGGGGTTACGGATCTGATAATGATTTCTCGTTTGTTCGGAGGAAAATTCCTCTTTCTGATCAGGCATAAAAGTATGCAGTCTACAACGAGGCTTTTTGCAATTAAATACCGCGCCACTACCATTCTGCAACGGTCTGTTGTGTTCAATCTTCAGTGGTTCGAAATCGGTAGTTTCAGCTGGACTTTCGAGCTTTTTCAGGGTTTGGGATTTCAGGCTACGCAAGAGGCGCAGCGAGTACCCTCTCGATCTGAGGGCGCCAAATAGAGTAGAACAAGCCTCATTGAAATTTACCTTATCACTCGAATTGCGGTGGAAACGAATGAGTTGTGATTTGATGATACCTTTAAATGTATGTTGAGGATGAAATGATTTTGTGTGCAACAATTGATGTGAATCAGTTGGTTTAAAATACACTTTATAATCTAAATGACCGGACGCCTGAAATTGCTTGCCTTTATACACGGTCACATCGAGAAAATCAACAGAATTTTCACTGATAGTAGCTTTCAATTTAATATTTGGATCGTGATTGTTCAAAATTTCTAAAAATTCATCAAAATCTTCTTTTGAATGTTCCCAAATAATAAAAATGTCATCTAAATACCTGAGATATACGAGAGGATGCTTTGCACATTTGCTTAAGGCATTTTCCTCCCATTCCGCTACATAAATGCTTGCAAAATTAGGACTGAATCTTTTGCCCATAGGACAACCCATTATTTGTAGAAAATATTCTCCATTGAATTGAAAGTCATTACCTTTTAAGCTCAGCTCTAAAAGATCCAAAATTTGTTCATCCGGGCGTTTCGCATCCGGATATTTTTCAAATGCATTTTTAACTGATTTAACACCTTTATCAATATCAATGTTCGTATACATACTGTCGATATCCAAAGTAGCCAGAATTGCATTTTTCGATATTTTCAATTTCGAAATTTTTGACAGGAAATCCTGTGTATTTTTTAGATAGCTCGGATGTCTATTTGCTATAGGTTTAAGATGATAATCAATTAATTCCGAGATCGCATAAGATTCCGAATTACAATCTGATACAATTGGCCTCCCGGGTGGAGTTAAGT
The DNA here is from genome assembly GCA_031216915.1 of Pictodentalium vernedei. Lineage (NCBI taxonomy): Eukaryota > Metazoa > Mollusca > Scaphopoda > Dentaliida > Dentaliidae > Pictodentalium > Pictodentalium vernedei. Next base: position 677,426,054 of record CM062297.1, on the reverse strand, counting down.
CATCCGTCCATGAAGAACGGTCCTTGTGGATCTTTGGTAGGATATAAAATTGTCTTGTTTGAGCACTGAGCTTAGCTGTTAAATATTTCAATTGTTTTTTGGTAATGTGACCTTCGTCGAGGAGAAATTTTAAGATCTTATTGAATTTTTCGATATTACTAGGCCAAATAAGTGAATCTATTTTCTTATAATGTTTAGTATTGCTGAGTTGTCTCATGGCTTCCTTTATATAATTATCCCGAGATAGAACAACTACCGACCCACCTTTGTCGGCTGGTTTAATTACTAATTTCTTATTTTTTCGAAGTTTCGTGAGGGCTCTCCGTTCACCAGCTGTTAAATTGTCTTTATCGGAGAGTATGTTCATGCTGAACACCTTTTTGATGATTCGTTTGCTAGCCTCAATAATTTCGGGATCTACTTCACTATCTGGAGGTGACCAACCAGATGATTCTGTGAAAGGAAGTTTCCGACCGCTGGCGTTTCTAAAGCGGTCTGCTAATTTCATTTGCCTAAGAAAATTACAGTTGTATGATGGTAAATTTGTTTGGTTATCAGTTTTAGGCTTTGGTGCTGGTACAAAAGTTAAACCGCGATCTAAAAGAGATTTAAAGAGAGTTAAAAATGAAAAAATCTGATGTTTCAGAAAAATAATTTGTACTGTTGGCTTCAACATGTGTTAGGTAAAGGATTAAAGATGCAGTACATAAAGCAATGTTGGAGTAGAAGAGTCAATTTTCTTTTTTGCATGTAATAACTCCCAATCCTTCAAAATGCATTTTGGGAATAATTGCCTAAGTGACACGTGTGTTTGTGTGTGTTTTTTCAAATGACACAATCATGTTTTAGAGGAATTTTGAATGTTGGTTTCTGATCCCCCGCCGAGATTCGAACCCTCGGCAACACCGCCTGGCAACCAGGAGTCCAGCGTCTAAACCACTAGACCATTGCACACCGTAAAAACGATGGCTGGAATCTAGCCTTTTAGATGAAGTCCTCATGATTACTTGGTTCATCTTCCTTTCGGCAGCAGCATGAAAGTGTGGAACGCGCTGGCTACAGTACGACGAAAGTGCTGTGGATGGCCTCAGACGAAGACTGGCACGGGCTTGTGTGTGTTTTTTCAAATGACACAATCATGTTTTAGAGGAATTTTGAATGTTGGTTTCTGATCCCCCGCCGGGATTCGAACCCTCGGCAACACCGCCTGGCAACCAGGAGTCCAGCGTCTAAACCACTAGACCATTGCACACCGTAAAAACGATGGCTGGAATCTAGCCTTTTAGATGAAGTCCTCATGATTACTTGGTTCATCTTCCTTTCGGCAGCAGCATGAAAGTGTGGAACGCGCTGGCTACAGTACGACGAAAGTGCTGTGGATGGCCTCAGACGAAGACTGGCACGGGCTTGTGTGTGTTTTTTCAAATGACACAATCATGTTTTAGAGGAATTTTGAATGTTGGTTTCTGATCCCCCGCCGGGATTCGAACCCTCGGCAACACCGCCTGGCAACCAGGAGTCCAGCGTCTAAACCACTAGACCATTGCACACCGTAAAAACGATGGCTGGAATCTAGCCTTTTAGATGAAGTCCTCATGATTATTTGGTTCATCTTCCTTTCGGCAGCAGCATGAAAGTGTGGAACGCGCTGGCTACAGAACGACGAAAGTGCTGTGGATGGCCTCAGACGAAGACTGGCACGGGCTTGTGTGTGTTTTTTCAAATGACACAATCACGTTTTAGAGGAATTTTGAATGTTGGTTTCTGATCCCCCGCCGGGATTCGAACCCTCGGCAACACCGCCTGGCAACCAGGAGTCCAGCGTCTAAACCACTAGACCATTGCACACCGTAAAAACGATGGCTGGAATCTAGCCTTTTAGATGAAGTCCTCATGATTACTTGGTTCATCTTCCTTTCGGCAGCAGCATGAAAGTGTGGAACGCGCTGGCTACAGTACGACGAAAGTGCTGTGGATGGCCTCAGACGAAGACTGGCACGGGCTTGTGTGTGTTTTTTCAAATGACACAATCATGTTTTAGAGGAATTTTGAATGTTGGTTTCTGATCCCCCGCCGGGATTCGAACCCTCGGCAACACCGCCTGGCAACCAGGAGTCCAGCGTCTAAACCACTAGACCATTGCACACCGTAAAAACGATGGCTGGAATCTAGCCTTTTAGATGAAGTCCTCATGATTACTTGGTTCATCTTCCTTTCGGCAGCAGCATGAAAGTGTGGAACGCGCTGGCTACAGTACGACGAAAGTGCTGTGGATGGCCTCAGACGAAGACTGGCACGGGCTTGTGTGTGTTTTTTCAAATGACAAAATCATGTTTTAGAGGAATTTTGAATGTTGGTTTCTGATCCCCCGCCGGGATTCGAACCCTCGGCAACACCGCCTGGCAACCAGGAGTCCAGCGTCTAAACCACTAGACCATTGCACACCGTAAAAACGATGGCTGGAATCTAGCCTTTTAGATGAAGTCCTCATGATTACTTGGTTCATCTTCCTTTCGGCAGCAGCATGAAAGTGTGGAACGCGCTGGCTACAGTACGACGAAAGTGCTGTGGAATCTAAAAACGAGGTTTAAACCGTTAGTTCACACAAAAGACAAACAATGGGGTACCTCGGTATGTAGGGTAGACAAGACTGTGTGTGTGTGTGTGTGTGTGTGTGTGTGTGTGTGTGTGTGTGTGTGTGTGTGTGTGTGTGTTTGAGGTTAAAAAATCGCACTGGCACAGACATTTCATACTGAAACGTTTTTTTTCCTTTTAATATGCCGCCGAAAAATTGTTTTCATTTACTGAACCCAGATGGGTATCAAACATGACAAAAAATTAAACAAAATTGCTTTAAACTAAGTGATGAGCTTAGGAACTGGTTAAACTGACTGGCAATAATTGATGTTATTCATTGATGGGCTCTAATTTAGTCCTTACAAGGATGTTACGCAAGCTTTTGTTTTTCTTATAGGCGATGACAAGTCGAAGATTCAAAGGTTCATTTAATTTAGCATTGGTAAAATTGAATTCATCTTTTAACATTTTTGCTATTTCGATATTCATTCTGTTGTACGTTAAAGTGAAAGGAATGATGGACCTCCTTTCGCATTCGCCCTCTGATATGTTCATACCAAATGGCCAGAGGGTTTGAAGCATATTGATCCAAAAAGCTTCACGTTTTTTTCTAAATTCATCCGTTTCTTCTAATGTGTCTTTAATTGGTGGTTGTTCAATTGGATGGATTTCGAAATCGTCCAAAGAATGGCCAGGAAGGTTAAAATGTTGTGCTACTGGGGCATCAGCATTATGTTTTATATCCTGTTTGTGTCTAGTAGCACGTTCTCGAAAAGGATTTTGACTTTGACCAACATACTGTTTCCGACATCGCTTACAAGTGATAAGGTAAATAATGTTTGGTGAATCACAATGGATGGGGTTACGGATCTGATAATGATTTCTCGTTTGTTCGGAGGAAAATTCCTCTTTCTGATCAGGCATAAAAGTATGCAGTCTACAACGAGGCTTTTTGCAATTAAATACCGCGCCACTACCATTCTGCAACGGTCTGTTGTGTTCAATCTTCAGTGGTTCGAAATCGGTAGTTTCAGCTGGACTTTCGAGCTTTTTCAGGGTTTGGGATTTCAGGCTACGCAAGAGGCGCAGCGAGTACCCTCTCGATCTGAGGGCGCCAAATAGAGTAGAACAAGCCTCATTGAAATTTACCTTATCACTCGAATTGCGGTGGAAACGAATGAGTTGTGATTTGATGATACCTTTAAATGTATGTTGAGGATGAAATGATTTTGTGTGCAACAATTGATGTGAATCAGTTGGTTTAAAATACACTTTATAATCTAAATGACCGGACGCCTGAAATTGCTTGCCTTTATACACGGTCACATCGAGAAAATCAACAGAATTTTCACTGATAGTAGCTTTCAATTTAATATTTGGATCGTGATTGTTCAAAATTTCTAAAAATTCATCAAAATCTTCTTTTGAATGTTCCCAAATAATAAAAATGTCATCTAAATACCTGAGATATACGAGAGGATGCTTTGCACATTTGCTTAAGGCATTTTCCTCCCATTCCGCTACATAAATGCTTGCAAAATTAGGACTGAATCTTTTGCCCATAGGACAACCCATTATTTGTAGAAAATATTCTCCATTGAATTGAAAGTCATTACCTTTTAAGCTCAGCTCTAAAAGATCCAAAATTTGTTCATCCGGGCGTTTCGCATCCGGATATTTTTCAAATGCATTTTTAACTGATTTAACACCTTTATCAATATCAATGTTCGTATACATACTGTCGATATCCAAAGTAGCCAGAATTGCATTTTTCGATATTTTCAATTTCGAAATTTTTGACAGGAAATCCTGTGTATTTTTTAGATAGCTCGGATGTCTATTTGCTATAGGTTTAAGATGATAATCAATTAATTCCGAGATCGCATAAGATTCCGAATTACAATCTGATACAATTGGCCTCCCGGGTGGAGTTAAGTCATCCGTCCATGAAGAACGGTCCTTGTGGATCTTTGGTAGGATATAAAATTGTCTTGTTTGAGCACTGAGCTTAGCTGTTAAATATTTCAATTGTTTTTTGGTAATGTGACCTTCGTCGAGGAGAAATTTTAAGATCTTATTGAATTTTTCGATATTACTAGGCCAAATAAGTGAATCTATTTTCTTATAATGTTTAGTATTGCTGAGTTGTCTCATGGCTTCCTTTATATAATTATCCCGAGATAGAACAACTACCGACCCACCTTTGTCGGCTGGTTTAATTACTAATTTCTTATTTTTTCGAAGTTTCGTGAGGGCTCTCCGTTCACCAGCTGTTAAATTGTCTTTATCGGAGAGTATGTTCATGCTGAACACCTTTTTGATGATTCGTTTGCTAGCCTCAATAATTTCGGGATCTACTTCACTATCTGGAGGTGACCAACCAGATGATTCTGTGAAAGGAAGTTTCCGACCGCTGGCGTTTCTAAAGCGGTCTGCTAATTTCATTTGCCTAAGAAAATTACAGTTGTATGATGGTAAATTTGTTTGGTTATCAGTTTTAGGCTTTGGTGCTGGTACAAAAGTTAAACCGCGATCTAAAAGAGATTTAAAGAGAGTTAAAAATGAAAAAATCTGATGTTTCAGAAAAATAATTTGTACTGTTGGCTTCAACATGTGTTAGGTAAAGGATTAAAGATGCAGTACATAAAGCAATGTTGGAGTAGAAGAGTCAATTTTCTTTTTTGCATGTAATAACTCCCAATCCTTCAAAATGCATTTTGGGAATAATTGCCTAAGTGACACGTGTGTTTGTGTGTGTTTTTTCAAATGACACAATCATGTTTTAGAGGAATTTTGAATGTTGGTTTCTGATCCCCCGCCGAGATTCGAACCCTCGGCAACACCGCCTGGCAACCAGGAGTCCAGCGTCTAAACCACTAGACCATTGCACACCGTAAAAACGATGGCTGGAATCTAGCCTTTTAGATGAAGTCCTCATGATTACTTGGTTCATCTTCCTTTCGGCAGCAGCATGAAAGTGTGGAACGCGCTGGCTACAGTACGACGAAAGTGCTGTGGATGGCCTCAGACGAAGACTGGCACGGGCTTGTGTGTGTTTTTTCAAATGACACAATCATGTTTTAGAGGAATTTTGAATGTTGGTTTCTGATCCCCCGCCGGGATTCGAACCCTCGGCAACACCGCCTGGCAACCAGGAGTCCAGCGTCTAAACCACTAGACCATTGCACACCGTAAAAACGATGGCTGGAATCTAGCCTTTTAGATGAAGTCCTCATGATTATTTGGTTCATCTTCCTTTCGGCAGCAGCATGAAAGTGTGGAACGCGCTGGCTACAGAACGACGAAAGTGCTGTGGATGGCCTCAGACGAAGACTGGCACGGGCTTGTGTGTGTTTTTTCAAATGACACAATCACGTTTTAGAGGAATTTTGAATGTTGGTTTCTGATCCCCCGCCGGGATTCGAACCCTCGGCAACACCGCCTGGCAACCAGGAGTCCAGCGTCTTTTTTTTTTTTTTTTTTTTTTTTTTTTATTATTCATTAAAAACATTTATATTTACAACAATATTTACAATAATCACAGAAACAATTTTACATTTTTGTTTTAAAATTGACGTCTCTTTATGAGACCAAATTATTACAAAATATGTTTACAATTCATGGTATTTTACAACGAAATTGAGATTAAATCACAAGGGTTATCCCACGCAAACAAGTCTCTTTTTACATGTACCCAACCCCCCGGTAACAAGACTGATGTGTAAATCTTGCTATCGTGTACATGAGCCCATCCCATAACACAAAATAACCCCAAATTCTCTGAAAGTACATGTATATGTGGTGGTGTATACCTGTAATTTTGTATTACTAAATAATCTGCAGTTTTCTATATTGTAACAATCACCCCCTCACCCACTCTGATACTATAGGCTAAAATTTAAATTTTATTCCAGTGCATATCCCAATGTATTCTATGAATCGCTTGACATATAGCAACAAAACATAACCCAGCTCTCATCAACTGGGGAAGAATTTTATCTCAATGTCAGTTAAACCACATGCCAGGATGGCATTTAGCACCCCCAGGTGCAAAAGTTCACCCAAGCTTGCACCCTCATTCCTCATCACTGCATGATGTCTCACGACACACCATTGAAATCTCAATATGTTATGTAACAATACTTGTTATCTTATATATATTTCATCATTGGTTATATGAACCAAGGTGTTATTTTCTGTAATGGCTCTCATAAACTGATCAGAATTACTAATTTGTTCACAATATAACTTATATTCTTTTAAGTGAGAAACTAATATCATACTGAACAGAGGTTCAACTCTCAATAACTTTTCTTCATATAAGTAAAAATTCCTTCTGCGATGCACTGCCAATCTGTATACACTAAGTAATAAATTAACGAAAAGAAAATTAACTTTTTTAGATTTACCAGATATTCCGAAAAGTAACATTTCATTGAATTTTTCTGCTGAAATATATAAAGTATTTGCAAATAGAATGTCTAGCATCCCCATACATTTACTTTTAATATTCTGTAGTAAAGAACATTCTATAAATTCATGCTTTATATCCTCTTTAAAAATTTTACACATTGGACATAAATCCGTCGTCTGCTTCCCAACTACAAATTGCTTCCTCATAGTGTATACAATATTATGACCAATTTTAAAATCCAGATCTGACATCTCATTCGATTTAATAGGCAAATGAACAGTTGGCCAAATGTATTTTAGTGAAAATTCATTAAACGATCCATTCCACATAATCTCACTTGTGGGATTTTTAAAATAAATCTGTCTCAATGCACTGTAGGCATTTTTGGCTGACAATAATGAAATAGAAGCCAGGTCACCATGTTCATTTACATAAAAAACCGAATCACTCAGACCTTGCACATCTGTTCTTTGGGATAATTTTTGCTCTTGTGCAAAAATTCTGGATTTCCACTCATCTGGAGTAGCAGACACAATGATCTCGTACTGTGATTTTACTAGAACACAATCACACAATGGCTGATTGCAAACTAGTTCATGAATAGCAATTTCAGGTAAAAAGCCTGGCACAACTTCATAAAGTATATCCTTAATTTTGGTTACACCAGCACCAACAAAATTCTCGAAATAAATTGTTTTTCCTTCATGGGTCAAATGCGGGTTATCAAACAAGGATTGCTCAGTAAAAATAATTTCTGAACCTATTAATTTATTATTGCCACCATTTAGTTCCTTCCATGCCAAAATAATTTCCCCATAAAAACCAGAAATGCATTTAAGGTATCTAACATCAACATTTATTCCAAATATACCTTCTGATAGTGACAAATTTTTGTATCTACCAAAATAATAACTCATGAAATGTATCCATGGAAAATTACTTTTTAAACTTTTTCGAATCCATTTGCAGCGAAAAGACCATTTTTTCAATGAAATATCTGGGAAATTTAATCCCCCATCTTTAAATTTGCCAATGATGGTACTGTATTTAACTGTATGAATGGAACTAGACCATAAAAAATTCAAGCATTGTGCTCTGATTTTTTTTTCAAACAAATCTGGGATTGGTATAACATTTAATGTGTACCAAAGTGTTGACATTAATAATGTATGTATCACAATAGCTCGACCTTTTAATGTGAGGTGCCTGTCTTTCCAAAAGTGCAATATACTGGCCAGTTTTTGTACTTTTTTTCCCCAGTTAAGTTGTTCACACTGTTTCTGGTCGTAGCCCAAATAAATCCCAAGAATTTCCAGACAGCCATTTGTAATTTTAAGGGGTAAGTTAGTACAGTCTAAATCTTTCAGTATTCCCAAAAGCATAATTTCAGATTTGTCATAATTAATACGAGCACCAGAACCTTCACAAAATATTTGGAAACACTCAATGACTCTGTTTACTGAAGCCACATCAGCAAGTACAAGCTTGTTATCATCTGCATGCTGAAATAATTTACATTCAAGATTTGTATTGGGAATTTGCAACCCATGAATGTCAGAATTATTATTCACAAGTTTAGCTAATGGGTCTGAACATAAAATAAATAGAAGAGCAGATAGAGGACAACCTTGTCTCACAGATGACGATATATTAAAAAAGGAGGATGTGTGGCCATTAATTTTAATGCAACTTCTAGCACCTTTATATAAAACCTTTACCCATTTTATGAAGTTGTCCCCAAACCCAAATTTTTCAAGTAAGTAAAACAAATAATCGTGATTAACTCTGTCAAAGGCTTTGTTTAAATCCACTTTCATAACTAGGCCTTTTGAGTTATTACTTTCAATATAATCAATACAATCCCTGATAGACATTACAGTTTCACTCAAATCTCTGCCAGGAACACAACATGTTTGGTAGGGAGATATCAATTTATATATGATGTTTTTCAGACGATTGGCAAGAACTTTAGCAATTAGTTTTCTATCAACACCTAAGAGTGAAATGGGACGCCAGTTTGATAACTCACGCTTGTCTCCTTTCTTTTTATAAACTAAAACTATAACACCCTTTGTCATCGATCTAGTTAAAATACCTTGTTTAAAAATTTCATTAAATACCATCTTTAAAATTGGGCCAATTTTGACCCAAAATTTACTGTAGAATTCTTTAGTAAGGCCATCCAAACCAGGGGACTTTGATGCAGCCATTGACTTCAAAGAATAGGCAATTTCTTCCATTGTAAAACTTTCATCACAAACAATCTTATCTTCAGCAGATAAGGTTGTGTCAACAGATTTTAAAACAGAATTAATTTTTTCATTTTCAATCTTTTTAACACTGTAAAGTTCTGCATAAAAATCCCCAGCGACATTCAGAATATCATAAACATTTTCAACCACTTCACCAGAAGATGACAAAACAGCTGAAAAAGAATTTGATTCTTGTCTATATTTTTCTAATTGTAAAAAATACTTGGTAGATTTATCACATTCTAAATGAAACCTAGATTTTGATCTAATAATAGCCCCTTGACACTTTTTTTGTTCTAAAGCGGACAACTGTTGTCGGAGATTTTCAATTTTTAATAAATCTAAATACTTTCCACTCCTACTACATTCTAAAGCTAACATTTTCTGAAGGTTATATTCTCTCTCTCTTGATTCTCTATTTTTCTTTTGTGAATACCAAATACTGAATGTTTTGATCTTATATTTCAAATTGTCCCACCAAAGTAATGGTTCATTAAAATATAAGGGACACAATAATTCTCGGTCAATAAGGTTATTCACTTCCAAACAGTAGACTTCATCAGTTAATAAGGAATTATTAAGCATCCATATACCAGGGCCTTTATCAACTCTTTCAAAATTAAATTTAGAAATGATGAGAGAATGATCACTAAATGACGTGTAATTCATATAAATATGAACATTCAAGGCAACTAAATTCCTGGAGCATAGCATGTAATCAATACGGCTCTGCTGAAGCTTACCACTGGTTAAACGAAACCAGCTGTATTGTTTCTTTTGAGGATTTTTATACCGCCAAATATCAACTAGATGTGTATTCCGCAAAAACGTTTGAAAATATTTAGTTGAACTATCAACCATACCAGTGGGTCTATCATCAGTACCAGCACAAGAATTAAAATCACCCATTACCAGAACATTGTCTCGAATTCCAATAACAGAATCTAACTTATTCAAGAAAATGATCTTATCTCTGCAAGAATTGGGGGCATACACACTATAAAAATAGTACTGTGTGTCACCAATAGTTACTTCGATTCCAATGAGGCGGCCGTCTGAATCTTGATGAATAACTCGGGCCTTGTCCTTAATCTTATCACTTACTAATATAGCAACACCCCTGGCTTTACTGGTAAAATTTGAATAAAAAATTTTTCCTTTCCACATATGGTTTAAACCATTTAAAAAATTGTCATCCCAATGAGTTTCCTGTAAAGTAATAATATCCAATGTTTTATCCTGAAATAAAGTAAGATCATTTTTAAGTTTGTTGATATCTCTGAGACCATTGGCATTAAAGCTGCAAACCTGAAACATAAAGAAAATAATTAACTGATTAATGACACATAACCAATTCATTGTGAAATACTACTTTCATCCTTCTTTTCCTTACATTTCCTACCAACTTTAACATTTGGATGAATAACTAGTCTAGACCTACGTTTACGATTGCTCACAGTTTGAAATGAATCATCAATCATTGGCGTTATGTTTCTATTGTCAACAGAAGAGTCACTTTTTTCACCATCAGAACAGTCACTTTCATCTGTCTTCTCATCCAAAATCACATCGGCTTTGTCATTAACTACAGATTGTATTTCACCACTGTTATTAGCAGATGTATCAGGAGGGTCAGCACACTCTGTGGATACTACATCGAAATTATCAGTGTGGGACTTTAACTGATCATTATCTGTTGGAGCAGAATCCCATTCATCTCTCTCCCAAATTGACTTAGTGTCCATCCAGGTCTCAGGTTTGCACATATCATTCATTGTCATTTCACTCACAGGGACTGGCCCTGACTTAACATTATTGTCATTTACCGGAACTGTTTCCTTTTCTTTAACATTTTCCACAGTCTCGTTAAAAACAGCAGATTCAACATCTGACTTATCAGCTTGATCCTTACATTTGCACAGAAATAATGAACAGGTGTTACAAGGTGTTGCCATACAGAAACGAGCAAGATGACCTGGTAATTTACACTTGAAGCAAGTGAAAAGTGGGCATTCCTTAATAAGATGGTCAGGAGACAAACATTTCGAACACACTTTGATTTGATTGTTATGTAATACACGAAAATATGTTGGACCACTGACAGTTTCAAATTTCATATTAAATGGAAGTGAACGTACTTCTGGCGGGAAACGTACCCGCGCATAACGAGTCCCATCAGCAACAGATGTCCCTGGGTAGTACCTTCGATGAATAGGAGACAACAGTTCCAATTTATACTCCACTGTAAGTTTTTTTTCAATCACCTCATCTGTTATGTAAGCAGGAAGATACAATAATGAGACAACAACCGAATTATAAAATACTTTCGTACAAGTAAATTTTTGTTTACCAATCATTATTCCCTCATGCAAAAGTTCAGCAGCATCCGAATCATTTAGTGTTACTTCATAGAGGTCACCACTAACAGGCACACAGGCTAAACACGAATCAGTTCCACATAAATTTTCAACTGCTTTAATTATTTCACCACCTTTAATTTTAGAGTTATCAAGCACATTAAGACGAAGAGTTAATTCCTTTTTAAATGTCCCAGCAGACACAGAATTCCTTTTATCTTTCAATCTTTCCATCGTACCAAAATTCACAGCCTTGCTATTTTTTGTCACACGAAGGTGTACATTTCCATCTGTCATTTCTCTCACCTCAAATAAACAAACGCCAAATATATCCAATCCAATGAAAACTGTCACTAAATAATCAGAAATACTGTTCAAATAATTTAACTGTGCAAAAAAATGCTGATCTTAGAGCCATAAGTTGCCTTTGTTTCATCGGATGGCACCGATAAAACATCGAATTTTTCTCCTGAGAAAAAAGCATCCACCATGGATCAAAGGGTAGACAACTCTAGGCGTCTAAACCACTAGACCATTGCACACCGTAAAAACGATGGCTGGAATCTAGCCTTTTAGATGAAGTCCTCATGATTACTTGGTTCATCTTCCTTTCGGCAGCAGCATGAAAGTGTGGAACGCGCTGGCTACAGTACGACGAAAGTGCTGTGGATGGCCTCAGACGAAGACTGGCACGGGCTTGTGTGTGTTTTTTCAAATGACACAATCATGTTTTAGAGGAATTTTGAATGTTGGTTTCTGATCCCCCGCCGGGATTCGAACCCTCGGCAACACCGCCTGGCAACCAGGAGTCCAGCGTCTAAACCACTAGACCATTGCACACCGTAAAAACGATGGCTGGAATCTAGCCTTTTAGATGAAGTCCTCATGATTACTTGGTTTATCTTCCTTTCGGCAGCAGCATGAAACTGTGGAACGCGCTGGCTACAGTACGACGAAAGTGCTGTGGATGGCCTCAGACGAAGACTGGCACGGGCTTGTGTGTGTTTTTTCAAATGACACAATCATGTTTTAGAGGAATTTTGAATGTTGGTTTCTGATCCCCCGCCGGGATTCGAACCCTCGGCAACACCGCCTGGCAACCAGGAGTCCAGCGTCTAAACCACTAGACCATTGCACACCGTAAAAACGATGGCTGGAATCTAGCCTTTTAGATGAAGTCCTCATGATTACTTGGTTCATCTTCCTTTCGGCAGCAGCATGAAAGTGTGGAACGCGCTGGCTACAGTACGACGAAAGTGCTGTGGATGGCCTCAGACGAAGACTGGCACGGGCTTGTGTGTGTTTTTTCAAATGACACAATCATGTTTTAGAGGAATTTTGAATGTTGGTTTCTGATCCCCCGCCGGGATTCGAACCCTCGGCAACACCGCCTGGCAACCAGGAGTCCAGCGTCTAAACCACTAGACCATTGCACACCGTAAAAACGATGGCTGGAATCTAGCCTTTTAGATGAAGTCCTCATGATTACTTGGTTCATCTTCCTTTCGGCAGCAGCATGAAAGTGTGGAACGCGCTGGCTACAGTACGACGAAAGTGCTGTGGATGGCCTCAGACGAAGACTGGCACGGGCTTGTGTGTGTTTTTTCAAATGACACAATCATGTTTTAGAGGAATTTTGAATGTTGGTTTCTGATCCCCCGCCGGGATTCGAACCCTCGGCAACACCGCCTGGCAACCAGGAGTCCAGCGTCTAAACCACTAGACCATTGCACACCGTAAAAACGATGGCTGGAATCTAGCCTTTTAGATGAAGTCCTCATGATTACTTGGTTCATCTTCCTTTCGGCAGCAGCATGAAATTGTGGAACGCGCTGGCTACAGTACGACGAAAGTGCTGTGGAATCTAAAAACGAGGTTTAAACCGTTAGTTCACACAAAAGACAAACAATGGGGTACCTCGGTATGTAGGGTAGACAAGACTGTGTGTGTGTGTGTGTGTGTGTGTGTGTGTGTGTGTGTGTGTGTGTGTGTGTGTGTGTGTTTGAGGTTAAAAAATCGCACTGGCACAGACATTTCATACTGAAACGTTTTTTTTCCTTTTAATATGCCGCCGAAAAATTGTTTTCATTTACTGAACCCAGATGGGTTTCAAACATGACAAAAAATTAAACAAAATTGCTTTAAACTAAGTGATGAGCTTAGGAACTGGTTAAACTGACTGGCAATAATTGATGTTATTCATTGATGGGCTCTAATTTAGTCCTTACAAGGATGTTACGCAAGCTTTTGTTTTTCTTATAGGCGATGACAAGTCGAAGATTCAAAGGTTCATTTAATTTAGCATTGGTAAAATTGAATTCATCTTTTAACATTTTTGCTATTTCGATATTCATTCTGTTGTACGTTAAAGTGAAAGGAATGATGGACCTCCTTTCGCATTCGCCCTCTCATATGTTCATACCAAATGGCCAGAGGGTTTGAAGCATATTGATCCAAAAAGCTTCACGTTTTTTTTCTAAATTCATCCGTTTCTTCTAATGTGTCTTTAATTGGTGGTTGTTCAATTGGATGGATTTCGAAATCGTCCAAAGAATGGCCAGGAAGGTTAAAATGTTGTGCTACTGGGGCATCAGCATTATGTTTTATATCCTGTTTGTGTCTAGTAGCACGTTCTCGAAAAGGATTTTGACTTTGACCAACATACTGTTTCCGACATCGCTTACAAGTGATAAGGTAAATAATGTTTGGTGAATCACAATGGATGGGGTTACGGATCTGATAATGATTTCTCGTTTGTTCGGAGGAAAATTCCTCTTTCTGATCAGGCATAAAAGTATGCAGTCTACAACGAGGCTTTTTGCAATTAAATACCGCGCCACTACCATTCTGCAACGGTCTGTTGTGTTCAATCTTCAGTGGTTCGAAATCGGTAGTTTCAGCTGGACTTTCGAGCTTTTTCAGGGTTTGGGATTTCAGGCTACGCAAGAGGCGCAGCGAGTACCCTCTCGATCTGAGGGCGCCAAATAGAGTAGAACAAGCCTCATTGAAATTTACCATATCACTCGAATTGCGGTGGAAACGAATGAGTTGTGATTTGATGATACCTTTAAATGTATGTTGAGGATGAAATGATTTTGTGTGCAACAATTGATGTGAATCCGTTGGTTTAAAATACACTTTATAATCTAAATGACCGGACGCCTGAAATTGCTTGCCTTTATACACGGTCACATCGAGAAAATCAACAGAATTTTCACTGATAGTAGCTTTCAATTTAATATTTGGATCGTGATTGTTCAAAATTTCTAAAAATTCATCAAAATCTTCTTTTGAATGTTCCCAAATAATAAAAATGTCATCTAAATACCTGAGATATACGAGAGGATGCTTTGCACATTTGCTTAAGGCATTTTCCTCCCATTCCGCTACATAAATGCTTGCAAAATTAGGACTGAATCTTTTGCCCATAGGACAACCAATTATTTGTAGAAAATATTCTCCATTGAATTGAAAGTCATTACCTTTTAAGCTCAGCTCTAAAAGATCCAAAATTTGTTCATCCGGGCGTTTCGCATCCGGATATTTTTCAAATGCATTTTTAACTGATTTAACACCTTTATCAATATCAATGTTCGTATACATACTGTCGATATCCAAAGTAGCCAGAATTGCATTTTTCGATATTTTCAATTTCGAAATTTTTGACAGGAAATCCTGTGTATTTTTTAGATAGCTCGGATGTCTATTTGCTATAGGTTTCAGATGATAATCAATTAATTCCAAGATCGCATAAGATTCCGAATTACAATCTGATACAATTGGCCTCCCGGGTGGAGTTAAGTCATCCGTCCATGAAGAACGGTCCTTGTGGATCTTTGGTAGGATATAAAATTGTCTTGTTTGAGCACTGAGCTTAGCTGTTAAATATTTCAATTGTTTTTTGGTAATGTGACCTTCGTCAAGGAGAAATTTTAAGATCTTATTGAATTTTTCGATATTACTAGGCCAAATAAGTGAATCTATTTTCTTATAATGTTTAGTATTGCTGAGTTGTCTCATGGCTTCCTTTATATAATTATCCCGAGATAGAACAACTACCGACCCACCTTTGTCGGCTGGTTTAATTACTAATTTCTTATTTTTTCGAAGTTTCGTGAGGGCTCTCCGTTCACCAGCTGTTAAATTGTCTTTATCGGAGAGTATGTTCATGCTGAACACCTTTTTGATGATTCGTTTGCTAGCCTCAATAATTTCGGGATCTACTTCACTATCTGGAGGTGACCAACCAGATGATTCCGTAAAAGGAAGTTTCCGACCGCTGGAGTTTCTAAAGCGGTCTGCTAATTTCATTTGCCTAAGAAAATTACAGTTGTATGATGGTAAATTTGTTTGGTTATCAGTTTTAGGCTTTGGTGCTGGTACAAAAGTTAAACCGCGATCTAAAAGAGATTTCTCTTGGGTTGTTAGGTCATTGGTGCCAGACAGGTTAACCACATTAGTTCCTAATCCCACATCTGTTAGGCGGCTGTTACCTTTGCCTTTACTTAGTTTAAATTTAGGTGGTTCAACCAGTGATCGTACATAATATTGGCGGTTCTCGTGGTCCAATGGATTAAATCCTGAGCAACATCAAACTTCGCGTCATCAATTTTAGGTATAACGTTAACGTCCTTCACTTTCCGAATGGTTTCGTTGATGATGCTCAGGGTTCTCCTCTCAGCCTGAGGGAGTTTTTGCGAAAAGTTTAGTTCAGCGAAATAAATTTTTGCTGATCTAAACTTGACCCTGATATCGCTAAGCATATTCCGCAACTGCTTAACTACGAGATCAGAATTATCGTTTCGAGAATTCACGCCAATATTTAATAATATTTTTGGGGGACTGGACTGGCCCCTGTGCCCTTTAAACATAGAGCGCAGATGATTGAATTTGGCGCCGGGGTAACACTCCACCTGGATGTCCGGATGGGGATTTCGATCAATGCGTCCTAAATTTGAACTTCCAATCATAAGGATGTTTTTACAAACATCGGGGAGGCGCCAATTCCTTTTGTCAAAATTAACTCCGCTTTTATGCCGAAACTGGGAGAATTTAGAATCAAATGAGCGGCCCGAGTTGCGGCTCGGTGATTTGACTTTCTCTGAGTACGATATACCTGGTTGAACCACACTAGAGGCAGGAGAAGGGGGAGAGGAAACAGAAGCAGGAGAGGAAACAGAAGCAGGAGAGGAAACAGAAGCAGGAGAAGAAACAGAAGGAGGAGTTCTAGTAAGAGCACTAGGAGAACCAGAGAAGAAAGGCTGAGGATGAGTAGGAGGTAGAGGAGCAAGACGAGGCGAGACAGCGTTACTCAATTTGCGAGCATCTTCAGTCACAATATGGACCGGAGATGTTTGCAAATTGAGACGCTTACTCTGAGAGAAAGAAGAAGTAGAAGGAAAAGAAGAGGGAGAAGTGCTTTGCCTTGATCTTTTCTTATTTTGCTTTTCGCGTTGGGGTAGAGGGACAACACGGGCCGGAGTTTGCTTGCTCCCTCCCGTATTGTTCCTTACTTCAGACGCTGGGCGAAGTTCCGAAATGTAAGACTCATAGGCCGAAATCGTCTTATCCCAGAGCCCAGATCAAGGCACGCACCGAAGCGCTGTTGAAGTCTATTTTTTCGAGTCCAGGAGGTGGTCGCATAGCCAAAGTTATCTTAGACTTCAACTGGTTTAAATTTATCTTGTAATGCTCAACTAAAGCATTTAACGTTTGGTTGGCCCATCCTACACTAATCTGTCGAAAAACAGAAAAAATGTGTGGGGTGGGAAGAGCCGGCTTTAGAAAGCCACCTAACTCATCTACTTTCTTCTCCAACTGTTTCGGGAAATCCCGGTTGGCCAAATGCTGCTCTAAGAGCCCAATATGGTGCATACACTGAATCACCTGGAAAAGGGCCTTGACCAATCTAGAATAGGCCTGGAACGATTGTTCCTGGCCTCATCCAGACTGGGCAACTCTCTTTCCCTGATGCTTCTGTCTTTTTTGAGCCATTTGAAGAATAGGTAGATGAATTTAAAATGAAGAAATGAAATAAATTAAAATAAAATCTAGATATTACCTATTAGAGAAGATACCTGGATTGGTTGTAGTCTTCAACAAAGGTAGAAAATAATCCGTCTGTCTCGACGCGTTTCGCTTGGTTTGGCTTTTTCAAAGAGACTTTGAGGAAAATGATTCCAACTTTGGGAGGGCATGCATGGTATATATCCATATGTGGGCTGGGGGGGTTTTCACAGCTCAGTACATAATTAAACTCGATAACAAGCTGACAAATGTCACTCATCTTATTAATTCTTTTCAATCTGAGATGTCCCAAGTTTGTTTTTCACAACTCAGTTTGTGTCGTCCAAACAAATTAGATGAAGCCCTATTGATTGGCTTCCATTGAATTTTAATTAGTCAGTGAGTGGTTTGCTTTACTGACCCCATGAAGCCCTATTGGTTGGCTTTGATTTAAGTAAAACCAATCGGGAGCGGTTTGCTTTACTGGCTTCAGAAGTATGTGAAAATAATATGAAAAAATGGTTTGATAAAATATATTGAGACTAAAGAAATAAATGAAAAAATAACGCCAAAGATCATGATGCCTCACGAATGTTATCAGTTGGAATGAATATCCCCCGACGGAGGTTTATGACGGAAAATATTTTACACCACGTAGAAATTGTGTGTTTTACCTTCTGAACCTCTACATTGTGTGAAAGGTATGAAAAATTAAAATAAAACTAAAAATAATAATTTAAATAAATGAATCCACCAAATAAATAAATAAATAAATAAATAAATAAATAAATGAATAAAAATTAATAAAAAATTAAAAATAATCAATAAATAAATATATAAATAAATTAAATAATAATTTTATTTAGGAAATACATACACATGATTGAAATTAGAACCTATTTTGTTTTGGGGCATATATGAACACTGGCACTCGCCTGTGTGTGTTTGAGGTTAAAAAATCGCACTGGCACAGACATTTCATACTGAAACGTTTTTTTCCTTTTAATATGCCGCCGAAAAATTGTTTTCATTTACTGAACCCAGATGGGTTTCAAACA
The DNA here is from genome assembly GCA_031216915.1 of Pictodentalium vernedei. Classification (NCBI taxonomy): domain Eukaryota; kingdom Metazoa; phylum Mollusca; class Scaphopoda; order Dentaliida; family Dentaliidae; genus Pictodentalium; species Pictodentalium vernedei. The sequence goes on along the minus strand of CM062297.1, from coordinate 677,407,390 downwards.
TGACAAAAAATTACACAAAATTGCTTTAAACTAAGTGATGAGCTTAGGAACTGGTTAAACTGACTCGCAATAATTGATGTTATTCATTGATGGGCTCTAATTTAGTCCTTACAAGGATGTTACGCAAGCTTTTGTTTTTCTTATAGGCGATGACAGGTCGAAGATTCAAAGGTTCATTTAATTTAGCATTGGTAAAATTGAATTCATCTTTTAACATTTTTGCTATTTCGATATTCATTCTGTTGTACGTTAAAGTGAAAGGAATGATGGACCTCCTTTCGCATTCGCCCTCTGATATGTTCATACCAAATGGCCAGAGGGTTTGAAGCGTATTGATCCAAAAAGCTTCACGTGTGTGTGTGTGTGGGTTTGTCTTACCAACTTGACGAGGTAACTAGACAAAAGAGTTTGCGTGTTTCGCCTTACCGAGGTACAAAAGACAAAAGAAACCCTTTACCTCGGTTGTTTTCCCAGAACTGTACCGGCAAAACGAGGTAGAAACCGTTAGTCCACACAAAGGACAAACAATGGGGTACCTCGGTATGTAGGGTAGACAAGACTCTGTGTGTGTGCATGTGTGTGTGTGTGTGGGTTTGTCTTACCAACTTGAGGAGGTAATTAGACAAAAGAGTTTGCGTGTTTTGCCTTACCGAGGTATAAAAGACAAAACAAACCCTTTACCTCGGTTGTTTTCCCAGAACTGTACCGTCAAAACGAGGTAGAAACCGTTAGTCCACACAAAGGACAAACAATGGGGTACCTCGGTATGTAGGGTAGACAAGACTGTGTGTGTGTGTGTGTGTGTGGGGGGGGGGGGGTTTGTCTTACCAACTTGACGAGGTAACTAGACAAAAGAGTTTGCGTGTCTCGCCTTACCGAGGTACAAAAGACAAAAGAAACCCTTTACCTCGGTTGTTTTCCCAGAACTGTACCGGCAAAACGAGGTAGAAACCGTTAGTCCACACAAAGGACAAACAATGGGGTACCTCGGTATGTAGGGTAGACAAGACTCTGTGTGTGTGTGTTTGAGGTTAAAAAATCGCACTGGCACAGACATTTCATACTGAAACGTTTTTTTCTTTTTAATATGCCGCCGAAAAATTGTTTTCATTTACTGAACCCTGATGGGTTTCAAACATGACACAAAATTGATTTAAACTAAGTGATGAGCTTAGGAACTGGTTAAACTGACTGGCAATAATTGATGTTATTCATTGATGGGCTCTAATTTAGTCCTTACAAGGATGTTATGCAAGCTTTTGTTTTTCTTATAGGCGATGACAGGTCGAAGATTCAAAGGTTCATTTAATTTAGCATTGGTAAAATTGAATTCATCTTTTAACATTTTTGCTATTTTGATATTCATTCTGTTGTACGTTAAAGTGAAAGGAGTGATGGACCTCCTTTCGCATTCGCCCTCTCATATGTTCATACCAAATGGCCAGAGGGTTTGAAGCGTATTGATCCAAAAAGCTTCACGTTTTTTTCTAAATTCATCCGTTTCTTCTAATGTGTCTTTAATTGGTGGTTGTTCAATAGGATGGATTTCGAAATCGTCCAAAGAATGGCCAGGAAGGTTAAAATGTTGTGCTACTGGGGCATCAGCATTATGTTTTATATCCTGTTTGTGTCTAGTAGCACGCTCTCGAAAAGGATTTTGACTTTGACCAACATACTGTTTCCGACATCGCTTACAAATGATAAGGTAAATAATGTTTGGTGAATCACAATGGAGGGGGTTACGGATCTGATAATGATTTTTCGTTTGTTCGGAGGAAAATTCCTCTTTCTCATCAGGCATAAAAGTATGCAGTCTACAACGAGGCTTTTTGCTATTAAATACCGCGCCACTACCATTCTGCAACGGTCTGTTGTGTTCAATCTTCAGTGGTTCGAAATCGGCAGTTTCAGCTGGACTTTCGAGCTTTTTCAGGGTTTGGGATTTCAGGCTACGCAAGAGGCGCAGCGAGTACCCTCTCGATCTGAGGGCGCCAAATAGAGTAGAACAAGCCTCATTGAAATTTACCTTATCACTTGAATTGCGGTGGAAACGAATGAGTTGTGATTTGATGATACCTTTAAATGTATGTTGAGGATGAAATGATTTTGTGTGCAACAATTGATGTGAATCAGTTGGTTTAAAATACACTTTATAATCTAAATGACCGGACGCCTGAAATTGCTTGCCTTTGTACACGGTCACATCGAGAAAATCAACAGAAGTTTCACTGATAGTAGCTTTCAATTTAATATTTGGATCGTGATTGTTCAAAATTTCTAAAAATTCATCAAAATCTTCTTTTGAATGTTCCCAAATAATAAAAATGTCATCTAAATACCTGAGATATACGAGAGGATGCTTTGCACATTTGCTTAAGGCATTTTCCTCCCATTCCGCTACATAAATGCTTGCAAAATTAGGACTGAATCTTTTGCCCATAGGACAACCCATTATTTGTAGAAAATATTCTCCATTGAATTGAAAGTCATTACCTTTTAAGCTCAGCTCCAAAAGATCCAAAATTTGTTCATCCAGGCGTTTCGCATCCGGATATTTTTCAAATGCATTTTTAACTGATTTAACACCTTTATCAATATCAATGTTCGTATACATACTGTCGATATCCAAAGTAGCCAGAATTGCATTTTTCGATATTTTCAATTTCGAAATTTTTGACAGGAAATCCTGTGTATTTTTTAGATAGCTCGGATGTCTATTTGCTATAGGTTTCAGATGATAATCAATTAATTCCGAGATCGCATAAGATTCCGAATTACAATCTGATACAACTGGCCTCCCGGGTGGAGTTAAGTCATCCGTCCATGAAGAACGGTCCTTGTGGATCTTTGGTAGGATATAAAATTGTCTTGTTTGAGCACTGAGCTTAGCCGTTAAATATTTCAATTGTTTTTTGGTAATGTGACCTTCGTCGAGGAGAAATTTTAAGATCTTATTGAATTTTTCGATATTACTAGGCCAAATAAGTGAATCTATTTTCTTATAATGTTTAGTATTGCTGAGTTGTCTCATGGCTTCCTTTATATAATTATCCCGAGATAGAACAACTACCGACCCACCTTTGTCGGCTGGTTTAATTACTAATTTCTTATTTTTTCGAAGTTTCGTGAGGGCTCTCCGTTCACCAGCTGTTAAATTGTCTTTATCGGAGAGTACGTTCATGCTGAACACCTTTTTGATGATTCGTTTGCTAGCCTCAATAATTTCGGGATCTACTTCACTATCTGGAGGTGACCAACCAGATGATTCTGTAAAAGGAAGTTTCCGACCGCTGGAGTTTCTAAAGCGGTCTGCTAATTTCATTTGCCTAAGAAAATTACAGTTGTATGATGGTAAATTTGTTTGGTTATCAGTTTTAGGCTTTGGTGCAGGTACAAAAGTTAAACCGCGATCTAAAAGAGATTTCTCTTGGGTTGTTAGGTCATTGGTGCCAGACAGGTTAACCACATTAGTTCCTAATCCCACATCTGTTAGGCGGCTGTTACCTTTGCCTTTACTTAGTTTAAATTTAGGTGGTTCAACCAGTGATCGTACATAATATTGGCGGTTCTCGTGGTCCAATGGATTAAATCCTGAGCAACATCAAACCTCGCGTCATCAATTTTTGGTATCAAGTTAACGTCCTTCACTTTCCGAATGGTTTCGTTGATGATGCTCAGGGTTCTCCTCTCAGCCTGAGGGAGTTTTTGCGAAAAGTTTAGTTCAGCGAAATAAATTTTTGCTGATCTAAACTTGACCCTGATATCGCTAAGCATATTCCGCAACTGCTTAACTACGAGATCAGAATTATCGTTTCGAGAATTCACGCCAATATTTAATAATATTTTTTGGGGACTGGACTGGCCCCTGTGCCCTTTAAACATAGAGCGCAGATGATTGAATTTGGCGCCGGGGTAACACTCCACCTGGATGTCCGGATGGGGATTTCGATCAATGCGTCCTAAATTTGAACTTCCAATCATAAGGATGTTTTTACAAACATCGGGGAGGCGCCAATTCCTTTTGTCAAAATTAACTCCGCTTTTATGCCGAAACTGGGAGAATTTAGAATCAAATGAGCGGCCCGAGTTGCGGCTCGGTGATTTGACTTTCTCTGAGTACGATATACCTGGTTGAATCACACTAGAGGCAGGAGAAGGGGGAGAAGAAACAGAAGCAGGAGAGGAAACAGATACAGGAGAAGAAACAGAAGGAGGAGGAGGAGTTCTAGTGAGAGCACTAGGAGAACTAGAGAAGAAAGGCTGAGGAGGAGTAGGAGGTAGAGGAACAAGACGAGGCGAGACAGCGTTACTCAATTTGCGAGCATCTTCAGTCACAATATGGACCGGAGATGTTTGCAAATTGAGGCGCTTACTCTGAGAGAAAGAAGAAGTAGAAGGAAAAGAAGAGGGAGAAGTGCTTTGCCTTGATCTTTTCTTAATTTGCTTTTCGCGTTGGGGTAGAGGGACAACACGGGCCGGAGTTTGCTTGCTCCCTCCCGTATTGTTCCTTACTCCAGACGCTGGGCGAAGTTCCGAAATGTAAGACTCATAGGCCGAAATCGTCTTATCCCAGAGCCCAGATCAAGGCACGCGCCGAAGCGCTGTTGAAGTCTATTTTTTCGAGTCCAGGAGGTGGTCGCATAGCCAAAGTTATCTTAGACTTCAACTGGTTTAAATTTATCTTGTAATGCTCAACTAAAGCATTTAACGTTTGGTTGGCCCATCCTACACTAATCTGTCGAAAAACAGAAAAAATGTGTGGGGTGGGAAGAGCCGGCTTTAGAAAGCCACCTAACTCATCTACTTTCTTCTCCAACTGTTTCGGAGAAATCCCGGTTGGCCAAATGCTGCTCTAAGAGCCCAATATGGTGCATACACTGAATCACCTGGAAAAGGGCCTTGACCAATCTAGAAAAGGCCTGGAACGATTGTTCCTGGCCTCTTCCAGACTGGGCAACTCTCTTTCCCTGATGCTTCTGTCTTTTTTGAGCCATTTGAAGAATAGGTAGATGAATTTAAAATGAAGAAATGAAATAAACTAAAATAAAATCTAGATATTACCTATTAGAGAAGATACCTGGATTGGTTGTAGTCTTCAACAAAGGTAGAAAATAATCCGTCTGTCTCGACGCGTTTCGCTTGGTTTGGCTTTTTCAAAGAGACTTTGAGGAAAATGATTCCAACTTTGGGAGGGCATGCATGGTATATATCCATATGTGGGCTGGGGGGGTTTTCACAGCTCAGTACATAATTAAACTCGGTAACAAGCTGACAAATGTCACTCATCTTATTAATTCTTTTCAATCTGAGATGTCCCAAGTTTGTTTTTCACAACTCAGTTTGTGTCGTCCAAACAAATTAGATGAAGCCCTATTGATTGGCTTCCATTGAATTTTAATTAGTCAGTGAGTGGTTTGCTTTACTGACCCCATGAAGCCCTATTGGTTGGCTTTGATTTAAGTAAAACCAATCGGGAGCGGTTTGCTTTACTGGCTTCAGAAGTATGTGAAAATAATATGAAAAAATGGTTTGATAAAATATATTGAGACTAAAGAAATAAATGAAAAAATAACGCCAAAGATCATGATGCCTCACGAATGTTATCAGTTGGAATGAATATCCCCCGACGGAGGTTTATGACGGAAAATATTTTACACCACGTAGAAATTGTGTGTTTTACCTTCTGAACCTCTACATTGTGTGAAAGGTATGAAAAATTAAAATAAAACTAAAAATAATAATTTAAATAAATGAATCCACCAAATAAATAAATAAATAAATAAATAAATAAATAAATAAATGAATAAAAATTAATAAAAAATTAAAAATAATCAATAAATAAATATATAAATAAATTAAATAATAATTTTATTTAGGAAATACATACACATGATTGAAATTAGAACCTATTTTGTTTTGGGGCATATATGAACTCTGGCACTCGCCTGTGTGTGTTTGAGGTTAAAAAATCGCACTGGCACAGACATTTCATACTGAAACGTTTTTTTCCTTTTAATATGCCGCCGAAAAATTGTTTTCATTTACTGAACCCAGATGGGTTTCAAACATGACAAAAAATTACACAAAATTGCTTTAAACTAAGTGATGAGCTTAGGAACTGGTTAAACTGACTCGCAATAATTGATGTTATTCATTGATGGGCTCTAATTTAGTCCTTACAAGGATGTTACGCAAGCTTTTGTTTTTCTTATAGGCGATGACAGGTCGAAGATTCAAAGGTTCATTTAATTTAGCATTGGTAAAATTGAATTCATCTTTTAACATTTTTGCTATTTCGATATTCATTCTGTTGTACGTTAAAGTGAAAGGAATGATGGACCTCCTTTCGCATTCGCCCTCTGATATGTTCATACCAAATGGCCAGAGGGTTTGAAGCGTATTGATCCAAAAAGCTTCACGTGTGTGTGTGTGTGGGTTTGTCTTACCAACTTGACGAGGTAACTAGACAAAAGAGTTTGCGTGTTTCGCCTTACCGAGGTACAAAAGACAAAAGAAACCCTTTACCTCGGTTGTTTTCCCAGAACTGTACCGGCAAAACGAGGTAGAAACCGTTAGTCCACACAAAGGACAAACAATGGGGTACCTCGGTATGTAGGGTAGACAAGACTCTGTGTGTGTGCATGTGTGTGTGTGTGTGGGTTTGTCTTACCAACTTGACGAGGTAATTAGACAAAAGAGTTTGCGTGTTTTGCCTTACCGAGGTATAAAAGACAAAACAAACCCTTTACCTCGGTTGTTTTCCCAGAACTGTACCGTCAAAACGAGGTAGAAACCGTTAGTCCACACAAAGGACAAACAATGGGGTACCTCGGTATGTAGGGTAGACCAGACTGTGTGTGTGTGTGTGTGTGGGTGTTTGAGGTTAAAAAATCGCACTGGCACAGACATTTCCTACTGAAACGTTTTTTTCTTTTAATATGCCGCTGAAAAATTGTTTTCATTTACTGAACCCTGATGGGTTTCAAACGTAACAAAAAGGTACATAAAATTGATTTAAACTAAGTGATGAGCTTAGGACCTGGTTAAACTGACTGGCAATAATTGATGTTATTCATTGATGGGCTCTAATTTAGTCCTTACAAGGATGTTACGCAAGCTTTTGTTTTTCTTATAGGCGATGACAGGTCGAAGATTCAAAGGTTCATTTAATTTAGCATTGGTAAAATTGAATTCATCTTTTAACATTTTTGCTATTTCGATATTCATTCTGTTGTACGTTAAAGTGAAAGGAATGATGGACCTCCTTTCGCATTCGCCCTCTGATATGTTCATACCAAATGGCCAGAGGGTTTGAAGCGTATTGATCCAAAAAGCTTCACGTTTTTTTCTAAATTCATCCGTTTCTTCTAATGTGTCTTTAATTGGTGGTTGTTCAATAGGATGGATTTCGAAATCGTCCAAAGAATGGCCAGGAAGGTTAAAATGTTGTGCTACTGGGGCATCAGCATTATGTTTTATATCCTGTTTGTGTCTAGTAGCACGTTCTCGAAAAGGATTTTGACTTTGACCAACATACTGTTTCCGACATCGCTTACAAGTGATAAGGTAAATAATGTTTGGTGAATCACAATGGAGGGGGTTACGGATCTGATAATGATTTTTCGTTTGTTCGGAGGAAAATTCCTCTTTCTGATCAGGCATAAAAGTATGCAGTCTACAACGAGGCTTTTTGCAATTAAATACCGCGCCACTACCATTCTGCAACGGTCTGTTGTGTTCGATCTTCAGTGGTTCGAAATCGGTAGTTTCAGCTGGACTTTCGAGCTTTTTCAGGGTGTGGGATTTCAGGCTACGCAAGAGGCGCAGCGAGTACCCTCTCGATCTGAGGGCGCCAAATAGAGTAGAACAAGCCTCATTGAAATTTACCTTATCACTTGAATTGCGGTGGAAACGAATGAGTTGTGATTTGATGATACCTTTAAATGTATGTTGAGGATGAAATGATTTTGTGTGCAACAATTGATGTGAATCAGTTGGTTTAAAATACACTTTATAATCTAAATGACCGGACGCCTGAAATTGCTTGCCTTTATACACGGTCACATCGAGAAAATCAACAGAATTTTCACTGATAGTAGCTTTCAATTTAATATTTGGATCGTGATTGTTCAAAATTTCTAAAAATTCATCAAAATCTTCTTTTGAATGTTCCCAAATAATAAAAATGTCATCTAAGTACCTCAGATATACGAGAGGATGCTTTGCACATTTGCTTAAGGCATTTTCCTCCCATTCCGCTACATAAATGCTTGCAAAATTAGGACTGAATCTTTTGCCCATAGGACAACCCATTATTTGTAGAAAATATTCTCCATTGAATTGAAAGTCATTACCTTTTAAGCTCAGCTCTAAAAGATCCAAAATTTGTTCATCCGGGCGTTTCGCATCCGGATATTTTTCAAATGCATTTTTAACTGATTTAACACCTTTATCAATATCAATGTTCGTATACATACTGTCGATATCCAAAGTAGCCAGAATTGCATTTTTCGATATTTTCAATTTCGAAATTTTTGACAGGAAATCCTGTGTATTTTTTAGATAGCTCGGATGTCTATTTGCTATAGGTTTCAGATGATAATCAATTAATTCCGAGATCGCATAAGATTCCGAATTACAATCTGATACAATTGGCCTCCCGGGTGGAGTTAAGTCATCCGTCCATGAAGAACGGTCCTTGTGGATCTTTGGTAGGATATAAAATTGTCTTGTTTGAGCACTGAGCTTAGCTGTTAACTATTTCAATTGTTTTTTGGTAATGTGACCTTCGTCGAGGAGAAATTTTAAGATCTTATTGAATTTTTCGATATTACTAGGCCAAATAAGTGAATCTATTTTCTTATAATGTTTAGTGTTGCTGAGTTGTCTCATGGCTTCCTTTATATAATTATCCCGAGATAGAACAACTACCGACCCACCTTTGTCGGCTGGTTTAATTACTAATTTCTTATTTTTTCGAAGTTTCGTAAGGGCTCTCCGTTCACCAGCTGTTAAATTGTCTTTATCGGAGAGTATGTTCATGCTGAACACCTTTTTGATGATTCGTTTGCTAGCCTCAATAATTTCGGGATCTACTTCACTATCTGGAGGTGACCAACCAGATGATTCTGTAAAAGGAAGTTTCCGACCGCTGGAGTTTCTAAAGCGGTCGGCTAATTTCATTTGCCTAAGAAAATTACAGTTGTATGATGGTAAATTTGTTTGGTTATCAGTTTTAGGCTTTGGTGTTGGTACAAAAGTCAAACCGCGATCTAAAAGAGATTTCTCTTGGGTTGTTAGGTCATTGGTGCCAGACAGGTTAACCACATTAGTTCCTAATCCCACATCTGTTAGGCGGCTGTTACCTTTGCCTTTACTTAGTTTAAATTTAGGTGGTTCAACCAGTGATCGTACATAATATTGGCGGTTCTCGTGGTCCAATGGATTAAATCCTGAGCAACATCAAACTTCGCGTCATCAATTTTTGGTATCACGTTAACGTCCTTCACTTTCCGAATGGTTTCGTTGATGATGCTCAGGGTTCTCCTCTCAGCCTGAGGGAGTTTTTGCGAAAAGTTTAGTTCAGCGAAATAAATTTTTGCTGATCTAAACTTGACCCTGATATCGCTAAGCATATTCCGCAACTGCTTAACTACGAGATCAGAATTATCGTTTTGAGAATTCACGCCAATATTTAATAATATTTTTTGGGGACTGGACTGGCCCCTGTGCCCTTTAAACATAGAGCGCAGATGATTGAATTTGGCGCCGGGGTAACACTCCACCTGGATGTCCGGATGGGGATTTCGATCAATGCGTCCTAAATTTGAACTTCCAATCATAAGGATGTTTTTACAAACATCGGGGAGGCGCCAATTCCTTTTGTCAAAATTAACTCCGCTTTTATGCCGAAACTGGGAGAATTTAGAATCAAATGAGCGGCCCGAGTTGCGGCTCGGTGATTTGACTTTCTCTGAGTACGATATACCTGGTTGAACCACACTAGAGGCAGGAGAAGGGGGAGAAGAAACAGAAGCAGGAGAGGAAACAGAAGCAGGAGAAGAAACAGAAGGAGGAGGAGGAGTTCTAGTGAGAGCACTAGGAGAACCAGAGAAGAAAGGCTGAGGAGGAGTAGGAGGTAGAGGAACAAGACGAGGCGAGACAGCGTTACTCAATTTGCGAGCATCTTCAGTCACAATATGGACCGGAGATGTTTGTAAATTGAGGCGCTTACTCTGAGAGAAAGAAGAAGTAGAAGGAAAAGAAGAGGGAGAAGTGCTTTGCCTTGATCTTTTCTTATTTTGCTTTTCGCGTTGGGGTAGAGGGACAACACGGGCCGGAGTTTGCTTGCTCCCTCCCGTATTGTTCCTTACTCCAGACGCTGGGCGAAGTTCCGAAATATAAGACTCATAGGCCGAAATCGTCTTATCTGTCAACTTATTTTTAAAGTTCTTTTTAGCCCAGATCAAGGCACGCGCCGAAGCGCTGTTGAAGTCTATTTTTTCGAGTCCAGGAGGTGGTCGCATAGCCAAAGTTATCTTAGACTTCAACTGGTTTAAATTTACCTTATAATGCTCAACTAAAGCATTTAACGTTTGATTGGCCCATCCCACACTAATCTGTCGAAAAACAGAAAAAATGTGTGGGGTGGGAAGAGCTGGCTTTAGAAAGCCACCTAACTCATCTACTTTCTTCTCCAGCTGTTTCGGGAAATCCCGATTTGCCAAATGGTGCTCTAATAGCCCAATGTGGTGCAAACATTGAAGCACCTGAAACAAAGCCTTGACCAGCCTAGAATAAGCCTGGAACGATAGTTCCTGGCCAGTTCCGGACTGGGCAACTCTCTGCCTCTGATGCATCTGCCCTTTTCTTGCCATTTTTAAAGAAAGTAGCTGAATTAAGTATAAATAAAATATAAAAGTGATGAAATAAATAAAATTAGAAAATTAAATATTACCTATTAAAGAAGATACCTGGATTGGTTGCAGTCTTCAGCAAAGGTAGAAAATAATCCGTCTGTCTCGACGCGTTTCGCTTGGTTTGGCTTTTTCAAAGAGACTTTGAGGAAAATGAATCCAACTTTGGGAGGGCATGCATGGTAAGGATTTTGACTTTGACCAACATACTGTTTCCGACATCGCTTACAAGTGATAAGGTAAATAATGTTTGGTGAATCACAATGGAGGGGGTTACGGATCTGATAATGATTTTTCGTTTGTTCGGAGGAAAATTCCTCTTTCTGATCAGGCATAAAAGTATGCAGTCTACAACGAGGCTTTTTGCAATTAAATACCGCGCCACTACCATTCTGCAACGGTCTGTTGTGTTCGATCTTCAGTGGTTCGAAATCGGTAGTTTCAGCTGGACTTTCGAGCTTTTTCAGGGTGTGGGATTTCAGGCTACGCAAGAGGCGCAGCGAGTACCCTCTCGATCTGAGGGCGCCAAATAGAGTAGAACAAGCCTCATTGAAATTTACCTTATCACTTGAATTGCGGTGGAAACGAATGAGTTGTGATTTGATGATACCTTTAAATGTATGTTGAGGATGAAATGATTTTGTGTGCAACAATTGATGTGAATCAGTTGGTTTAAAATACACTTTATAATCTAAATGACCGGACGCCTGAAATTGCTTGCCTTTATACACGGTCACATCGAGAAAATCAACAGAATTTTCACTGATAGTAGCTTTCAATTTAATATTTGGATCGTGATTGTTCAAAATTTCTAAAAATTCATCAAAATCTTCTTTTGAATGTTCCCAAATAATAAAAATGTCATCTAAGTACCTGAGATATACGAGAGGATGCTTTGCACATTTGCTTAAGGCATTTTCCTCCCATTCCGCTACATAAATGCTTGCAAAATTAGGACTGAATCTTTTGCCCATAGGACAACCCATTATTTGTAGAAAATATTCTCCATTGAATTGAAAGTCATTACCTTTTAAGCTCAGCTCTAAAAGATCCAAAATTTGTTCATCCAGGCGTTTCGCATCCGGATATTTTTCAAATGCATTTTTAACTGATTTAACACCTTTATCAATATCAATGTTCGTATACATACTGTCGATATCCAAAGTAGCCAGAATTGCATTTTTCGATATTTTCAATTTCGAAATTTTTGACAGGAAATCCTGTGTATTTTTTAGATAGCTCGGATGTCTATTTGCTATAGGTTTCAGATGATAATCAATTAATTCCGAGATCGCATAAGATTCCGAATTACAATCTGATACAACTGGCCTCCCGGGTGGAGTTAAGTCATCCGTCCATGAAGAACGGTCCTTGTGGATCTTTGGTAGGATATAAAATTGTCTTGTTTGAGCACTGAGCTTAGCCGTTAAATATTTCAATTGTTTTTTGGTAATGTGACCTTCGTCGAGGAGAAATTTTAAGATCTTATTGAATTTTTCGATATTACTAGGCCAAATAAGTGAATCTATTTTCTTATAATGTTTAGTATTGCTGAGTTGTCTCATGGCTTCCTTTATATAATTATCCCGAGATAGAACAACTACCGACCCACCTTTGTCGGCTGGTTTAATTACTAATTTCTTATTTTTTCGATGTTTCGGGAGGGCTCTCCGTTCACCAGCTGTTAAATTGTCTTTATCGGAGAGTACGTTCATGCTGAACACCTTTTTGATGATTCGTTTGCTAGCCTCAATAATTTCGGGATCTACTTCACTATCTGGAGGTGACCAACCAGATGATTCTGTAAAAGGAAGTTTCCGACCGCTGGAGTTTCTAAAGCGGTCGGCTAATTTCATTTGCCTAAGAAAATTACAGTTGTATGATGGTAAATTTGTTTGGTTATCAGTTTTAGGCTTTGGTGTTGGTACAAAAGTCAAACCGCGATCTAAAAGAGATTTCTCTTGGGTTGTTAGGTCATTGGTGCCAGACAGGTTAACCACATTAGTTCCTAATCCCACATCTGTTAGGCGGCTGTTACCTTTGCCTTTACTTAGTTTAAATTTAGGTGGTTCAACCAGTGATCGTACATAATATTGGCGGTTCTCGTGGTCCAATGGATTAAATCCTGAGCAACATCAAACTTCGCGTCATCAATTTTTGGTATCACGTTAACGTCCTTCACTTTCCGAATGGTTTCGTTGATGATGCTCAGGGTTCTCCTCTCAGCCTGAGGGAGTTTTTGCGAAAAGTTTAGTTCAGCGAAATAAATTTTTGCTGATCTAAACTTGACCCTGATATCGCTAAGCATATTCCGCAACTGCTTAACTACGAGATCAGAATTATCGTTTCGAGAATTCACGCCAATATTTAATAATATTTTTTGGGGACTGGACTGGCCCCTGTGCCCTTTAAACATAGAGCGCAGATGATTGAATTTGGCGCCGGGGTGACATTCCACCTGGATGTCCGGATGGGGATTTCGATCAATGCGTCCTAAATTTGAACTTCCAATCATAAGGATGTTTTTACAAACATCGGGGAGGCGCCAATTCCTTTTGTCAAAATTAACTCCGCTTTTATGCCGAAACTGGGAGAATTTAGAATCAAATGAGCGGCCCGAGTTGCGGCTCGGTGATTTGACTTTCTCTGAGTACGATATACCTGGTTGAATCACACTAGAGGCAGGAGAAGGGGGAGAAGAAACAGAAGCAGGAGAGGAAACAGAAACAGGAGAAGAAACAGAAGGAGGAGGAGGAGTTCTAGTGAGAGCACTAGGAGAACTAGAGAAGAAAGGCTGAGGAGGAGTAGGAGGTAGAGGAACAAGACGAGGCGAGACAGCGTTACTCAATTTGCGAGCATCTTCAGTCACAATATGGACCGGAGATGTTTGCAAATTGAGGCGCTTACTCTGAGAGAAAGAAGAAGTAGAAGGAAAAGAAGAGGGAGAAGTGCTTTGCCTTGATCTTTTCTTATTTTGCTTTCCGCGTTGGGGTAGAGGGACAACACGGGCCGGAGTTTGCTTGCTCCCTCCCGTATTGTTCCTTACTCCAGACGCTGGGCGAAGTTCCGAAATGTAAGACTCATAGGCCGAAATCGTCTTATCCCAGAGCCCAGATCAAGGCACGCGCCGAAGCGCTGTTGAAGTCTATTTTTTCGAGTCCAGGAGGTGGTCGCATAGCCAAAGTTATCTTAGACTTCAACTGGTTTAAATTTATCTTGTAATGCTCAACTAAAGCATTTAACGTTTGGTCGGCCCATCCTACACTAATCTGTCGAAAAACAGAAAAAATGTGTGGGGTGGGAAGAGCCGGCTTTAGAAAGCCACCTAACTCGTCTACTTTCTTCTCCAACTGTTTCGGAGAAATCCCGGTTGGCCAAATGCTGCTCTAAGAGCCCAATATGGTGCATACACTGAATCACCTGGAAAAGGGCCTTGACCAATCTAGAATAGGCCTGGAACGATTGTTCCTGGCCTCTTCCAGACTGGGCAACTCTCTTTCCCTGATGCTTCTGTCTTTTTTGAGCCATTTGAAGAATAGGTAGATGAATTTAAAATGAAGAAATGAAATAAATTAAAATAAAATCTAGATATTACCTATTAGAGAAGATACCTGGATTGGTTGTAGTCTTCAACAAAGGTAGAAAATAATCCGTCTGTCTCGACGCGTTTCGCTTGGTTTGGCTTTTTCAAAGAGACTTTGAGGAAAATGATTCCAACTTTGGGAGGGCATGCATGGTATATATCCATATGTGGGCTGGGGGGGGGGGGGGGGGGTTTCACAGCTCAGTACATAATTAAACTCGGTAACAAGCTGACAAATGTCACTCATCTTATTAATTCTTTTCAATCTGAGATGTCCCAAGTTTGTTTTTCACAACTCAGTTTGTGTCGTCCAAACAAATTAGATGAAGCCCTATTGATTGGCTTCCATTGAATTTTAATTAGTCAGTGAGTGGTTTGCTTTACTGACCCCATGAAGCCCTATTGGTTGGCTTTGATTTAAGTAAAACCAATCGGGAGCGGTTTGCTTTACTGGCTTCAGAAGTATGTGAAAATAATATGAAAAAATGGTTTGATAAAATATATTGAAACTAAAGAAATAAATGAAAAAATAACGCCAAAGATCATGATGCCTCACGAATGTTATCAGTTGGAATGAATATCCCGCGACGGAGGTTTATGACGGAAAATATTTTACACCACGTAGAAATTGTGTGTTTTACCTTCTGAACCTCTACATTGTGTGAAAGGTATGAAAAATTAAAATAAAACTAAAAATAATAATTTAAATAAATGAATCCACCAAATAAATAAATAAATAAATAAATAAATAAATAAATGAATAAAAATTAATAAAAAATTGAAAATAATCAATAAATAAATATATAAATAAATTAAATAATAATTTTATTTAGGAAATACATACACATGATTGAAATTAGAACCTATTTTGTTTTGGGGCATATATGAACTCTGGCACTCGCCTGTGTGTGTTTGAGGTTAAAAAATCGCACTGGCACAGACATTTCATACTGAAACGTTATTTTCCTTTTAATATGCCGCCGAAAAATTGTTTTCATTTCCTGAACCCAGATGGGTTTCAAACATGACAAAAAATTACACAAAATTGCTTTAAACTAAGTGATGAGCTTAGGAACTGGTTAAACTGACTGGCAATAATTGATGTTATTCATTGATGGGCTCTAATTTAGTCCTTACAAGGATGTTACGCAAGCTTTTGTTTTTCTTATAGGCGATGACAGGTCGAAGATTCAAAGGTTCATTTAATTTAGCATTGGTAAAATTGAATTCATCTTTTAACATTTTTGCTATTTCGATATTCATTCTGTTGTACGTTAAAGTGAAAGGAATGATGGACCTCCTTTCGCATTCGCCCTCTGATATGTTCATACCAAATGGCCAGAGGGTTTGAAGCGTATTGATCCAAAAAGCTTCACGTGTGTGTGTGTGTGGGTTTGTCTTACCAACTTGACGAGGTAACTAGACAAAAGAGTTTGCGTGTTTCGCCTTACCGAGGTACAAAAGACAAAAGAAACCCTTCACCTCGGTTGTTTTCCCAGAACTGTACCGGCAAAACGAGGTAGAAACCGTTAGTCCACACAAAGGACAAACAATGGGGTACCTCGGTATGTAGGGTAGACAAGACTCTGTGTGTGTGCATGTGTGTGTGTGTGTGGGTTTGTCTTACCAACTTGACGAGGTAATTAGACAAAAGAGTTTGCGTGTTTTGCCTTACCGAGGTACAAAAGACAAAACAAACCCTTTACCTCGGTTGTTTTCCCAGAACTGTACCGTCAAAACGAGGTAGAAACCGTTAGTCCACACAAAGGACAAACAATGGGGTACCTCGGTATGTAGGGTAGACAAGACTGTGTGTGTGTATGGGGGGGGGGGGGTTGTCTTACCAACTTGACGAGGTAACTAGACAAAAGAGTTTGCGTGTCTCGCCTTACCGAGGTACAAAAGACAAAAGAAACCCTTTACCTCGGTTGTTTCCCCAGAACTGTACCGGCAAAACGAGGTAGAAACCGTTAGTCCACACAAAGGACAAACAATGGGGTACCTCGGTATGTAGGGTAGACAAGACTCTGTGTGTGTGTGTGTGTGTGTGTGTGTGTTGTGTGTGTGTGTGTGTGTGTGTGTGTGAGTTTGTCTTACCAACTTGACGAGGTAACTAGACAAAAGAGTTTGCGTGTTTTGCCTTACCGAGGTACAAAAGACAAAAGAAACCCTTTACCTCGGTTGTTTTCCCAGAACTGTACTGGCAAAATGAGGTAGAAACCGTTAGTCCACACAAAGGACAAACAATGGTGCACCTCGGTATGTAGGGTAGACAAGACTCTGTGTGTGTGTGTGTGTGTGTATGTGTGTGTGTGAGTGTGTGTGTGTGTGTGTGTGTGTGTGTTTGAGGTTAAAAAATCGCACTGGCACAGACATTTCCTACTGAAACGTTTTTTTTCTTTTAATATGCCGCCGAAAAATTGTTTTCATTTACTGAACCCTGATGGGTTTCAAACATGACAAAAAATTACAGAAAATTGATTTAAACTAAGTGATGAGCTTAGGAACTGGTTAAACTGACTGGCAAAAATTGATGTTATTCATTGATGGGCTCTAATTTAGTCCTTACAAGGATGTTACGCAAGCTTTTGTTTTTCTTATAGGCGATGACAGGTCGAAGATTCAAAGGTTCATTTAATTTAGCATTGGTAAAATTGAATTCATCTTTTAACATTTTTGCTATTTCGATATTCATTCTGTTGTACGTTAAAGTGAAAGGAATGATGGACCTCCTTTCGCATTCGCCCTCTGATATGTTCATACCAAATGGCCAGAGGGTTTGAAGCGTATTGATCCAAAAAGCTTCACGTTTTTTTCTAAATTCATCCGTTTCTTCTAATGTGTCTTTAATTGGTGGTTGTTCAATAGGATGGATTTCGAAATCGTCCAAAGAATGGCCAGGAAGGTTAAAATGTTGTGCTACTGGGGCATCAGCATTATGTTTTATATCCTGTTTGTGTCTAGTAGCAGCTACGTTCTCGAAAAGGATTTTGACTTTGACCAACATACTGTTTCCGACATCGCTTACAAGTGATAAGGTAAATAATGTTTGGTGAATCACAATGGAGGGGGTTACGGATCTGATAATGATTTTTCGTTTGTTCAGAGGAAAATTCCTCTTTCTGATCAGGCATAAAAGTATGCAGTCTACAACGAGGCTTTTTGCAATTAAATACCGCGCCACTACCATTCTGCAACGGTCTGTTGTGTTCAATCTTCAGTGGTTCGAAATCGGTAGTTTCAGCTGGACTTTCAAGCTTTTCCAGGGTTTGGGATTTCAGGCTACGCAAGAGGCGCAGCGAGTACTCTCTCGATCTGAGGGCGCCAAATAGAGTAGAACAAGCCTCATTGAAATTTACCTTATCACTTGAATTGCGGTGGAAACGAATGAGTTGTGATTTGATGATACCTTTAAATGTATGTTGAGGATGAAATGATTTTGTGTGCAACAATTGATGTGAATCAGTTGGTTTAAAATACACTTTATAATCTAAATGACTGGACGCCTGAAATTGCTTGCCTTTATACACGGTCACATCGAGAAAATCAACAGAATTTTCACTGATAGTAGCTTTCAATTTAATATTTGGATCGTGATTGTTCAAAATTTCTATAAATTCATCAAAATCTTCTTTTGAATGTTCCCAAATAATAAAAATGTCATCTAAATACCTGAGATATACGAGAGGATGCTTTGCACATCTGCTTAAGGCATTTTCCTCCCATTCCGCTACATAAATGCTTGCAAAATTAGGACTGAATCTTTTGCCCATAGGACAACCCATTATTTGTAGAAAATATTCTCCATTGAATTGAAAGTCATTACCTTTTAAGCTCAGCTCTAAAAGATCCAAAATTTGTTCATCCGGGCGTTTCGCATCCGGATATTTTTCAAATGCATTTTTAACTGATTTAACACCTTTATCAATATCAATGTTCGTATACATACTGTCGATATCCAAAGTAGCCAGAATTGCATTTTTCGATATTTTCAATTTCGAAATTTTTGACAGGAAATCCTGTGTATTTTTTAGATAGCTCGGATGTCTATTTGCTATAGGTTTCAGATGATAATCAATTAATTCCGAGATCGCATAAGATTCCGAATTACAATCTGATACAATTGGCCTCCCGGGTGGAGTTAAGTCATCCGTCCATGAAGAACGGTCCTTGTGGATCTTTGGTAGGATATAAAATTGTCTTGTTTGAGCACTGAGCTTAGCTGTTAAATATTTCAATTGTTTTTTGGTAATGTGACCGTCGTCGAGGAGAAATTTTAAGATCTTATTGAATTTTTCGATATTACTAGGCCAAATAAGTGAATCTATTTTCTTATAATGTTTAGTATTGCTGAGTTGTCTCATGGCTTCCTTTATATAATTATCCCGAGATAGAACAACTACCGACCCACCTTTGTCGGCTGGTTTAATTACTAATTTCTTATTTTTTCGAAGTTTCGTGAGGGCTCTCCGTTAACCAGCTGTTAAATTGTCTTTATCGGAGAGTACGTTCATGCTGAACACCTTTTTGATGATTCGTTTGCTAGCCTCAATAATTTCGGGATCTACTTCACTATCTGGAGGTGACCAACCAGATGATTCTGTAAAAGGAAGTTTCCGACCGCTGGAGTTTCTAAAGCGGTCTGCTAATTTCATTTGCCTAAAAAAATTACAGTTGTATGATGGTAAATTTGTTTGGTTATCAGTTTTAGGCTTTGGTGCTGGTACAAAAGTTAAACCGCGATCTAAAAGAGATTTCTCTTGGGTTGTAAGGTCATTGGTGCCAGACAGGTTAACCACATTAGTTCCTAATCCCACATCTGTTAGGCGGCTGTTACCTTTGCCTTTACTTAGTTTAAATTTAGGTGGTTCAACCAGTGATCGTACATAATATTTTCCCAGAACTGTACTGGCAAAATGAGGTAGAAACCGTTAGTCCACACAAAGGACAAACAATGGGGCACCTCGGTATGTAGGGTAGACAAGACTGTGTGTGTGTGTGTGTGTGTGTGTGTGTGTGTGTGTGTGTGTGTGTGTGTATGTGGGTTTGTCTTACCAACTTAACGAGGTAACTAGACAAAAGAGTTTGCGTGTTTCGCCTTACCGAGGTACAAAAGACAAAAGAAACCCTTTACCTCGGTTGTTTTCCCAGAACTGTACCGGCAAAACGAGGTAGAAACCGTTAGTCCACACAAAGGACAAACAATGGGGTACCTCGTATGTAGGGAAAACAAGACTCTGTGTGTGTGTGTGTGTGTGTGTGTGTGTGTGTGTGTGTGTGTGTGTGTGTGTGTGTGTGGAGGGGGTGGGGAAGGGTGAGGGAATTGTGGAACCTATATTCAAACCTGGCCTGTATTACTAGCTGGAAAATACACATATAAACTTTGGTTGAAATCAAATAATCCAAACTGGAGTTATCGGTCGGAAACCAATTGTTTACAGACAGATGGATGGACCGACAGATGGACGGAAAATGGCTAAAAATGCATTTTGTACCAAAGAAAAAATATTGCTTAGATGGCCCTGGGTGAGCAGGAGGTGGGGGTGGAGGGAGGGGGAGTGTTAGGGGAGTCCATTTTTTTTTCTTCGCATGTGGTCAGTTTAAATCCTTCAGAATGCATTGTGAGCAAAGAGAAAAAAAATGAGTTACTGGCACCGTGGGAGTGGGGGGGGGGGGGGGGGGGGTGTTTGTCTGGGTTTTTAACCACAAACTTTAACCAAAACTGTAAAAAAGCAACAACAAAAATGTGCCTAATTGTGGGGGGGGGGGGGGGGGGGGAGGGTATGTGAGTTTAAGAAAAGGTTCTGCATGTAGTGACTGTAAATAGTTCAAAATGCATATTGGAGGAAAGAAAAAAATGCCTAATTGGGGGGGGGGGGGGGGGAGGGGTGTTTATCTGGGTTTTTAACCACAAACTTTAACCAAAACTGTAAAAAAGCATTTTTGAAGAAAGAAAAAAAAGTGCCTAATTGCCGGGGGGGGGGGGGGGGGGGGGGGCAGGCAAATAACTTCAACAATTTTCATTGGCTAATTGTGGTCATCAAACTTGACCTAAAGACATGTACTGAACAGAATTGAAATCTGTTTACTTTTGTTTAAGTTATGGCATAAAGAAAGTTCGGGCAGATGGATGGACTGACGGATGGACTGACAGATAGTTGGCGGAGCGAGCTCTGTTCTATATCCCTCCCTTGTGGGAGGGAATAAAAAGAAAAGTATGTGGTAGAAGCCTAATTTAAAATTTAGAGAAACTAAGTTCGAAAAGCATTGTGAAAAGGGTTAAATCAATGCCAATATTATTTGAAACCACTGTGTACAGCTTCAGTAGACCTTGCCCGAAATGAAAAAAAGAAATGACATTGTAACAGAGTGTTTGGAAAATGAAAGGTAGAACCTTGAAAAGCAGAACTTTAATCCGAAACTTTTAGCTGGGAATACTAAGTAAAATTGATTGGCAAAAAAGGGTTAAATATTTCCTAAAACCGATAAAAGAATTCATTGATGTAAATGGAATCATTAAGTTGTATTGACCATGCAAGAATTAGAGTAAGAAAGTACAGTTAAAACTAGAAGTCCTGTCATGAAATGCGCACAAATACATGTAGCACGTAGACGTGACGTGATAATCTACGCATTATGACCATAGTAAGGCTATCAAATTCTGTGCATATGGCCTGCACACAAACAATGTTTCCGTCAATGGACCTCCGGGTAACCTGGAGGTCCATTGGCAGAAACATTGCCTGTGTTTGCTATGGGTAACCAGGAGTACCTGCTGTGCTTTGGATGCCATTCGATATTGCAATTGCGTGCAATTCTTATGCGCAATTAATCCTAGATAAGTGCACAGTTTGTGACTGGACTTCTAGTTTTAAATGTATGTGGCAAAGTCTAATTTCAAATACAAAGAAACTAAGTCTGAAAACATGTTTAAAAGGGGTTAAAATCATGCCGATATTAATGAAAATCACTGTAGAAATATTCAGTAGATAGTAGACAGTGTCCCAAATAAGAAACAGTGACATTTCACTAAACTGTTTGAAGAATTAAAAGTGTAATTTTACCCCCCCCCCCCCACCCCCCAAAAAAAACTTTAACCCAAGAATGATACAATCAATAGTAATATCAATTTAAAACAAAAAAAGACTTTAAGGTTGACTAAAAAACTTTAACCACAAACTTTAACCAAAACTCCAAATGTTAACAGACAGACAGAAGAAAGTCATGACTAAACAGGAAAAAAAAACCCCACTTGAACCTGCTTGAACCTTCAGTAAAATTAACCACAAACTTTAACCAAAACTTTAAATGTTAACAGGTGGACAGACGGACGGACAGATGGATGAAAGTCATGACTTGATGACTATAGCCCTCACTGTAAACAGTCGGGCTACAAAATGCCTAATTGGTGGGGGGGGGGGGGAGGGGGAGGGGAGAGGGGAGGATAAACTCCAACAATTTTCCTTGGATAATGGTGGTCATCGAACTTGCCATAGGTAATGTTGCTATAGAGACATATACTGAAAAGAATTGAAACCCGCTAAATATTGGTCAAGTTATGTCATAAATAAAGTTCGGACGAATGGACAGATGGACGGAGCTCTACACTATATCCCTCCCTTGAGGGGGGATAAAAACTAACAAAGTATGTGGTAGAAGCCTAAGTTGAAATTTAGAGAAACTAAGTTCGAAAACTGTTTTCAGAAGGGTTAAATTAATGCTAATATTATTTGAAACCACTGTATACAGGTTCAGTAGACCTTGCCCCAAATGAAAAACAATGACGTGGTAACACAGTGTTTGAAGAATGAAAGGTACAACTTTGAAAAGCAAAACTTTAATCCAAAACTTTAAGCTGGGAATACTAAGTAAAGCTGACTGAAAAAAAGTGTTAAATATTTCCTAAAACCGATTAAAGAAATCATTGATGTAAATGCAATCATTAAGTTGTATTGACCATGTAAGAATTAAAGTAACAAAGTATGTGGTAAAGCCTAATTTCAAATACAAAGAAACTAAGTCTGAAAACATTTTTAAAAGGGGTTAAAAGCATGCCAATATTAATGAAAATCACTGTAGAAAGGTTCAGTGGACATTGTCCCAAATGAGAAACAGAGGCACTGCACTAAACTGTTTGAAGAATTGAATGTACAACTTTGTAAACAAAAAAAACTTTAACCAAAACCTTTAACCTGGAAGTTGCAAGTTAAATTGCCATATAAAAAAGGGTTAAATATTTCCTGAAATAACATGAAGCATAATGAGAATGCTATAATCAATAGTAATTAATATTAATTTAAAAAAAAACTTAACCTTGACTAAAAAATTTGGATGGACGGAAGTGATGACTATAGCCCTGCCTGTAAACAGTCAGGCTAATAAATGGGGGTACCAAAAGTAAAGTGGTTCTGTTCCAGCTGTAAGCCATAGAGACCCTATACCCCCTACATGTAGATCATAAGATGTAGATCATAAGATGAGTTAATTGGTAACATATGCTGTATGTACAGCACAGTACTTCCAAAGTGTTCTCCTACTTGTAGAAGATATGTAGAAAAACACCAGTTTGTTTTGAATTTTTTCTGCAGAATGTACTTTATTTAACTCTATACATGCTGTTGATGGGTATTCCTGCAGATGACAGGATTTCTCTTGCCTTTGATACAATTTGGGGCACATTTAGTAAAATTTCCCCCTATAAATGGCATGGGTTCTTTCACCAATGATTTGTTGAGTTAAATTTAGTTGAATTTTTCATCAAATCTGGTCATGGCTGCTTTACAGCAGCCATGACTAGATCTGATGAAAAATATCTTGAAAATACTTCACTGGCCAAGAGTATTTATTTATTGGAATTCAATAACATGTTTGACAGCCATGGTCATCTTGTGTTTATGGGTGGAGGAAGCCAGAGTACCCAGTGAGAACCACCGAGCAACTGCCAGACCCCCCAACATACTAACTGTTTTAATTGATTAGCCAATGATCAATGTCTTGAACGATCAAAAAAAGTAATTGATCTATTAACCATTGCCTTAAACTACTGTATTATATAGGTTAACAAAGGAATAAACTTACTCTAAAACAGGCAAACATTGTCACACTGACTTGCATCAATTATTATGAGACAGATTAAAGCTTACAAGTTATGTGCAGACATACCTATTCACTTGCATGATCATTGTACTGTATCAGTAGCTGGAAACGGCCATTCTTAACTCTTTGCCCGTTGCGGACAGCAGACGATACTTGTAAAATAAATTCTTGAATTACCAAAAATGTTCAATTTTTGTCTGAAAAACATAGCTTATGACCCCTCATTGGAACAAGCTTATTCCAATGAGGTGTCATAAGCTATGTTTTTCAGACAAAAATTGAAAACATAATAAAATTTGAAGGAAATTTTTATATATAGCGCTTGTCGGGTTTGTCCGTTACTTAGGGTAAAGGATTAATGATATAAATCATCAACGGTACAGCAATAATTCAGCTACCTACTAAAACAAGTGATTAATTGGTTAACCAAGGTTAATCTATATGATTAATTGATCAAGAAAACCCTTTATCCATTTCAGCTCTAAATCAAACTTTGCTATATCCTTATTTATACTTTAACCTATGTTCATCTTCACAAACAATGCCATTGTACAACTGCATGTTTGTCCACCTTCTCAGCATGGAAATCTTTGAAAAGGCAAAATAAGTTGAAGCATAACTGCAATAAACTAACTATACTGCTGCTCTTACATTGATATAAGACCAGCAGCTGACATCATTTCCTGGAAAGCTCTCACTTAGTTTATTGTGGTTATGCTACAACTTATTTTGACTTGTACTGTATCTACTTTTTAAAAAAAGTGTTAGCACACTGATTTTGTGATGAAAACAGTGCTATTTAAGTTCAACCTCTTTTCAAAAATTTCAAGCAAATCTTTCGCACAACAAGTTTTCAGCTTTTGCTTCTAAAACTTAGGTCATAACCCCTCAGTGGAATTAGCTCATTGGCCATGTTCCAGTAAGGGTCATGACCTTTGTTTTGAACTCTCACAAAAAGGATTTTTTCAATTACAGTATACAGAGTGATTATTGTCAATAAAGCATCCACAGAGTGGAGCTTCTTCCTAAACAATAATTGTTAATTTGTTGCAGGGCATAACAAGCACAAGCAAGGTTTCAGCCAATGGACCTCTAGCTTAAGGCGGGTAGACCATGGACCCAAACATTACTTGTGCTTTTTGACTACACGTACATGTACAGAATTCAAGAGATTACTTTTGGTGATAACTCCTCTCCATGGGAGATTTAGTCATTAGTGACGATCCACTTTCCACTTGATGTAAAATATGAAAAAATTACAGGTGTTTGCCCTTTATTAAATTAAGGGGGAGAGTGAAATGCTCATTCCTCGAGTACATTACATGTAAGTATAGGGGTGGGGCTTTTTTTCACCAAAGATTATGTTGGATTGTTTTTCTTCATTCTGTTATGAGAGATTCAGACCATTAAAATAAGTCTCACCCAATAACAATAGTGCCTTTCACACAGCAAAGCCAACACATCTGGTGACACTTCAGTGGCTTGTTGAGCTCATTCCAATGTTTTTTCAGCAAGTTATTCAAGACTTTGGGGGGGGGGGGGGAATTGTCGTCTGCTTTTCGCATTGGGTAATTTTATTTATTTAATGGTGTTTAAGGTCACATATTTCTGCACAATGGCTAATCATGACCACAAGATGAGTATCAACTCAAGACCAGGGGTGACCGTTAATAAGCCCGTGTTGCTCATTTTAGAGAGGGTTTGCACCTCCAAGCATTGGCGACTGGGTCCTTTTTATCAGTAAAACAGAGCCTGTCTACCACAGTGAACAGGCACTGCTTCACTTCCCTGGGTTCCCACAGGAATCTAATTGGGTAAAGTGTTAAGGACAAATGTGTTCTGTTTGATGTAAGGAGGAACACATTTATTCCACGAATCTCTCTTGCAGATTCCACAAGACATGGCATACTGTTAATATACTATCAGCATTCTTTGATCATTGTAAAAAAGTAAAGTGTACTTTAAAATGTGGAAAACTTTGATGCGACCAATAAATCTTTCTATAAGTATTCTTGCACGCTCTATTTTTTGAGTATTTCTTAACTCCAGCCAAGGATCCTTTTGGGTGTTTTACAGGGGCCGAATGTGGGACCTTTCCAATGGCATTTCAGCTCAAATTTTCCCAATTCAAACCAAAAATGTCCAAATCTCCGTAGTAAAAATAAAAATTTAATTCTTCAACTCTTGAAGGCCTAATTTTGACTTGAATCACTTTTTCAGCAAGCAAACAAGTGCCATAACAGGCCGTGATAGTGATTGCATGTGTCCGTGTGTGTGTGTCTGAGCAATAACTCGAAAACGGTTAGGGCCACAGTCATCGAACTTCAAACAATTATAAAGGATCACAGGAGGATGAGTCACACACCATAGCCGAGTTCGTACCTTCAAGGTCAAGGTCACATTTCAAGGTCACTAAAAATTGGTCAATATTCGTGTCTCAGCCATAACTCAGAACGAATCATAGTACAATTGTTAAACTTTTTACAAATGTTAAGGACAGTCAGAAGGTGTGTCGAGTATAATAGTTTCCACTGTATCTGCAAGGTGAAGGTCACAATTGACCTTCATATTC